>OY757254.1:3996620-4460809 GCA_963584085.1 Pyrausta aurata | reverse complement strand
GTTATAAAGATAAAAGGCATTCATTCATTAAATTGAAACAAACAAGATTATTAACCCACACAACGACACAATCATTGTTATTCGTAAAATTATTGTACAAGTCAGATCGCACACACAACATTAAAATTTCACTCGAGAGCATAATAGATAAATATAGGTCAGCAGATATCTTTGTTTTTACTCTACTAGTACGACTTTATTTATTTTAACGTGAGTGTTGTTTTCAGCGTCAGGCCTGCTACCTTCGGACCCCTTGTTAGAAGACAACAAAGCGTTGCTCGCGCCTCTCATAGCGCAACTGCAGGCGCTACCTTCCAGCACCATTACGGCCGACTTTACGTGAGTACACACATTATTTCTGAGGGATTAGTTATGTATCATATACAGGTATTATTTATTACGTATTTTCGCTTATTTTATACAACGAAAAATGTGATAATGGATTTGCAGATGCTAATTAATCCCTGTAACTACAAAACCAAGCCATCGTAGTTACAGAGATTAGTCCCTGCAAAGCTAACTCTTTCAACAAAAGAAATCTGCATCGTTCCTAATTAGATAGCTTCATATCGTATCATTGTTTGCGCCTGAGGTCTCCATAGCTATATTCGTAAAATATACTCCATACTATGTATTCTTACTTGTTCATTGCAAATTGTACAGTTAATTTCTTTTAATCTCTTTACGAGACGTTCGGCTACAATCAATATTAAGCCCACCAGCGCAGACCCAGAAGTTAATACTAACTTCCTTTAGCAGATTATGCAATCTGTAACATAATTTTATTGTTGTCAGTTTATTTGATTCAAACAGAGATGTAAAGCCGCGTTAGCATTTTAACCTCTGATCTGATCCGAACTGACTCAGCTCCACAAAGAACCGTCTTACTCGTTGACAGGACGCCGATAAAGCGCGAGCCGCCGGACATGGAGTCGGGTCAGGCGTCGTCGTCGCTGATGTGCGCGCCGTGCGTGTCGGACCCCACGCTGCCGCTGGCGCTGCTGCCCGCGCCGCACGAGCCCCTCGCGCCGCACGAGCCCCGCGCCGAACACGCGCCGCAACACACGCCACAGCACACGCCGCAGCACACGCCCGACAGTCAGTACCGCCCGTTAATACTATTACATGCTGATTTTTCAATAATCACTAAAGTACAATATGGCTGATTCGACACGTCCGATCTATGTCGTATAAAATCTCATTATGACATTCTACAATAAGGCGCTTAATATTTTAGTAGTCAGTTACTTTTTATCTGACTATTTAAAATCAGCCCAAAGGCACATTAACGCCTTGTCGGTGTAGCGGTCAGTTCGCCGGTTGTATGCTGGTGCTGGGGCACCCCAAGACGTCGGAATGAATGACTCCTCAGAGTCAGGAAGTAGGAGTGATCTTTTTCCGATCACGACGCGCCGCGACGGTATACCGACTCACCGGACTGAACGAGTGAAGAAACAAAGAGTGCTCTCTTTTGTTGCACATACACACACTGAACTCTATAATATGTCCTGCATTGATGGCTAATCTAAGTTCAGACTAGTCGCTGTGGTCGGTTACAGCTACATGAATGTTATTATATTATTTACTCTGCAAAAGAAACTTGCGTCGGCTTGACGACGGCGACAAGCCGTCGGCCATCACCACAAACCACTGCTGACTATAATGCTATCAACAAGTCAAACTTGGCCGCCGGTCTACCCTTCCTTATGTCCATCCAGTTCGCAAGTCAAACTAGAGGAACTGCTGCTTGCTTAAGTGACGTTTGAATTTGTTTTTTGTAGACGGCACGGCGCGGGGCCGACTGCGCAACGCGCTCATCGCGGACAGCGACGACTTCGCGCCGATCATGGGCGGCGGCCGCTTCCAGCTGCAGACCGAGGACCAGGAGTCAGGTACACTGTTACTTTACTCGCAGAACCCGCTCACTGCTAAGGTCATATCCTTCAAATTTGCGTGCGTGTCCATAGAAGCGAAGCTCAAGGAAGCGGATATGTGTTTTTTTAGGTCGTCAATGATTGCTCAAAATATGACTGTCAAAATATTTCACGTATACATAGCTAACACATCATTTTCCCTTTTAGCTTCGCTTCTGTGGAAAAATATCCTTACACGTGTCTGGGTTATAGTCGAAATTAATTACCGACCTATTGAGATAACTGTCATTACAAACATAAAAAATACAGCCTTTCTTTAGTATATCATTCATTAATAAACGTTTCCAAGGGCTGGAAAATAGCATTATATACACACAAAATATTTCACACTCATCGCAAAGAATGAATGGATTTTCAATGCTTGGATTGACAGTTACCCTGATAGATGGGTTAATAATTTCGCACCAGTTATATGGAACTAGCGACTTTGTATCTTCTTTTCATTTTATTTTTTGGGATAAGGAAGGCTCCTTGAATTTGGGCCATCTAAAACCAACAATCGTAACATATTTTTTTATTTAATATTTGTATAACGAAACTCTTAATCCGAATCGCAAATAGAAGTAAGTCAAGGGTCATCATCAGGCGAGCAGCAAGATACAGGAGCTCGCGTTTCGTAGCTAGCACTCGGCCTGTGACCTGTGTTTGCGATTCACATCACAGTCAGAGTTCTAGCTACGCGGCGCGGCGACCGCTGTGGTACTACGTTCAGCAATCATCGGACCCTTCGAACGTGTAAAAGTTCATATTATGTATTTCTGTATGTCGGATAAGGAGGCGCGTTCTAAGGATATAGGACTTAAGGTAAAACTCGTCGCATCGCAATGGGTTTCTTGATGTTTGATCAAGTTAATAGAGCAAATATCTGGTAAGAAACTAACAAAATTAGTAATTTAAGAGCATTTTAACAGAGGTGCTATAAATCATTGGTTCATCTTTTTTGTATATGTAAAAATAACGGGTTTGAGGAAATGTTACATCCCTGAACGCGTCTCGTAATGATGTCAACTCGCATGCTTTTGTTTGCTTCACGTTCACGTCATTCATCTCCATTAAACGGCTTGATGACTACCACTAACATGTCTGTGATTTTTAGGTGTTGTAAATGTCGATTCACACCGAGCATAGCTGAAACGATACGCTAGCTGTGTATCGATCCTAACTTGTGTCTAACGGGAAAAATGTAACGCCCATCATTGACTTTGGTGACATTTATTCATTTCACATGCGCACACTTTCATTGTACATACAACACATTTTTTTGTCAATATAATTATGTAAATAATAAAAACGGTTTCACAAACACCATGTTAATAAATTAGATGTCAAATTTTATTTCGAGCGAGTAGTTTCACAGTTGAGCTGATTAAAATTCTCTGATGAAAGTTAGACCAGTCGACTAATGTCGTCGGACGTTTATGGAGGCTCAGATAACAATGCCATAACTCGGAAGTAAAATTCGAATCACACATCGTGCACATAAACAAGGCTAAGTTTAGATGATCGTGCATTATGAGCACCATTATTGGTCAATTTCAGACATATCTCAGCTCCACTCGACTCCGCTTCTTTGAAAGAGGGCCTGTAATGAGTGTGTAACGCGTGTAATGAGATACTTAATTATTACATAGTAAAACTATTAAACAAAAGTAGAAGTTTGCATTTGTGCCATAAAATTTATGGAAAGAATATCAAACTTCCCTACTTTGTAAATTTTCTTATTCATTTTCTGTCAAAATTGAAAGTTTCAAAATAGCATTCTATACTAGGCAGCCAAAGTTTACACGATCCGTCTGTACTTAGCCTTAATCATAAAGCAATCACTAGCATATAAGTTGTCCGGGGTGCGGGGGTGCGAGGGCGGGGGGTGGGGCCGGCGGGCGGGCGGCGCGCGCTGCGTCCCGTGCGGCTGCAGTGCGTCGTGTAGCACCATGGGATTCAGCTCACGGCGCCCGCCACTAACAGCGATCATCTACTAATCTGCAGCTCATGGCTAACGCGACCAGCACTAATACCTCCGTGTCGATCCACTAAACTAAATATTGTAGGTTAAGGTTTTAACATCCGTGTCCTACGTCCGCTTTGTAATCGAGAGAGACTGGTTACGTTGTGGTCATCTCATTCGTCGCTGGAACTGGAGTGATATAAAAAGGTTGATAGTGTTGATAAAATTCTGATGATAAAATGACATATTTCCAATTTAGCGTTCGAAATTAGAGAGAAGCTGCTCTATTGGAACTGATAAATTACATGCAACGATCCATAAACCAGACTCCTTCATTGGGACTTTCTGATAGGCTTTAAGTTTCCAAGTTTACTGATGTAAATGAAAGTTAACATCATTTGATATACGAGTATACTCATAAGTTTGAAGAGCACACTATAAAATTATATTATTATGTTGGTGTTTTCTCGTCAGAATTTGCCAATGTCAAGTCACATCAGATTCACACTATGTATTCTACAACCATGATGAGTCTCCCTTGGTATAAACCGTAACACGATTTTTGGGTTTTTATTTTTAAATAGTTCTGATCTATTAACATCTACCTAATCTTACTAATATTTTTATGGACACAAAAAAGTATTTGCTGTATAAATGGCAAGAAGCTTGCATTGTTTGTTTTGTCCTTCAATTTTTTGTCAGTGTATTATACATGTCATGTTGGTGGAGGACGTCTCTCTATTCTATTGTACGTGGTATTACGCACTGACTATGGCGGACGAGGTTTCATGACTTTAAAGCACTACAAATGTGTACCATAATAGCTTATCGTCCTTTTCTGGAATAGTTTTCTTTCTTGTATAACATCAAGATCCTCAGACACTTAAGACTATTATTCCTTCGCATCATGTGTTCTGTCGTATCGTGTGGTAGTTTCACTAGTATGTACGTAGTAAGATCGGAAGGTCTAGTTAGAAATTTTTCGTGTTTCATGTTAGTGTGTTAGAATTTTGTAAGAAAAAGTTATAGCGCCACCTCAACGTCATCCTCACCTTTCCCATACAAAATGTTTCGAAATTCTAACGCGCTTGCATTCGAACGTGAGGAGAAAAAACTCAAACGAGGCCCTCTGAAATCTCGTCAGTACTCCTGATGCCTTGTGCATACAATAGTATACATACACAAAATTTTAAGTATACAATTGACAATCGTCAGTGCGTAAAACCACAATTTTGTGAATTGTATTATAATACTTGTATCAGTCGGACATTTATCGGTTTTGTTCTTTTTAAGTATGTTTGGTTTATAAGCTATGTATAAAATATTTAAAATATTGTGTTATAAGACCTAGCCTAATATATTTTTAGAATGTTTGTCCTTACTATAGTGCGCGCGGCTAAGCTAGTCATCGCCTGAGGTGCATCCTCTTCTCACTGCTCACATATCTCAGGCAGTGACAGGCAAACCGCTTCATTGAGACTTCGTCTGCGGGGCAAAGGTGCGAGCGGCGCGCATACACCCGCTCCCCGCTCTCGCCTCCCCCGCGCCCCGCCGCCCCGCAGGCGAGGTCCCAATGTCGCGGTCTACCTACAGCTTATCCGCGCGATATAGGTCATCATAACTTAGCGGCGTGGGTGTCGGTTTCAGAAGCTTTGGAGCTGGAGCCGTTCCTGGCGCTGGAGCCGCCGATGTCGGCCACCGACTACGGGTTCTGCCTCGACCACGACGAGGGGCTCTCGGAGCTGTTCGACTTCGAGTTCTAGCACGCGGCGGCGAGCCGCCGACGGTTCTGCAACCCTGCCGGCAGTTGCACCGACTCTGTGCCGATATACGGAGTATAGTAGAGGCACTCCATGGAAAGTGCCGAAAGTTCCCCACCCCTGCAGTTGCATGAACTTGTGCTAACAACCAACGTTAAATGACTATTGAATTGCCCTCGATGTTTATAATACAGAAGGTCCTTGCAACTTGTCCAGTCACTGCATTTTGGTTTAGAACTTTAGTGTTGGACTTTTCTCAGCGCTGTCTGAAATTGACACTTTATAATTCACTTGTGGAAATAAAATTGCCAACACTACTTATTTTTGGTTGTAACATTCGGTGGTTATGAATAATTAACAGTCCTGTTTCTTTAATTAGATAAGTTTTATCAGGCAACACATCTTTGACCGTTTTAAAAGTCATAAAATTTAAAGTGTACGAAAATGTGACAGATCACTCCAAGAAATAACACCAAAGGTAAAACGATTTCCAAAAAAGGGGAAAGTCTTTATTGTTTTACAAGCTTTCGACTTGAATACACCTTATTTTCTAATTTGGTGTGTTTTCACATTATTTAAATATTATACAATCGTAATAAAAGCTAAAGTTGAGGTTTATAAACGTATATGATCGCATGTATTTTTAATATTGTGACGATACACATATTACTTGAAACTGATGGAACCTGTTCCATATTTCTTTTTTTTCAGTGTTTTACTGAATTGATAAGCCTAATAAGAGCATACCTTTGGTAAATTGTTTAATAAAGATGTAAAAATGTTTACCGTAACTGATACCAATGCTGGAAATATCAACTCGATAACTTCTCCCGGCATAGGTTGTAATAAGTTCCTCGTGTAATGTCACATGTGGAGGATTCACGTTCCATATCAGTGAAACTACTTAATTTATGTAAGTGTTGTCTAGGACCTCGTGTCCTCGCGTCTAAAGGTCGCCTTCATTGTATAACTGCTATAACCTACAGCCAAAAGTTGTCAATGAGTTGTCTGTCGCCCTCATTGGTTCGCAACGTGAATCCTTCGCGAGGTTGCGAGTGGTCGCAGCGGCTGGGCAGCGGGCAGCAGAGCGGGCAGGGCGCGCGGCGGCCCCGTTGTACATAGTCTCGCTCAAATCGTGGGGGCCCGCCGCGCCTGTACATATTAACACGTAATGAACGGTGATATCTTAGCGGCCTTCGATTTTACTTGTAAAGCTAGCTCTAGTGTACCGTCGTCGTAATTACACTCGTGCCGTTTCGGCGGCTATCGTTTGCGAACGCGACTTTCCGTTTGTCACACTTGTTTGCCAAATATTTAGTCGATACCTGAGTTTGACATATTTAAGTTATATTATCGGATCGTTTAGTTGAACGTTGTAAATAGCTCCGGGCCGAACGGGGTCGCGGCGAACGCCCGTATATTTTTATTCCGATATGATTTGTGTAAGTACAAAATGGCAGGGAACCGACTCGGTTGCAGTGTCTCCAGATCGTATTACAATATTACGTCCAATTAACTCGTATGTACAAACGACGCGTCGCGTGTGAATGAATTTTGCGCCTCGTGGTTAAGTGAGATTCGCCGGCCGAAGCAATATTTTAGAATCACTTTTTTACATGGTAGGCTCGATATAATTACAAGACTCATCTGGATTCACTGCCATATTGTATAATAAGTACATCGCCGACGTTCGCGCTTCTCCGTTCCGCCCCATCGTATAGTGTACAGCACAAACGTCATTGTAAAAACCTATTAATAAGTGCATATCAGATAATTTTAATGTTAGTGTTAATTTGGAGGGTAGGGAGAGCGGCGGGCGAGGCGCGGTGCGGCAGCCGGGACGGGCGCTGTTCTATGGAATCTAACTGCACTATGTCATACATGTGTATGTATTTCTTAATAGGTCTATTGTAAATTTATCCCCGTATATAGTTGTTGTGGAAAAGGAGGAAAATGTGATTCACATTTATGTATTGCATCCCCAGTTAGTTTATTATCATGACGGTTTTCTATGTTCAGCTTTAGATTGCAAAGTGTACACGGCTTCCATAGAACAACCCTTGTTTGCAATAAATCCTAAATGTAGATAATATTATTTTATTTTCAAATTGAGACGTTAAAACGTATTGGGTGATTCTGCGAGCAGAATATAACGCACAGATTAAATTGCAAAGCATTGTAGTAACACTGTTGAATTATGTTGCATGAGATTCTCGCAAGGACGCTTTAATACGCGAAACTTTCCGCCAGACCTCCCTTTATAGTATTAATTTCATGTTAATTTATTTAAAACCTAATTGCATTTTATTTAGGTCGGTCGATCCTGTGAGATCGCGCCCCGAGGGGAACTCGCTATGCACAGAACGTCGCGTTTTAGACGATACTACTGAATTTAAATTAAATCTGTAAATGAATTTATAGACGCATTTTTTGTTTCGATGTCGTTAACGATTAAGTTTTATTCTTGTGTTTGATAGTATTTTATTATTATTTCGTTTTAGTTCTTGTATCGTGTCACTAAAGTTTGTACTGATTTGTATAACGAGTGCAACAAAATGGGACAAGCTTGTGTGATCTTTGTCAAAAACAATTGATTACTTGATGAAGGCAGCCGCTGAGAGTGACATTTTCGCTCAGTGAGGCGGGCCTGTATGTCGCAGCGAGAAGCTACACTCAGTGGCTCAACAAATAACAGCGACGTTTTATTAAGTTGTATACAAAATTGTTTGTGACATAAATTCTGGGGCCAAACGTACGAGAAAAGGAAGTACAAATTAAACAAGAGTTTTCTCGTAATTTAGTTTAAGGTTTTACGCTACTTCCATTGTTGACATCGATCGATGCTTTGTTTGTAACGCGGCAAATATTTGAAGCTCCCAATGATGAGATTAGAAAGAGTACCCCTACTCTGTCGCACTATTTATTGTTTTCTTTATTTACAATGTCTTTGTGAATGATTTGTTACAAATACTAATCGGTTCCGATCTATCGACTACGTGAAGTAATAAAACAGGGGTCGGCTTATCACTATTGTTATATTTTTAATGAATCTGGAATGAAAAATCAAAAAAAGAAATGTACATACATACACTAATATAGTTTGGGAACATTGTACACAGAAATAGATGTCATAAAATCTGTCATAAAGTGTAAATTTTTGTGATTGCATTATAGTGTATTTGTAATACATTGTTTTGTGAAAGTTTATATTTGTAGCGTTTTGTAAGAATAACTCAAATGCTGAAATATTTGTCACCCAAGCAAAGTAATAATGAATTATGTTTCTATACTGACATGTGGTTTAGTTAGCACAACATGTTTACGTTTCTTATCGTGCTCGGTGAGAATCGACAATTAATGTCAAGTTACTATACAAATGAACTTTTGTAAATGTGTGGTGTTAACATTATTTCGTGTCCGTTTTTAGTATAGTTTGGAAAAAAAACTTAAGACATCCCAAGTGGACTCGGCAAGATCTAAGATAATTTCAAAATTTTAATGATTATTGTGACGTTGTTTGAGCTAGTTTTTTGTATAACTTTATCAAACAGGCACCTCATGTTACGATAACATAAGTCATACCTGCCAGTATTGTAAGTGAATTCAGATTGTCGTCTGATACGAACGGAGCCCGATCAGAAAATCGCCAGTAGCATTATATCAAAGTTTCTTTCTACCATCAAAATGATTTCAATATTATGGTCGAGGTTTGGTACCTGGGCTAGTGAGTACATAATGAACTGTTACAACGATTGTAGTCTAAATAGAAGTTATCGCATCGTTTCGGCGGTCCACAGGGTCATAATGTAGTGTCTGACAATATTAATTGTTGTTTCCATTCGTGTTGTTGTTTTGCCGTGGGACGTCTGACGGATCTCACAGAATATGGCACGCTTCGATTTATACTTCAGTTGGGTTCCCGGTCTTGACTAAACTATGTACTTATGTATATTTTGTTGTGTAGACACGTTGCTTCTTGGCATGAACTTAGTAAAAGTATTGTCAATGAATGGGTTGTATTCGACATTTTATATGTTACGAAACTAAACACAGTGCTATAATGAAAAATAAGACTTTTTGATGGCATGTTTTTGTGTAATACTATTTCTGGGTTATAAATATGAAAATTGAAGGTGCAATGTTAAATATTGTATGTATTTATGGAGTGAGGCTCGAAGGACGCATTGTTGGAGTCTGTTCGGTTCGGTTTATTTGTGTTGGAAGACTGAGGTTGATTATTCCAGTTTCGACGAACGTGCGAGTTATTTGTTGATTGAATTTAAATATAAAGTCATATATATAGTTAGGTTATATTTTTTAATAAATATAATATTGAGATATGTAATATACAAAATGTCTTTCCTTTTTATCCCCTCTAATGTTAGCTTGAATCTTAATTGACTAGTATGTGGCCTGTCATTATTCTAAACAATTCTGCTTGAACACAAAATACTTATATTCTAACATGATAAAAACATTTAACATCACTATTTACATTTTATTACTGGCACATATTGTGTAGAAAGAGTATCTAACTAAAGACAAGCATTCATTCTAAAGGCACCGCCGCATCTTCTGTTTTTCTTTATTACAATAGCCGTATTTGACAATCAGTTTTATACTGGGTGACTGACTATACAATGAAACGCCAAGAGATTTATCATTAACCTTGATTTGAAAAAGTTAAGTTAATTTCCACAGAGTTCAAGTCCTCTATGAAAGCAGATGTCCTGGGTTTGATACTCTAGTCACCCCTTTCTAATCGCTGATAGCTCTAAAATTGTGTCTTAAAATAATATCACTCGACCCAACAACCAGAGGCCCTATTTTTGAATCACTCGCTTCAAGATGGCAAATGATTTTCGTTCGACGTAGAAATGAAAGTCATAGAAAAAAAACTCGTTTTCGAACGAAAATCACTCGCCATATCCAAGCGAGTGATTCAAAAATAGGGCCCCACAGGGCATGGGCATATGGTTGCTGTGCCTCAATCCTGTATGAATTGATCGAGCGGGAAGTTTCTGAAGGAGTTGCTCCAGATCTCGGTGAAGGCGGTGCTGACGAGGTCGTTGATGAGTGGCCGAATCACCGCGAAGCCGGGCTTCCACGCCACGTTGATGACGCGGTCCAGCATACGCTCTGGAATGGTGGCATAAAAAAATTGTGAACATCAGAATGGCGGGCGGAAATCTTCACTTTGTGATGTTTTTGTCTAAAAGTTATGAACTGGGAACGTTCTAAATGTTCCGTACACTTTGATTCTAAGTACCTCAGTGATCCAAAAGTATTTAAAAAAGTTTTTCACCCGCCATTCTGAAATTGGCGATTTGGAGATTTCCGCCCGCCATTCTGATATTCACAAATAAAACCGCCTTCAAAAAAACTGACTAAAAAGCTTAAAATTGCGTATTTGTCTTGTATTTAGGAGAAACAAATTCATTCGGAGTCACTGCATGATGGATGTGCGTAGATTGTTGGTGTAAGTAAGCTTGACATCATGCACCGATTCCAAATGAATATCTTCCTTCAGTTTTTTTGATGGCGGTTAATATTTTACCGACTTTAAAAAGGAGGTAATTTAAATTGTTTCATGATTTTTGGTTATAACCAATATCTCAAAAACTACTAGACCGATTTTGATGAAACTTACACTACTCTAATTTGGAATATACCTGACCGCTATGACTTGACTTCTCGTTTTCGAGAAATCCGTGGACGGGTACTGATATTTTGTATGAAAGTTGCGATACGATACGAACGCTACTTTGGAGTGGTTTACAATGTAAACGATTTCATTGCAAAACAAATCCGTTGCATGCCATTACAACATTATTACTGCTAAAGCAGGTAATGCGGTTGCCTCGTGGTATGAAGACTCATGTTACCTACCTTAACAGCCACGAGATTAATACAGAGCTATGTTCTCAAGAGCAAGGAACCTCGATGATGTTATGTTTTTAGGTTTAGCTAGCAGTTAAAATGGATGAAGATAAGTTTGTAAAACTTATTATATTAATTAGTCAGGTATCAAACAAATGCTGGGAGTCGCATAACAATAGAATTTCTATTGTGTCTCGTTTACACATACTTGACGAGTTAAATAAGTATGATTTGGCTTTTCTTGGTTCTACTGTATCGTTACGTTACCAAAGTCACAGAGCACCTTTTGGAGATCTTTACCCAAAATGCCGATGCCTCTCAGCAAGTTTCCTACATGGATCTCCATATCGCCGATGTGGTCGACCTCAACGTGCACGTCGACTCCTGCGCCGCTGCGCTTGATGCGGGTAGTTTGAGAGTAGTCACGAAGAGTCATGTTCCAGCGACCCGTCCGCATCACGCCTAGTCCGAAAGCGTCGCCCTGAAAATGAGAAAGTAGAACTATCGTTCAAAAGGCCAACAAACTTGGCTGGGCGACTTGGCGCCGATTAATAAAAGACCCGACCATGAGTGTTCGGCTAAAAGAAAGAAAGGTTAAAAACAAAATGGTAGATATTTATTATGATAAAGTCCGTAGCTGGTATACGGGTATGCTATACGGGTACAAAAAGTAGTTTGGAAAACTCATCTAGTTCTTTGGTCTTGGTGTCGGAAATGGTACTTGCCTTAAATTCGTAGTCGCCATACAACCATTTTTCAGGGAAATATTGTGAGTAAATAATGCGCTTATTGTCCCAATCAGTCCTGAAACAATAAAAGGTTCATGAAAGGCTGAACTTGGTAATTAGTGTGGTAAAAAGGTAATGTAATGTGGATTTCAAATCAATAAGGGGGCGCAAAACATGACACTTGGATCGAATAAGCATACGGGTTCAAAATACCTAATTGATAAACTCATTACTTGCATGCAGCTAAGACTTGCGAGAAAGATCATTTGCGGGCATCTGCTAAACTTTGGGTTAAATGTAGATATTCTTACTTATACTTGGTGACGGTGGATGTGGTCCAGCCGCGCTCGTACACGTTACGCAGCGTGAGCGTGAAACCCATGCCTCCGATCGCTCTTGATTGCTTCACCTCTCGTGCGAAGTGAGGGTCGAACGGCGCCACTCCCATTTCGGGAATGCCTGTTATTTTGATACATACATAATTTAGATAGGTTGGTGGCAGCAGTTGCGTAGTGCCAGCTACGCTTATATGGTCAAGCGGCCGGGCGCAGTGTGGATCCACCATTAGGGCAAACACACTTTGAAAAGTCGTAAAGATCGCAAGATCACATTGGATGCAGACAGCTTGTATGTAACCGGTTGCTGTGGGGGTGGCCTATGTTCAGCAGTGGACGTCATTTGGTTGTAAATTATGATTTTGAAAATTCAAATGCATTTCATGAAAAGTCAATTTTGGAACGTGGAACCTGAGTGGAACTCACCCACTTTGAAGTATGGCCGAAGTTTGTTGAAGGCTTTTTTCATACACATGTCGAACTCAGGTGTTCTCTTCTTGCATGCTGAGAATATTCTTTCTGAAATAATCAATATAACATCAGTTAAGTAATCTGTGTGAATTGCGATTTATCATAATAGGCTTGGCCCTTGGCTTCAATGAAGTAGATAAAGTCACGAATTTCATAGCATGATTCAATGGAAACTCCCATACCCGTACCTACTTAGCTGCTTGTGGTTTTTTGTAATGGTTTGTAGTTATTTCTAAGTGTTGTCTAACTTATCTCATGGCCAATGATTGGTTTTTATTTACTAAAGTATTTTTATTTGATTTAGACCCATTGTTTTTTTGGCATACTTAGCACCCAACTTTGTTCTTGTGTAAGTAGTAATTAGGTTAGTGCTTACCCACCCACCTACTTTTAGATTGACTTCATAACAATCTTCAGATGTAGAGATACTTACATACTAATAATAACAGAGTTTGGAAATCGATCAGTCAGTCATAAGTACTTTATGTAAGGAATTTTCTGATTTCGGCCCTTAAGTGCCCAGTCTCTACTTGTTACATAAAAAAATACATAATGTTAACTGCATTAAATAGGTTTCATTTCTAGATCAAACTTGAAAGTTCGGCGGGTAGGTAGAGCGATCTAAAGCAAAGTTGCATTTATTTTGAAGGTCAACGCTAGATTGTAGATATTTTTTGTAATTACAAGGGTAGCGATCAGGGATGCTCACATAAATAGCCCACAATTTTAAAGGTTCCGTAGCCCAATGGCAAAAAACGAATAGATTTTGTAGATAAGGCAAAAATATTTATGGAGTTCAATAAATGTTTTTGTATAGATATTACAGTTTTAATATCGATGTCGATGAGTTATGGTTGATAATAAAATTAATAAAGTTCATAAGAAGGAATACTGTACCTACTTCATACAAAGTAGTACCTAGCTAACTTTACTTTTTAGATGTTTACGACTTACTACATTGTTTAAACTTAAACACAAAACTTATGCTTAACTTATGGTCACTATTACTACTGTGTTTATGGTTCAACTTCTTTCATGTAAGTAAGGTATTTAACGATCTCAGAGGCATCGTTGAGTTGTTGTGTTATAAGACAAGAGCGGAGTCCTTGGCTCTTCGTAGCTCAAGGTTTGTTCAACAATTCCATTTGGTTTACGTAAACTTGCGCACACGCATATTTTGGCGCCAGTTTTGCATATTTTTTTGACTGATTATCACATGGTGTCATGTGATAACGATCATAAAAATTAATAAATAGGGTAAGAATTCACATAGGCGAACTTCTAACTTTTCTTTTAGTAACGTATTATTTTAGATGTTTTATGCTTATGGTTATAATTATGTATATTAATTATTAATATTAGATATTTTGTATTTATAATAACTTCATCTCAGGGCCTGTTTCACAATCGAAAAGTTAGCACTACCTAACGAATATTTTAAATACAGAACATCATCATAATTTCGTATGAGGTATCTCATAGGTAGGCAGAGTACATTATCCGGAACTTAGATAAACATAGTGAAACAGTCCCTTACTAATTAAAGCTTAAATATTTTGTTTAATGATCTTAACCTTTTCGACGAGTGTATTCAATCTTGAGGAAAGATACAGAGTCCAATTGCATAAGAACTTATTATTTTGCCAAAGTTGATTCTGGCAGAGGGTTGCATAACGCTTGTTGTAATATGCAAGAGGGAACCAGGTCACATTGTATTTTTGGATAGTTGCTTAATTGATTAATTTGCTAATTTATAATAATACTAAATACTTGAGGCTATTTTTGTAAAACTCGCATAAAAGAAATTACATGTGAGTCATTATTACATAGAGTTCTGGGCCCCTATTTTTGAATCACTCGCTTGGATATGGCGAGTGATTTTCGTTCGAAAACTTTTTTTCTATGACTTTTGACACTACGTCGAACGAAAATCACTCGCCATCTTGAAGCGAATGATTCAAAAATAGGGCACTGGTGTGGGAACGGCAAGCGAGTTACATCTATGGATTAAGAAGGTACGATCTTTTCTTAACTGGATATAAAATACCAATTGTTTATTTCACAGGAAGGACAGGCAGATAGTTTATTTACTCTGTATGATATTTTGTGTACCTCCTTTGGAGGATGTAAGTGCTATCTGATAAAACATTACCTATGTCTAGAATCATGATATGATCGTTCTCTACCAGTCGTATTAGTGGGTAGATAAAGTACCGTTCATGGAGGTACGGATCATTTATTAAAAAAAAAAAGGTTTATCTGAACATCTTAAAAGATTAAAAAGATTACTACTAGATTGCTATTATTATTAGATTACTTATTAAAAGATTTATTTCAATGTTAGTGAGTTTTAGCTTTAAGTAAGGTACTCAGTTTGTCTTTCGCTATTTGACAAGGTCGTCTTAGTGCATCTTGGGTTTGCACTTAGTGCCCCAGTTTTGTATTTAAACCTGCCGGCGTATCTAAGCGCTTGCTTATCGATTAAAAAGTGATACATCAAGGTATTTATCATTAAGTTAAACATTAATTAAAGTACGTATATAAGTTTAATTTAACTTACGGATAGCAGCAGCTTCATTGTCAGTCCAGGAAATTTGTAAACAACACAACAACACAGCACACACACATATCGCGTAACTTTTCAGATGCATATTTCTTTGTGCCACTCAACTTTTAGGGTGCATATAATTAAATTTTACGTAATAATTTTGAATGTGTATAAAGGTCCAGTAGATCGGTTTTCGAAGACGGTTAAGCGCGTTCTGCGAAGGCCCGCGAAAGCCATACCCCTTCCAAGATTCTTACGACAGACCAGTGCGAAATGATAATGGTATCTCGACGTTGGCATTCGCACAGGAACCAACGCTGACCATACGTTATTGCTAAACTACGAATCTGCGTAGACCAAGAAATTGTTGTTCGACAAGGTCGAAGACAGTGAGTTGTTACTACTACGTATAGAGAAGCTATGCCAAGCAAAAAAATTGACACAAAAACGACAGCAAAATTGTGACGTTTTCTTTGAAAATTTGGATTTCAAATCATGATTTGTACTACGAGTTGATGGCCGGGTCATCAATTCATGAAGCACAAAATTTGTTCGTGATGTCAGTTCCATACGCTAGTAATAGTAGTTCAATGGTCGAAGATGACAATATTAGTATTTTTTTTCTGAATGCAACTATGGAAGCTTATAATTTTAGTGGGCCACAAGTTTTAGATAAGCTTCTAACTATAGGATGGCTGTAACTTATTTTCTCTATATTCTATGTATCTCTTTATAATGTGTCTAGTATACTGAAAATGTTTGGTATGCACAAATACAGCATTATTTTCCAAATAACGTATCAGTTACCTACATTTATGTAGGTGTTGATTATTTAAAAATCGTGTTATTATAACGATTTTTCAATCGACAGGGTTTTCTAGCTAAGTGCGTTCTTCTACTCTACAATAAGTTCTTGGAAAATAGCTAGCTTGCACGTGCATTACTCTTAATTGTAGCCTCGAATAAATATGTAATATCTTCCGTAATTTTAATTGATCTCTCCATAACACGGCTCCAGGAAGTTGTAACTGAAAGTTTGTCGGTATCTTCTCTGTACCTTGATACATTCAGATCTCAACATGATTTGAAAACTACGCACGCAGACCCTGATTATTGAAAAAAAAACCGGCCAAGTGCGAGTCGGACTCGCGCACAGAGTGAGAACTTAATAATATTTGTAGTAACTTTACATTTTTGGCTTATAATGTGGTATTATGGTGGTAGTGACCTCGATAGAACATACTTCCCGTACAGAAGTTTAAACTGTTTCCACTGCCTTTTAAACTACTATCGGAAATTTAATCGATTTGTGACTGTATTAAGTTACTTCCGCTTTCCAAGGGTTCATATGATGCAATTAATATAGTTTAATGTGGTACGCGTATGTAATGTTGCAATGCGTTGATGAGCCCATCGATTCTGCCATTATGTCTGTTATATAAACAACGTATCTATCGTAATGTTTCACTTGTGCAACCCCGGCTTTCATCTTGTGTCAGATAGGTATTCAGGCTACGTAGAGATGTAGTATATACTTTCATAAACTGCCTATTGTTGTCTGTTGCTTTGAAAATCATGGTAGATTTACACTGAGTTTACCAGATCAGCAGTGTGATTCAGAGCGTTCGATAAGCCATTCGGCTTGGGTTTCAGATAGATTTTCTATTCATTTTTGTAATTAATGTAGTAGTTTGAAAGGATGTTGATTTATATTTCAATTCGGTAACAAATATAATAAAATAACATAATAAATCACAGAATAGTTGCATCGGATAAATCCACGTTATTTTGATTATAGATAAGTGAAAGTTATCGAATCGTAACCCAATCCGTAACCGAATGGTTCTGAATCGGGGAGCAGGTCTCCAACTTTTTATAAAGTCCATCTTTAGCCGGTACATGTATGTACATGGGTACTTAATTAATTAACGCAAAAAGAAGGTAACTAATAATTACGGAGATTATGCAACGCAATTTGATTAGCTTATTATAGTATAATACTAGCGAGCTTCGTTTTTCCCCGGCCCCGTACATGGCGACGAATCCAACATAACAAAAATTATCAAAATCGGTCCATCTGCTCTCAAGTTGTAAGTGGTGTAACTAACACGACTTTCTTTTATGTTCATAGTTTTTTAAACTAGCCAATAATTTATTAACTACACAATTTAATTAAGAGTTAGTACATAATCGATTTGAAAGTAATGAAATGAAACGTCAGTTTATGTTATCTCCGTTCACATATTTAATTTTAAATATTTTTTACAAAGAAGTCATACACATTATTATAACTCTTAAACTATGTAAAATATGACATTCCCTTACCCTGGTCGAGTAGAGCGAAGTCAGTCAAGATCGTCACACTTAAATTAGGTTTGTCTAAATAAATAACTTAATTTCTACTTAATTAAATTTAGGAATACAAAAATAAGTAAAAGTTTGAGCACGCGGTACGCATTAAATAATGTCATTAACATTTAAATACCAATAGGATGACATCAAAAATATCAATACAGTACCTAAAGGTCGCTTTGGAATTTTGAAATATACCTCTATATTAGGGTCATGGAAAGGATTATTTCCTTTATGTTATTAACAGATTTGAATTTAAAGTCCTGTAAGTATGAAAAAATGGTTCGTCAAATAAGCTTTTCAAGAAATAAAACTTTTGTGCACATACGAGTAATAGTGTTGTCGCTGGCAGGGCCCAAAAGATATGGAGACATGATTCGGACCTTTCAGGGCACATTTTTTTTTACTGTATATTTGACGTTCATAAGTGTCATTTCATGACCTAAATTGAATTAAAGATTTTGAATTTGAATTTGTGTCACCTGCCTTCCAGTAGACTGATTCAATTAGTTGAAAGGTTACTAACCTTAGGTGAAGCAATTGGATTAGGATGAGCAAAGACCTAATAGAAGCTTTCGAAGACTATAACTATCCAATAACACTTTATACGAGTAAAAGCCGGAATACAACGTGGTACAATTCTGCGTCAGTAAACGTATCTTGGTACGAGAACTACGAGATTCGAAATCGAAAGTACGAAATTCTAGTAGTCTAGAATACCTGAACAATAGTTTTATACTAGTAAAGGGGTCCAAAATGCTGTGCATATCCCGCAGAACTGGACAGCCGTGGGAAACGGCCTTCCTACATTGCTGATCACTTAATTGAGTACCATTATCCAGCTAAGCTAAGTGGGACTAACGACAACTAGCACAATGGGAATGAGAGGAAATCTATAACTACTTATTAATATCGTTATCAACTAGTCGACTATCCAGTCGTCGTAGGGGATGTGTTCGAGGATGCGCTCCAGGAAGCGCGACATCTTCGCCGCCAGGTCATGCTTCAGTTCTGGCTTCATCTCCTTCAGTAGTTCCTGGGCATTCGTGTTGATGAACAGGTTCAGAGCTGCCTCTGTACAAATGATAAAGATATTGGATTTAAAAGTTTTGATCTGCCTAAAGAACTCGCAAAAGAACATCGTTTCGTTTCTTTCAGGCTACGTATGAGATAAGGCCACAAAAATCAAAAGATGGAAAGAAGATGGTTGGAAAATCCCTCAATCATATTATTTTGAAACGAGACAACAGGCATTAAAATTAGACTGCAATAACTAGAATCATTTCAGATTACAACTAAATCCATCTATCTCGGTTCATGATTAAATATGCATTGCAAGTAAGATTAAAAAACTTAAAACAGGTCAACACGTATCTGATACTAAAACTAACACCTAGCCTTTACCCTCTAGTCTAGTTTTCTGGCCCGGTAGTTGATGAGGTATGTCTTGAGGCAGATCTCTATCAAACTGTTTTACATCTTATTTGTAACGTATCATTTCTCAAAGTTGAAAATAAGACGCCATAGACAAACAAGATCGATTATAAGTACATATAAGTATGCGCCAGACAACACACCAATTGTCTTTGAATTTTCTTCTTTGTATATAATTAATCCACTTGAACAGTAGATAACTATATTTTAAGATGAAATCAATAAAAAGGTGGGTACTTACGTAGCACAGCGTTGCTATTGTGCAGGTTCTCGACGCCCATCTGTATGTCACGGACGCTGAAGTCAAGCTTGAGCTGCTGCAGCTTGAGGTATGTGCGCCCGTCGCGCTTGTACGGCGCTCCGCGGAAGTACACCTTGGCCTTCACACCGTCTGGGACACAGAACAAACAATACTACCATCACAAGAAGTAGAAGAAACATGTTTAAAGAAATATGTCCCCCAACTCCAGTAACATTAGCCACCCGCGCAGAATACTTTAGCAGCTAAAGTGTGTACGCAAATCACAACTCACAACACGAAGGTGCACTTTCAGTTTTCTTATTTTATATGGCTTTATTTCTTAAGGCAGTTCAACATGAGAGAGAGAGAGCAGGTGCAGGACCAACGGCCTTTAATGTATTTTTGAGGGAGTATCACTCACACCCCAGCTAAAACTTCAGCTGGGGTTCCATGTTTCAAGACAAAAAAAACCTAGGAACCAATATCAGCCTCTCCTCTTGGGTAGCGACCACACAAATAAGGTAGTTGAGTGGTATTTACGTTAATTTTCAAGGAGTCACAGAAGTAAGGTACTCCTGAGGAGCGGTAGCGGGTTTACGATTCACCACTGAGCGTAAATAGCGTTTTTTAATTAAAATGTTCCGCTCTATTTCGGAGCACAGAATCATAGTCTACTCGTCTCACGGAGTGGGCGCAACTGATTGATGAAACAAAACATTCGTATTTGCTAGCGTTGGGTGCGATAGATGAGAGTATTTCACGCGGATTAAGAACGTCGTAAGCGCCAAATCTGGTTTTAACCCAGTAACTCTTAAATCAGAGGTTATTAGAGGTGCTCGTAACGCAGTGGTGGCAGCGCTTTGGTAGTAGATACCGAAGTTAAGCAACTTACGGCGCGGTCGGTGTTTGGATGGGTGACCATTCCGACTATATAAGTGACGTATAACATGAGCATCTTCGTGCTTCGGAAGGCACGTTAAGCCGTTGGTCCCGGCTCATATCGATTGGTATTAGTCGTTAAGCCTAGTCAGAGGCCCTAAGGGCGGCTTGATAAAATCTGACAGCAAAGTTGGTCGGTTGCCTTGCAAACACACCTTTGCCAATCCGCACTGAGCCCGCGTGTTGGAGTATGGCTCATACTACCTCACATTTGAGGTAAGGCCTTTTCCCAGCACTGGGATGCTTACAGGCTAAACTTAACTATTTAACATTAACTCTTAAATTATTTTAAAACTTCTTAAGTCTCTGTGCCTCACCGTACTCGCCCCAGTAGTCGCCGCCGCCCGACGCGCGCACCAACAGCAGCACCCCGGAGGAGCGGTAGCGGGCGCGGGCGCTGATGTGCGGCCCGAATAGCGTCAGCTGGAACTGGTGCGTCTCCAGGTCCGATCTGCTCAGTAAGAAAATAATGTTTATTTGTGACATTTTGCAGAATTGTATTATTATGTAGCTGTAAAGTCCGTTTTTCTTTGCTTGTCACATATTGTAAACAATTATGACATTCCCTTTTAACGGAATTATGCAATAAAAATAAGATAAACATAACACTTACAACCTGCATTCGTTCAACACTGAGATCTTTTCAAATAGTTAATTAATTTTACTTACTAATATTTTTTAACCAGTTATGAAAAGATTGTTTGTTTACAAAATTCGACAAGCAATGAAAAACGGACTATAGTGGAGAGCATTTACAATCTAAAGGCACTCAAATATCTCTCTTGTACATACTTCGCTACTCCTATGTATTGTATTCTACATAAAGTGCGCTTCATAGTGTCGCAGAGTTTTACTAAACAAAGTCAATTCTTCGTATTTGCACACAAAGGGAACTTTCCTTGATAGTTTGCATGATCTCACTATAATAATACCTCTTTATAAATAACACCTCTTTATTTATGTAGGTACTAGCAGTTGTTTTCACTAATTACGTACTTTCAATGAAAGTTATACATTAAAGTTTTCCATGTGGAAGTAGGTTAAATGAATTAAGAAGTATTTTGGCTAAAAGCGTAAAGCGTGTCAATGCTCTTTGCTAATCTAACACCAATTAACAAGTGAGTTAAATCAACACAAGTTTATGCCAAAATGAGAGTGCAAAGTGCAGTAAACCTCGTCCCACTTAGTAAAGGATCTCGGCCACTAACTTGTTAAAATATTTAAATCAAACACTAAGTATGAAGTTTTATTGACGTGTTAAAATTTTAAGGCATCATTAAGTGACAAATATTTTCTTTTTGTGTTTTCGTTTGGGGATCGAGTTTGTGTTTTTGGGTATCGGGAATTGCATTTTAATCTTGCTTAAACCATCTTTTATTGAAGTTTCAACATCGTGCTATGGAGGATTTTATTTAAACTTTAATTACTCATCGTTTATTAGCATATGTCAATAGCATGTGGTCATCAGTGCTTTCGACCCTGGACCCCGCGCGTGGAGGCACAAAGGACCAACTTATCACCGCTACGTGATCAGAATACTTTAGCGGAAATGCCTTTCTCGATATTTTGTCAGCAAAATATTCCTTTTAGGTACTGCACTTGCACAACAAAGGTGTATGATGAATTCAGGACCCAAGTTTATTTATGGTCATGATTCAACAGTGAACAAAGAGCCTGCCAGGTTCATATTTGGGACCGCTAATAAAATAGTAAATTATAAAAAAAACCTTCTTCATAAAACTGTTACGAAAGCTTGACATTATGCACCGAATCCAAACGAATTTGTTTTTCCTAAATACAATACAAATGCGTTATTTTATGCTTTTTAGTCAGTTTTTGAAGACGATTAATTAAAAATAAACATGATTTTTAGTTATATCTCCATCACCACTAGACCGATTTTGATGAAACTCACACTGTACCTACCCTAACACTTACGAAATTTTGCACATGTCTTCGGAAGCCCTTATAATCAACTCAAATTTTATCCAATTCCAACGTTATCACATATATACAGGTCGAATTAATTACCTCATATTTAAGTGTGTAAAAAAATCACGAGACTAAGTAGGTTTCCAGTGCCATAGAAAAAGAAAATAAATAAAGAAATACATAAACGCTTGTTTCTATACCTGACATTTGTGATCGTCATATTGGAAGCACCAGTGGCATGGATGTCCTTGAAGGTAGCTCGGTACCCATCTGGGCCTCCGCCCAGCGCTATTGAGAGCTCATCTATTACTATCGGCTCGGCCTGGAACAGGTTATAAATAAGTAGATTAGCAAAAAAGCAAAGGTATAACTACAATTTTAACCTGTTACAGAAGTAGTCTATACTATACTTATAGCCCTTCTTGTAACCAAATTCCATGTAAGTAGCCGTTTGCTTAGACAATTGATGTACTGAACGTTGCTGCTTGCTTGTCTTGCTGCGTGGTGCTGGATTTACTCATTAAATTGTAATCACGCAACAGTGCTTTAGCAGAAGCTAATAATATTTACTCATTAACTTTACAGTCGTACCTCTTCAATGTCGAACTCCGGCGCACCTCCCTTCAGGTACTCCAGCAGCGAGTTGAAGCTCCGCAGCAGACACGCGTCCACGTTGGGATCCCGTCGCGAGCACCTGCCTCCGAATACACCTGGAAAATAAGATTGTGGATGAGATTATACTAATACTAGCATTTGTCGAATAGACAGCGTAACAGTGTTTTATAAGATTAAGATTCTGACGGCACGAAAATCTAGAGACCTATTTTTGAATCTCTCGTTTGGATATGGCGTATGATTTTCATTCGAAAACGAATAAAAAATTAACGACAACTACGCGAAATATAGACGCGAGTACTCACAAAATTAAGCAATGATTTTCAAATCCTTCATGTGTAGATTACAACTGGTTTTCATTACAAAATTCGACATTAATCATTGAATATCACACGCCATCTTGACGCAAGTGATTCAAAAATAGAGCTCCTAGTCGGTAATTGTCCAAAATGACGTACGAGTATTTATGTTTTAAATTATTCTGCTTAATGTATCTGTTACAAAATTACTAGTCAAACTCAGCTTCGGCTTCGTTCAACAGTTCAATATTGACTAGAGCTCGGATCAAAGAATGTTGATTTTGGGCTGATTTTCGATGACAAGTTTAAAATAAGTGACAACAAATTCTCGCTTTGTCTTTATGAGATTGGCACAGCTCATATTATTAGTCAGCTGATTCGACGATAGCTAACGTTGCTTTCTTCCTTCTCATCGGTATGCGCCGGAGTCGGTATAACGGTGAGCGGCGACATTGACACTCAGTGAAAACAATGGGATGCAAATATGGCAAAAACAATAGCTTCCTGCATGGATAGTTCTGTCTAATTATGCGATAACGAGCCTTTGTGTCAGTGAGAACTGAGGGTGAGAATATGCCCAAGTTTGGTCCAATTTTTTTGGCGTCTATCTATCATGCATGACATGATTTAGGATGGGAATATTAGGTAATATTACAACCATTCTGAGTGCGACAATACTGAAAAATTAATTAGGCAAATTACATTGACAATTGTGTAAAATTAGAAATAACTGTATTAAAATAGAACAGAAAATGTTTAAACTGAACTAGAATTTCAAATCGATGGGTTTATTAATGACGTTGAGAACTGTATTGAGAGAGATAGTAGATCAGCACATGTCGTCTGGGAGAAAGTGCCTACATATGATCGGTCAACGAGTATTTAACGAACCTATCCAAGTGGATGAATCGACCGAACTTAAAATCAACAAAATGATCAAGCCTTATTAGTACCAATATTTAAAAAACTTTAGCCAAACCGTCAAACAGTTCAGGGTTTTATTTGAGAACAGACGTTTCCTTATTGATCTGATCCTCAAGACTCAAAACTCTGACCGGTTTTGATATTGATTTAGGTAGGTACGAAGTTAACGGAAATCTACTTATATCCAAAGATCCTTTAAATAAATACTGAGAATTTATAAGGAAAACTTTTTTTCCAGTGTAAAGACGTAACCGGTGACCGCAACCCAAGTTACGTGACGTTAAAAGTTTCCATATCAATAAAATGAACTGGAATGCAGTTTAAGTTGCTACCTACTTCACTATTACACTAGAGTTAAAATAAAACCATGACCAATTTTAGTTGATCCTATCTGCCAGAAACGGAACAGCGTCAGTAGATTTTTTAGTCAGGGCACATACTTTTTTTTGTGAGGAGGGGAATTATGTAAGGTGCACCTGTCCTGTAGGTCAATGAACCGTGCGCGGGCGCAGGACCTTGTCCGAGAAACTCGATCCGTCTCGCAAAAAGCTTTTACTGTTAATAATGTGGCGGGTACAGTTAAATCGAAAAGTGATTGGGGTGACGCTTGATCTAAATAAAATCGTGACGGATATAATAATTGTGTTTTTTGGCTCTACACCCAATAAGACCTAGTACTCCACTTTTAAAAGGCTTTACTGTTGCTGCATTACCTAAAATAAAATATAATTGAAAAGTTTGTTGTAGTAACTATCTGTTTGTTTGTGTTGGATTTGGAACCTTGACACTAAAGTAATCAAACAATCAATAGGAAAACTGTTTGAAACAATTATTTATTGTAAGTACATCAAAGTGGATCATATAATTAAGTTCTTAACTCAGTATCTAGTTAAATAACAATCTTGACCCGAATACTGCAAGAATTAGTAGACACTAGCTGTGCCCGCGACTTCGTCCGCGTGGAATAGTGACTTTGGATAGAATTTTTAATTTATAGGCTTATGATTTTACAAATAAGATACTTAAGTATAAGTATTTATAAGTACGCAAGATATAAAGTATTTATATAGTACATTTTAGTACTCACTTATCATTAAAATTGGCCATATTACAACAATAAGAAGCAAGTAGTAGGTACATCAAAGGTGATCAATTATTATGACCATACCGATTATTTGGACGTTCACAATTTGTATTTCGATTAGGAATTCCTTTGTTTGATAGGATAATATGGTTACTTTACTTTTAACTACTACTTTGCCTTAAAAAAAACTACTACTTTACTAACATTTTACTTTGTTGTGTGGAAAAAATGGATCTAAATATAAATTTTTTCATGGCACTGTTTTGTTATACTTTGGCAAGTACCATAAAGTACCAAATATTCATTTAATTTATACAAACCAATATGGAGGAAACACTACACATTGAATTAAAACACTTTACAGATTCATTTCCACCCACATTTATTTTAAATTGTTTCGCCTCGGCCCCGTCCCGCCTTAGCCCCGGCCCCATCGAACGGGATAAAAAGTATCCTATGTCCTTCTCCTGGTACTAAGCTACCTCCCCACCGTTTCGTCCCGGTCCCGTGCTACCCCAGCCCCGGCCCCGTCTAGCGGGACAAAAAGTATCCTATATGCAGTATCTTATGTCCTTCTCCTGGTACTAAGCTACCTCCCCACCGTTTCGTCCCGGTCCCGTGCTACCCCAGCCCCGGCCCCGTCTAGCGGGACAAAAAGTATCCTATATGCTTTTCCTGATTCTAAGCTACCACCCCACCAACTTTCAGCCAAATCGGTTCAGCCGTTCTCAAGTTATAAGTTTTATATATATATATTTTCTGCCTACCCCCTAAGTCTATTGGCGTGATTATTTCTATCCTAGTTTACTCTCCAAGTGATGCTGAGTCAAATAAAAAAAGCCCCATCAAAATCGGTCCAGTAGATTCTGAGATTAGCCCGGACAAACAGACAGACAGACAGACAGACAGACAGACAAAAATTTTAAAAATTGTTGTTTTGGCTTCTATTACGGTAATTAACCCATTAGTGCATAAAGTTTATTAAGACCCCCTGTAACAATTTTTCATAAAAATCTTCAATGTACAGAAATCGATCTTTTACAGTCTTATTATATGTAAAAATAAATATATAATTATATGTCATTGCGTGCAGAATTGAGTACGTAGTAAGTAAATTAGTTGGATTGCAGTGCACACCCATCCATTTTAGTTATGTACAAGCCCAATGTGCTAATTAAAGCCCCATGATTTACAGGTTTAGCATATAGTTAGTGCGGATTACCACGTACATGGACAATTATTTATCCTTGACTCAATATTGACAACTAATAAGTAAAGTTATGTATACTGTACATAAAACGAAACCATTAGCTTTATGCATAATTAAGATTTACGTATGCTTGCTTAATTTAACACGGTTTGTAGTTTTGCCTTAAAACATCAATTAAAAAGCAGAGGTTTCAAAAATATAACTCTCTCTCGATGAAATAATCTGATTAAATCACTGTAACAGTTTTGTTACTAAATTACAATTGATAAGATAAGATAACTCTTTATTGCACATCGATCAGTTATCAAAACGCTCTAAGGGATCTCGTCCAGAAAACCTTCGGGTTAAAAAATATTTATGATTATGATTGATGTTCCAATTAAGTAATTCGGGATGAAATTATTTATAATTATGATAGATGTTCCAAATAAGTAATTCGCATTGAAGCTTCTGAATATTTCATTGAGGAAAATACCTCTCCTTGTGTTTGAAATATAATAATATTAGCTATCAGGGTAAACAGACAGTAATTTACTTATTTATTTAGTCGTTTATTCAGACAAAAACAACAAAATGATACACATTTAACTATCGCTCAGTACTTTTAGTCATATTTTCGATCTCTGTGTGAAAAAGTGGAAGTTTTACTGAAAACCATCATGTCATTTAATGTTGAGTTCGACTTACACTCTACACATTTATTTTTACAATGAAGATATGAAGAGCAATGTTTAAAGTAAAACATACATAATTGACTACGTTTGAAAAAATTATTGGGCTAGGTCAAGGTTAAACTTTTTCGTAGAGAAGACCTGTTAAAAGCAGCCAACTTAGGCCAGACCAACACGATTATACTATAATCTTAAAAACTTCAAAAAAGAAACATTTTTTT
This sequence comes from Pyrausta aurata, assembly GCA_963584085.1. Taxonomy (NCBI): domain Eukaryota; kingdom Metazoa; phylum Arthropoda; class Insecta; order Lepidoptera; family Crambidae; genus Pyrausta; species Pyrausta aurata. Next base: position 4,433,286 of record OY757254.1, on the reverse strand, counting down.
TGCTGTCTTGTTTCTTCTTGAGTTATCTTAAGTCTGACCAAGGTTTGAGGAGGAAGCGACACGAATGTGCTGCACTAATTTATTGTCTCGTCTTTATCGAAATTGTAGAGCGCGGCTCTACTTTAAAGGGCCCAACATGGGACCAATTGATAATATTGTTCATCCTCTTTAATAAAGTAAACAATTTTTTTTGTTATATTAAGTTGTAAAAAAAGTTAAGAGTGATGTTTGTCACACTTAACGCTGATGTACGAGTATAGCCAAGATGCGCATACGCAGCCGCGCACCATCCCGCGGTTATTCAACGCGTGCATTACACATTTCTACTGCCTTCCTCGCGCTTCCGTGACGAAGACGATTTATGTAATAAACGTAATATGTACTGCGTTACGACTGCAGTAAGTTTTGATGTCGAGCCTTGATAGTATTGTCAAGTTTTGATTAAATCGTACATCTTGTTACAACATTGTTTAATTACCCCTATCAACACAACATAACACATAACATAAGGAATTGTTATGTACAATTTATTAATAGCATATACTATAAACAAAGTCTCAAAATGTTGACTCAACACATTATCAAAGTTGTGGTTTCAAGGTAATGGTTACGCCAACGTGGTGGAAAGTGAAATTGCGAACTTTCACAGTTTGCGTTTTATATTATTTCCCACTTTATTTAAAAACGCTACAGGATATTGCCGACGAAATTAAATAATCGACATTAAACACTTTCGTTTCTCAGGCATTGAGGTAAAACCACCCGCACTTTCATACTTGATTGTTGATAACATTTTGAAAGAAAGCAATCATTAATGACTTATTAATTAACTTGTCTTGTCATTATGTCATTGTTAATTAGGTTTTATTTTGATTATTGCTTACGGTATAAAATTCTTTAAGAATTGGAATTTATACGTAACGGAATTCAATTCTTTAATTTTGCTTACTAAGTGTTACATAAAAAAAATCAGAAGTTCAAATAGCAATACTATAAAGTAGATTTATACTTGTAATTTTTAATTTTACCCATTGTAACTTTTACACTGCATGTGTTGCTAATAAAGAGTTATCGTCTTCTATTCTATCTCTCTGCATAACCTGAAGGTTTGACTGGCATAGTTATTTTTAGCATAATGTTTACCTATGTAAAAAAGAGTGAAAAAAAGTTTGAATACATTTCGTGTGCGCAAGCCCTTAAAAAAACTGTTTAGTTCTGCGCCGACGCAGGTGTAATGGACCGAATCAGCCCGCGCCGCTCACTCGCCCAGAACTCATCTCAACAAGTTTTTGCGCTCTTATACACAGGATGATTATTGGGTGTATTCCACTTAGGACGAGTGCACGGGTGTCCAAATGCTCAATAGTCCACTTGTGGTATTCTAGTTACGGCACCTATTTAAATTAAATGGTAGCTTTTCAAGATAAATAAATACTATAAGAGCACCATACTGAGAGCGCAGCCTTATCTGAAACTACAAGAAAAAAGAAAAAAAGAACTTGGACCCAATTGAGCTAAAACTGAATTGGGTCCAAGTTCTTTTTTTTCTTTTTTAAGACGATAGACACAAGTTTATAAAGCTCCGTAGTGCTTTTGGTTTATGAAAAGTAACTAATAATATTAATATATGTACTAATTTAACATTTATGCTGGAGTATGTAAAACTTAAAAGGATCCGTGTTTTTCTTTGGTTTAACTTTATTTTTTACTTGTAGTTTTCGTACATAAGTACTAGTACTTAAATTCATTACAGTGCTGGTTGAGATTCATCAACAATGAAAATGACAGTTATGTATGTGGTTATCGTTTCTACGTGCAGACCAATGTGAAGAAAAGGTCAATTGTTCCTTTGGACACGTGAAATGAAACAGTTTTTACAGACGTCTAAAAATGCATAACTCCTTCTGTGAACTGTGATCTTCACATTCAAACGTAACATTCATCTAGTACACGTTTGAATATGAAGATCACAGATAACTGAACAACTTTTAAAATTAACGAATAACTTAAAGGTAACACCTTTGTACTTTAAATTATTTTGTATATTGAAAGGAAATCAATGGGATTCCCATTGGCACAATGAAAAAGATGTCACGATAGTGTCACAGTCAACTTTCTTTTATGTTGGTCACTTACTTGTATTGGAGCTGCTCGATGCTATCGCAGCGGCGAAAATAACAAAACACACTTGAATTTTCTGCATTGTGTCGACTAAATACTCATTGGAGTATTAAAAACTTTTTGGTGTTTCGCGCGTTTTTTTAACTTTTTAGAGTTTTTTTTCTTTTTAGCGACGCGAGCGACTGCCGCGTGTGGCCAGTGCGGGAGCAATGGTGCTCAGAAGCAACCTCTTTGGTTAAGTTCGAGTCTCTCCTTTCAAGCACACGTTATTATGACCGCAAATCGTTGTTTTGGTTGTGTTTATCGCGGATGAGGATGGGTATTTTATACGGACGCTACTACTAAGTTATTTTGCTGTAAAGGTAAATTAATTGATTATTCTGTCCTTGCGAGATTTTTGATGGAATATTTACTTGAGTATCGTTGTATCTTCTTCCGATTGTATAATAAATAAGTTCCTTCTATGTATATCTTCTAAGTATTCGTATTTATAGAAAGAAATAGAAAAAAACTACTGTTTTGCCCTCAAACAAAACACAGTCAAAATGTTAAAAATAGGTACATACACTCGTTCTCTAAAATAAACATATAGATAATATTTTAAACATCTAATATTATTGAAAATAATGTGGTCCTTAAAACTTATACAGCTAGCGTTATAATTGAGTACGGTTGGTTTTATTTACGATTAACGAGTGTTCGGTGTACCGTTAGTACCGGTTTCATGCAGTTCGATTTATATCAAGGCTTCTGGGTCACTAAAATAGTCAATATTAAGACAAGTAGCCAGCGGGCCATACACACAGAACTAAATAAAATATTTGACAAGTCTAATTACGGACCTCTACATTTTTTGTTCTCTTGCAATAAAAAAATGTGGTGTGAAGAATTATAATTTAATTATTTCAAGAAATTAAAATATTATATAAATTAAGACTGGTCTAACTACTTATAAAACAAGTAATGAACCACTGGCTAAAAATAAGTAACTCAATTGAAATCAAACGTAACATTTCTGTGGTAGGAACTTTATTCTTTAGTCGCCTGTATGTGACAGTAATCTTAAGTCTGATTTAAATAAATAAGTAACATCTGAAAGTATTTCTATGTACCTAATATCGTTTTGGGAAAATAGTACTAAGTATTAATTAGCATTAAAATAAATTGAAAACGTATTAAATTAATTTAAAATTTTCAGGAAATTTATTTACATTTAACTGGATTAAACGACATGTTTTTTTTTCTCTTTGGGTCTATTAGCTTCATACAAATTACATTCGTATATTCGACCTATATCTTCCTCTGAACTAGGTCTGCCATAATAATATAAGTATGAATTACTTTTAAGAATAATAATTATCTCAATAATGACAGTCCATTGTTGAAACTCCAGAGCATAATATTATCATTGAAATATTTAATTACAGTAAGCACAAGGAAGTACTGCATTAAACTTATTAGGTAAGTAAGTACCTATTATTTGTACTATCTATAACTACAAGCTCGATAAGTTATTCTTAAAAGTTAAAGAACTCATCTTCATCAAAAGGCTCGTCGACGACTTCGTCTGTTTTGAGTGCCGACAATTTGAAGCCATTTTCTCCAACTTCATCCAACTTAGGTAACTCCTGCTTTATTGTTTCTTCTACATCAATCTTGTTCAGCTCTAGCTGTATCTTTTCCTTTATTGGACCTTCCAAAGCATCCATGATTTGGTACCGCAGCAAGTTCGGCAGCACATTCACAGCCAACTCGATGACATAGTCTAGTGTTCCGGCTCCATCACACCGAACCTGAATGTTTCCAACCTCTAAATCTAAGTCACGGAACACCGGTTTCTTTCTGGTGTCGAGAGGCTGGGCCAGCACTAACCGCCCACTAATGTATTCAACCGAAAAGGAAGCGGTACCAGCTCTAGACATTAAACCGCTTATAGCGACCAGCTCCCACTGAGTTCTCCCTTCTAGTTTTTGGGTGCCGATGTTGAAGTCAGCTATCAACGTGTTGTTTTCCATTTTGAGCGTTATGTTACCAACGCGCTCGAAAGAGGAGATGCCTGTGATCCACGTATGGGTCAGGTGGACGGTGAACACGCTCACTGTTGCATTGTAGTCTTTTATCTGGTACGGATCCAAGTTCATTCCTCGAACTTTCTTTCTAGCGTCAGCGATAACCATATCGAGAGGTGAAATCGAGTTAGGGAACTGCATGTCACCGGCCACTTCGTCAAGTTTGTTGTTTATTTCGGCTCGAACTTTAGTGTAAGCTTCTTTGAGAATGTAAGGCTTAATAGTGTCAAAGACGAAGGTGCCTACAGAGTTAATCATGCCCTGAAACATGCTTCCGAAAAAGCCTAGGTTTTCAAAGTTGACATTGATGGTGCTGAATCCGATGTCAATGTGGATGTGCTGGGCTCTTAGCTTTCCGTCCCGCTCGACGCCGAGGTTGGCTCGGGCCTTGACGATGAGGCCGGTGACGTCGACTGTGAAGGGCCCCTGGGCTCGATTCAGCCACGTGGACATGGTGTAGTTACCGCGGGCCTGGAGCGTATCTATCGTCATCACTGCTTGCACCTGCAACGAAAATACCCAAAATTAAGACGTCAGCATCGTAAATCATTCGTTTTATTTTAGGATGCTATCGTTTTCCTCATCTTTGGAAGATTAGCTGAACGATAAATGCAATGTTTCCCCTCCAAGTTTAGGTATGTATAAATACAAATATATGTTGAGAAGGTTGCCTTATTAAAACATTCAGCGTTGATGCCCTTTCAATGAACTGTAGTTAAGTATAAAGATTAAGTTAAGGGAGCAATAAGAACATTTATATCAAAATATCTTTGTATGGAAACATATATATGACTTAGTTAGATAGATGAAGAATAGAATCATAATAACCTCCATGGCTCCGATTTCGGCGTTGATGTATTTGATCCTGAACTTGCTGATGCCATAGACAGCTGTATTCTTGAAATTCAGCGTGGTGCCGAAGGTTAGCGTCTGTTTCATATCTGGTACCCCATACGGGTCAGGAATACTGGCCCCTGGGACCCCTATAGGGTCCGGTTGTTTAAAGTGCTCCAGGATGTTAAGAATATTATCACTAAGCTTCTTTTCTCCATCATCCAGCTGCGTTTGGTCCACTTCATCGGAGATATCTGAAATCAAAATATTTAAGAGTTCAAATATGCTACTATTATAGAAATATCATTATATCTGTATAGCACCTAGTAACTAGTACTTAAGCGATGCCACATGGGCGCTGCGTTGAGTCTCCATTGCGTTGCAATGACGCTGCGACGTCAGAGCGGATCAGGTCCGTCGTTTTACATACAAATATGAACATTCCCGATGTGATGTTGAAAACCATTTAAAAAGGATCACGATTATATTGCGAGTCATCAGTTACTTTAAAATATCGTAATATTAGTTTTAGCGCCAGCTATTTCAGATTCTATTTATTTGAACTAAATAAATAATTTCAAAAGATGCGAAGTCATGAATAAATTCTGATATACCTCGTTTGTTAGTTGATTCATCGGTCAGAACGCAACACATTTATACTTATCCATTTTACATCTCTCATAACCTCGTAGATGTTTTCTTAGTACAAATTAATTATTAGATACCTAAGTAGATGCATTTGCAGATAATCAAATCAGAACCACATTTAGAATCGTAACATAAACGCCACTGACTTGACTAAATTGCGATACTTAAAAGTTTATAATGCATTAGTAATAGCTTTTTAGTTACCTTATTAACATAACTCGATTTATATAGAGCAGCTCATAAGGTACAGTTACTATTTATGGAACATAATCAAGTAAAAATTCAAATCATTTAACAAATATCATTAGTCTTAGCAAAATTCTAAGTACCTAATTCAATAAGTACGTACCAAACAAAAGAACACTTCGCGACGCATTTTTGTCTCAGACCTATACATAAAGTTGAACAAACAATCACTAAGATAGGCTCAAAGTTTGCTCAGACCACATCCTTGTTTGGCCAAATACATGTATTTGCCTTCCTTCTACGCTTACCTTGACTTTGGGCGAAGCACTGGCTGATGATGAAGACACAAACAACACTATGAAGCCACATGTTTATGACGCAAACTATCTCGGACTGGGACGCGCTCCAGACTGACACTAAGGAGGGACGGGGTCACAGTTTATCTCATCGGAAACGTCACTCAGCGCTAATTTGTTATCTATTCCGATGATTCAATACTCGCCGAAGAATCACGAATAATGAAAGAGAAATGCAAATTGATTCCGAGAATTGAGCTTTTGTAAACACATTAATTTGATAATGATTTTTGTTTATTTATTTATTTATTTTATTCTTTATTGCACACACAAAAAGAAAGTACAAATGGCGGACATAATGCTAAAAGCATTCTCTACCAGTCAACCATTGGGTGAGGCAAAAATGATTGAGGCGGCATAAAAGAACACAAAAAAGCACCAAATTAATATTATACTACTAATATACCTACATAAATACTTTTGTTCGTGGTTTACCACAAAATATGCAAGTTTATATTTTACAACTATCACACTAAATCCGTATTCCTTAGGTATTTAATTATCTAATTAAATGCCCTTTACTGGTCATAAATGCGAACAAAACCATAAGTATTAATTGTTTGTTTGTTACCTTTTCACGCTTCAGCCGCTGAATTGATTATAATGAAGAGAATTTAAATCTATGGAACACCTAAGACAACTTCTATCGCATGGATCGATTTTATTCCGAAAATCAAAAGGGGAATGAAAGTTTGTAACGATATTTAAAATGAGGGAAGTCTCAAGGAACCGCAAGATCATGAAAAAAATTGCAAAGTCTGGTAATAATAACCAAGCAGGCAAGCCTATGCAACAAAATTTACATGATGTATGTGAAAATTTACACGTTAGTCTTTATTTCAAGTAGAAAGTGAGTATATTATAATGCAAGATTAGGGGACGGCATATGTTTAATGGAGTCGTTAAATACGAATAAAACTTTTAAATAGCACGCATAATACGTAGCGCTTAATATGAATCCTATAAAGATTATTGTAGAATGTAGATGATCGGTCGATAAAAAAACGAATGTGCTTTTAGGTTTGGGGTTCACACTGTAAGTCATACGTTTTGGGAAAAAACCAACAAAAACGAAATGAAATTTTTCCAGACATATTTAAAAGCGTGCGTCACGAGATGGGTCAAATCAACTAAAAATAACTTATTTATTTTAGCGGAATTAGTTTTTTTTTTACTTTTTATACTAATAATTAAAATTTTATTTTAGTCCAAGGTTCTCGGTAACATTTTACTCGAACCATAGCCATAAATAGGCATTTAGGCAAGCATAAACTTGTGCTTAAAATAAAACAACATAATATTAAAAAAACTTAGGATAAAGAATATTTTCGAATATTCTTGACGATTCCGCATTGATTTAGGATTATGACATAATGGATTGCTTGCTTAGCCTTGATAATGTCATTGAATAACAAAACGTAAATCTATTTACGAAAAGCCTCGAAATATTATATTTAGTATCAAATAGTAGTAAATAGACATCATGATATGACCGGAAGATATCGTTGTTTTTAATGTATTGTCTTAGGTGGTGTAATAACGCAGCGCAGTAACGCCGCTAAATGATACAACAACTATCATATTCATATGCAACTATCACATCTATCTATGCTAGAACGAGATAGTATTTGCCAATGAATGACACATGTCGCAATCAAATGTCACATTCCGCATGCGAATGCGGCGGTGGACTAACGTCCGTAAGAATACACCAACGCATTAGCTAGCATGCGGCATGCAAAATTTGCATATGCTATGTGATGGTTGCACCTTGGCGCCCTTGGCGGTATCGTTCAGCTGCATGGAGCCGCATGCGAGTTGGTGTATGATCTGCTAAATTATAACTTCTATTTGCAATTTAAAAGCATTGTGTTAGTTTTGCCAATAACCTGTTAACACATTTAAGCTTGAACAAAGCATTTTGTTGAAATTTTCTACAACATTAATTAAATTTTATGTTCAATAGCCTGCAAATAATGCCATACAGCGGGAATGCTCGGCATTACTTGATCATCATTAACTGGTTTACAAATGTGGTATTGATCGGTAACAAAGATTGCCTTCAGTTTCAAATAGATGTCGTTGTATTAAGTCCGTACATTTGATTCTACTATGTCCGTACTATGAGTGCTTACTAGAATATTAGTAACATTGCTCACTAGGAGCGCTAGTTGATACCTACAATAGGAATATTTCTGACATTAATTCCCAAAGAAGTTAGAATCTAAAAAAGTAAAGTCTATTAAAATTCAAATTGATGCTAAATATTTCATTTCTGATCATTTCTTTATTTCCTACGGAATATGCGCTTTACGCAGCCGAAATTTGGGAACCACATTTTGTTGTAAAAGTTTCTTGTACCAAAGGACGTGTATTTATTGGATATGCGTGTTTATAATCAATTTTAAATCATATTTAAATCAGATCAAAAAACGATTTTAGTTTTATTACGTAAGTAGTTTTATGTCCAACACGATATCAGTGTGGAATTAAGATTTATTTATAAAATAATTTCCATCTTGAATAAGTTAGGTATTACTTACTAACATCCTGTTACCAACGAGATCCTTGTTAGATAAGTTATAACGAGAATCGTGATATGCTATCACATTGCTAGAAGTGGCTCCCATATTATCTAGATTCGCAGTAATTATTTCTTTCCCAATCGTAGAAACAATAGTTGACGCTAGTAAAACTAATTATGAGAGATCAGGAGCACTATTTTTGAATCACTCGCTTCGAAATGGCAAGTGATTTTCGTTCGGCAACGAGTTTTTTTCTATGACTTTTAATTCATTTTCGAACGAAAACCAATCGCCATCTTGAAGCGAGTGATTCAAAAATAGACCTCCAGGAAGCTCTATTTTTGAATCACCGCTTCAAGATGGCGAGTGATTTTCGTTCGAAAACTAATTAAAAATCAACGAAAATGACGCGAAATATGGACTTAACTCACAAAATTGAGCTTATTTTTTTCTAATCCCTCTGTGTGGATTACAACTAGTTTTCATTCTTAAATTGGACTTTAATTAATTAATATCGCTTCAAGATGGCGAGTGATTTTTGTTCGAAGATGAATTAATAAAAGTCAACGAAAATAACTCGTTTTCGAACTAAAATCCCTCTTAATGTGCCTGTTTATAAATTTACTAACATTAGAATAAGTGTAAACCTACTTATATACTATGGATACATAATCTGAAATAAAGAGCTATTTATTTATTTATATAATATTGACGCGGATGATTCAACAATAGGGCCCAGAACCCTTCCTTGTAAATTCGCGACAGCGTCATCATCATCATCATTGTGAGCCGAAGGACATCCACTGCTGAACATAGGTCTCCCCCACGGCTTTCCACAACGACCGGTTGTGAGTGGTCTGGATCCAGTTCGATCCTGCGATCTTTACAAGGTCGTCCGTCCATCTTGTCGGTGGACGTCCTACGCTGCGCCTTTGGTCGAAGGGTCTCCAATCTAGGACTTTTGAAAAGTTATGAAACAACACGAAAATTCACCTGACTTCACCGGTATGTTCAATAGCTGCGGATAACCAAAAGGAGACACGCATATTATTTCAGTGATTATTTTGATAAAAAAATGGTTATTATGACCCCTAAATAAGTAGCACAATATTTACCACCATCATCGGTGCTCTTACGTGTTGCGCGTGAGTATAGTACGTGCCATCCACGAAGGCGCGCGCCACTTTTCGTCCTAATCGTTTATAGTACATTTGTGCAAGATTTTGTCAATATTTGATGACTAGCTGTGCCCGCGACTTCGTCCGCGTGGAATAGTGACTTTGGGTAGAATTTTTTATTATTTAGGCTTATGATTTTACAAATAAGATACTTAAGTATAAGTACTTATAAGTACGCAAGATAAAAAGTATTTATTTATGTTAATTAAAGTAAATTTTAGTACTCACTTATCATTAAAATTGGCCATTGTTAGCAATGAATTGTAAAAGTTTAGGTTTTATATAAAAAAAACATAATAAGTATTTAAGAAAAATAGTGAGACTTCGTCTAAGACAACCATGGCTCAACTATACTACTTCCGCCTCCAAGCTTTGCACCCATCTTCAAGTCACCCTGTATTACTTAACTAAAACTAAAGGGCGATATAGAATGCTTAGTAAGCTTTATTAAACTTATTTTGAAACAAAATCAGTATATTTATTATTACAACAATAAGAAGCAAGTAGTACATCAAAGGCGACCATTATTTTGACCATACCGATTATTTGGACGTTCACAATTTGTATTTTGATTAAGAGTTCCTTTGTCTGATAGGATTATATGGTTACTTTACTTTTTAACTACTAAGTACTTTGCCACAAAAAAAACTACTACTTTACTAACATTTTACTTTGTTGTGTGGAAAAAATTGATCTAAATATCTATTTTGTTATATTTTGGCAAGTACCATAAAGTAGAGTACCAAAATTTCATTTAAGCGCCGTCAGCCTAAGGTTCCTTTCGGTAAGGGTTTCTGAAGCTCGAGATGACGATTGGCGTTCACGGTCATAGCTAAGGCGTGCATCACGATCGGAAGGAGATTCCAAAGAGCGCGCCATAGCTTGACGTTCTCGAGCAGCCTCAAGTCGGACCTGCCGTTCGTCATTTGATTCCTGTGATCTAGCTAATCTCTTTCTTTTGGCTTCTCTACTATTTTTAGAGAGATTGGGTCGTTTTCGAGGCATTGCTACAATAAAGTAACTTAGCCACTTAACGACAATAAAAAGCAACCAATAACCTAATCGCAAAGCAAAAACAAAGTCCGTTTTACTAACCAAGTCAAATATAGTTTTAATAACTACAATAACAAAGCAACAAATAACCAAATCGCGAAGCAATAACAAAAGTCCGTTTTAGTAACCAAGTCAAATAATTCTATAAGTAGGTAAGTATTTTTTTCCAGAAACAATCAAAATCTGAAAGAAAGCGCTGTGGTTGCTCCTCTGCGTTACCGTCTGCACAACCACACAATGACCAAAATACACGACAACAATAACATAAGCCCGAAGGCATCTTTACATCACAATAATAATGGGAGTTTTAGCCAGTACTTTAACTGTTACCGCCTTCACCGCGTGGAGGTACTCCCAGCCTATGCTACTGTTTAACATGACCCAAATGCAGGCATACCTGCGACTCTATAACAGGTACACACAATGAGTTCCCTTAGTTAGGTATGGTGATTAATTCATCCCAAGTTTAGGCCAGTTAACACTTAGTCACTTGGCGTGATTATTATATATATATTTCACTGTCTAGGTAAAACTCAATCAAATGAAAAAATCCCATCAAATTCAGTCCTGTAGTTTCTGATATTCAATTTCCTGCCTACCCTCTTAGTCTATTGGCGTGATTATTGCAAGTGATGCTGAGTCAAATAAAAAAAGTCCCATTAAAATCGGCCCAGTAGTTTCCGAGATTCAATTTTCTGCCTACCCCCTTAGTCTATTGGCGTGATTATTTCTATCCTTCTTTACCTTCCAAGTAATGTTGAGTCAAATAAAAAAAAGTCCCATTAAAATCGGTTTAGTAGATTCTGAGATTCAATTTCCTGCCTGCCCCCTAAGTTCATCGGCGTGATTATTTATATCCCAGTTTACTCTCCAGGTGATACTGAGTCAAATAAAAAAAGTCCCGTCAAAATCGGTCCAGTAGATTCTGAGATTAGCCCGGACAAACAGACAGACAGACAGACAAAAATTTTAAAAATTGTTGTTTTGGCTTCTATTACGGTAATTAAGACCCCCTGTAACAATTTTTCATAAAAATCTTCAATGTACAGAAATCGATCTTTTACTGTCTTATTATATGTATTATTATTATTATTTGATGATTTAATAATGAATATAACTGTTAAATACTTATTATTTCATAATTTTATATATGCCACACATCCCGTATCCCAAGCTTTCCTCAATTAACACGTTCCGGGACAGTGAACGCCTACAGGCGTGAAAACCATAAAACATCTATTGTGTCTGGAACAGTGTCCCGGAACGTGTTAAAAATGAACGGCGCGCGCCTTTGTGGATGGCACTATCTACACCATTGATTGACAGCCAACGTAGCTATGTTAAGAATTTCGTCCAATAAGTATCCAACATAGTCGTCATTAATTGAGCTAAAAGTAATTTAAAGCCTATATTTAAATACTATTCACAATATTGCGTTCTATTCGTTTCAATTCCCACTTAATACGGTTTGTATATTTCTTAATTTAAAATGACCTAATCTTCAAAATGAAAATTTGGCCTAATTCAACCTATAAAATAATGCATATGCAATGTATACACACCTGCGAACATTTAATTTGGGTCAGGTACACCATCATACTTAACCTAAGTCTGACAGACAGTTATTTGAAGCTTTGGGTACCTAGATAAGATAAGATAGATAGATAAAATAAGATGCATAATTAAATCAACAGATTAACTGCAGGTTCTATGCAATGAACTGTCAGATTAAGCAATTGAGCGGGTAATAATTGTCGATCATATCATACCGAGGACTCTACACTTATACAAAAGCGTTCTGTCAGATCAGACTCCTAGCACCGGTTGGCCATGTCGGGAAAGGACTGATTTTATCTCCTGTCTGTTACATTATCCTTTTAGTATTATTTGCCAGTTAACTGTAAAATCAAACTTGTATATCCGCGTATTTGTAATTGCCAACAGAACAAAGTTATTTTTTATTTTTTAATACTATCTGTTTTTAGCAAGCAAAAAAAGTCTTCGGCGTATTTCACAATTCATGAATAAGTTGCCAGTAGCGTTTTTTGTCCACTGCTTCATACGAATGACATTCCATATTTGAACTATTCGTTGGTTAGTGCTTAACTGTCGGTGAAACAGTTAGTTAAGATAGGTACATTTTATAAGTAAGAGTTAGCATTAATCTGTCAAGCGCCAACAATACCGGACCAACAACAATATGGACGTCGATAACATTTGATTTACTATAATTTATGTCTCGAATCTCGATATTCGATTAAGCCATTAGCTTATAAGTAAACTTCAATATACGAGTACCCAGTCGAAACCACTAGAAAGTAGATCTATCTAAATGTTATATTTTATCAAAACCTGGTTAATTGGAGTAGACATCAATAAACGTTACTCTAACCGCAAACATCAAAACATTTGGCAATTTTTACTGAATTGTTACCGCAAAGACGTCATTCACATTATTAAATTTATATGTAGACATGGCTACATCCACTAAACATAATTACCTATTTTCGTCCGATTTTTCTTAGTCTTATTATATAACAGGTATTATGCTTCTGTGATCTAGATTGAATTATAATTAGTGATTATAAAAACACTTAATATATTCTATCTTGTAAGTTTGAGAATAACGATAAAAGGAACATCTAATCCATGATATCTTCAATTAAACATGTCCAACAAAGTTAGCCTTATATATGGTCTGTCAATATGGTGATTAAAGGTTGAAGCAGTATGCAAAACTGCATTTCCTGACGAAAAAAAAAAGATCTAACCACCCGTAAAGGGAACAGCACCTTATAAACTCGAGGCGTTCAGTATTCTTTGCATGAAACTCCACACTGCAACGCATACCTATCAAATTCGTAGCGCACTAGCGCAACCACCTCGGATCGAGATCAACTCGGGACCTACTATCGACCAGCGGCGCATGCGTTGTTACGCACTTACGGCTAGTCGTCCGATGTTTGTCAACTATCCGTCCACCCTGTCAAACGTGCTGTCATTCACAAGAAGAACTGTCATAAGTTGTAGCCATCTCGATCCATCGAGGTGTCTGCTATGCCGCGGCGTTGCTGATCCCTTTACATAACATGCTTCCGTATAAGTACGTCAATACGGTGCTAATCCCTTTACGAGTGGGTAAATATGCTTCAGCCTTAATGTTCCACCGAAATCATGGGCTGTGGTCCAGAGCAATCAACGATGATCACAGACCCTAGGCTAGATGGTAATAATAACATAATATCAGTATTGCATTGTTTACCGTTTTTGTTTTGTTCTAGTTCCACTTCTATGCGGTGACGTGTAATAATATTGTTACTAATTATATTAGTTGATTGTTCTGATGTGCCTGCCATCGGTTATTTATGGGAAGTCAAATTCAGATAAGTAATCCGTTAAATTAGGTTAAAATCATGCTAGTGCTTTATTTAACGCGTAAGCATATATGTGCCCGGATAGCGTAAGACACAGGGTTCGATTCCATGTTCAGACTGTGTCAGCATGTCAGCAGTGCATTTACAAGTGCAATTTATATTATTAAGTTTGTATAGTGACAAAAAATATAACAACAAAAAAAAATATTGATCATAATTCATAACATAACTGACTGATTGTGATTTATTGTGTAGTAATTTTTGTTGACTTACGTTATAGATTGTGCAAAAAATAATCCGTTAAATTAAAGTTCGATTGAAACATGCTCGTAACTTTGAAATCTGAAAATGTATATGGAGTCGAAAACATAAACCAATTTAGGTAAATACATTTAATTTTATTATTGTTTCATGTTTTGTTTTATTATGCACTTGTTTATCGATTTTTAGTACAATATCATAGTAATTAAACTTGTTAACTTAGTTTTGAGATCGCGAAAGAAAAATAATTCAATGGACTGCATTTAAGAGTTGCTCTGTTTACAGAGTTCTGTAGAATCATTGATTAAAATTGTTGCTCCTTTTAAAGGCTACACGCTGTATATGTATGTAGATAGTTAAAAACCGTAGTTAAATAAAAACCATGTTAATTTTAATCTAACTGTAAAAAAGAACCCGGAAATACAAAACGATTGACCTTACATGTGTTTTGGTCAGTTTGATGTGCTTATGCACTTTTTGCGTCCAAGATGTAGACTGTGATAGACGCCTTGATTTGATATTAATAGTACTATTGTTCGGCGTATAAATGTATACAAGAGTGCAGGGAGATATTAGTTCCTCGCAGGACGGTGCAAGAGCCACTGCGTTATTTGATTGTGCGTCATTTGTTTATAAGTTGCGTATTTAGTGAAGATGTTATCGAGATTCGCGTTGATCGTGTTAACCTGTATTGGAGGGAGTCTGCCGAAACATTTGCGTAAGTTCTCTTATTTCAGTTACAAAAAAGTTTGAAAAAAGGAATGACAACTTTTGGAAAAGTTATTATTTTGTCATGCTGTTTTCACCCAACTGCTAGGAACAGTCATGTCTTCCGCGGTTACTTATATTGTTTGTTAATTTATTTACGTATCGTTTGGACCGAATGTACTTACAGTTTCGTAATATTTGTCTTAAATAGGAAAGGATAGGTATCAAAAATAAAAACAAAAACTGCGGATTAAAAAAAACCCTATTCTTTCGATTCGATTATAATCGATAATCGGTTCGATTACTTATAGTTACTGGCTTAGTTAGTGATACCGCAAAAATGGGCCATGTTTTCATCGGAGTTTTACTTGAAAATTTAATCATCTCTACATTTGAGATCCGACTTTTCAGTTTTTGTTCATTGCTAAATACTATAAAATATTTTTATTTTATTTACTTAGTTTTTTTAAGGTTTATCTAGCTAGTGATTCTTCATTCAATAATATGTAATATAACTGCTTGGTCGCTTATCGTAAACTCATTACAAAAAATAATCGTCTTGATGTTAACTTTATTCTAGTATTTGTTTTAATTTCCCAGCACTTTCGTTTTAGGATCGATGTAAATAAAACATTAATACTAAAAACAAATGGGTGGCCGCTAATCGTAGAATGTTGTCGTCATAACAAAAAACGATCAATTACTGCGTCATCAATCAATTATTTCTACCCAATTTCTACCGGCCGGCATTTTCGATTCTTTGCCCACGAATATAATGTATGGAACATGAACCTTGTCCTTTATTATCGGCAGTGTAGGTTTAACAATTTCCAATGTCACAGAAACGCTCTAATTTATTTCAGCTATATTGAACACTTTTTGCATAATATTAATACTCGTATCTAGATAATAGACAGGCTGACCTTTCCTTACACTTTTAATAGCCCAGGAAATAAAGTGTGTGCAAAGCTTGACAATAATTGTATGGGATTATTAATGTTTCCATTTACCGTGCTTCCATGATCTTTATTTAGAAAATCAAGATAAAAAGTTGACATGGTCAACTCATAACAACCTGTACGGCGGTAGAAAAATCGTCTGAAAAGCTGAAATACTTATCTTCGTTACCACAACTGACTGTGCTAGCGCTTATAAATATTTCCAGGGCAGAAACTAACTGCCGAACCTGAGAATCGAACCTTAGATATCGAGCTAGCCAATAAATAACGTCAAAATTACTCTGTTTTCCATTTAGTTCGGGAAAACGTAAGATCATTCGAACGTCTTGTGCAATATTTGTAGTCACTAATTAATAAACCAATTAGACACCACATTTAGTTCATATAACTTAAAACTTTTTAATCGCAAACCAATTGAATAAATGGGTAATTATATACCTACGTTATTGCATACGTATTTTCTAGACTAGCGGTCTCAGCGAATTTCGTTTCAACCACAGGAGTCCTATTTTTGAATCACTCGTTTCAAGATGGAGAGTGATTTTCGTTCGAAGATTAATTAAAAGTCAACGAAAATAACTCGTTTTCGAACGAAAATTACTTGTTATATTGACGCGAGTGATTCAAAATAGGGCCCGAGCCGCGTCCCGCCCCGGTCCGTTTTGTGATTATTTTCCTATTAATTTTACAAAAGCAAACGCAACGAAAAAAAGAATTAGCGAAATCGGTCCAGCCTTTCACGCGTGATGGCGTCGTGACCAAGTGTAATAAGGATTATTTTTTACATATCCACAAATGGAGGTATATTCCTATAGATACATGAATAATGAGAACTGACAAATTATTAAGTTCCTGTTTTCGACAGTTGCTTGTACAATGGTTGCACGTAAATGACCATGATTTTCCTATGAAGTTTTATTAGTCTAGTACAAAGATGTGTACTAAATTACCTACGTTTTGTGATGAGCTGTTGTCACTGCTCGCTAGTTATTACAGACAGAATGGGCAATGCATTCGCAATGACTTAATCATTGTTTAAGTCTGAATAATCTGCAAGCATATCATTAAGTAATGACAGGCTTGGTAGCCTCCTCATGTCTTGTGGCATCTATTTCCTTCTATACACATGGAGTTTCTATGGAAAACACACAAGTAGGCACGTAAATTAAAAACACATAAGTGCTGACTCATCGTTATCATCGTACACTCAAAAAGTAATAATTTGTGACATATTGCGATCCTCTTTTGAAAATAGAAGCAAATCACGGTTTGTTGAAGGCCATTTTACATAAATATGAGTAAAGGGGTCTCTTTAATAGTTAATAACTTTTGAAGTAATAGACCGAAAGCAGTGATTGCTACATCAATTTGTCAAGAAACTCAAATATGTTATTAAAAAAAAGGTAGGTATGTCAATGGTCTCGTTTTAGATTAGAATGAATTGCCCAAATGCGCAAAATAACTGTAAAAACGTACCTCCTTTCGGCAATCAAAAACTAAAGCCATTTGATAGCGTCTTTTTAATTTATTCTTTAATGTTTTTAATGTACTGCACACCTTTTGCTTTAAAATAACACCACAAACAAGCCCCTACACGACGTGAGACTCAAACCGCCGTAAATTTTACATGTAAGGTATTTTTTGTGAAAAAACAAAAATCACTGCCGTATCGTGGGGTTTTGGTATTGGCCCTCCCTATGGGGTATTATCCTCTATGAAATTCGTCGGTCACGGTCATCCTTAGTGACGAATAAAAGTAAAACGTGTATCTTTCTTCTCCCTCCAGCTAGCTACATCGAAACGTGCAAAAGAGATCAGAACACCATAAACGAGTGTGCGCGTCACGCCATAGAAGCCCTGCGGCCGCGGCTGGCAGCTGGCTTGCCTGAGCTGGGCGTGCCTGCCATCGAGCCCTTCTATATCCCTGAGGTATGCCATTCAATAGTTAAGGGATCTCACGTACAGCCAGCAGTTCAACAGTGACGAAGGTATGACTGCAGCTACCAGTAGGCGTAGACAGTTCGTCAAGTGCCCCTATAGGTAGACCGCGAAATTGAGACCTGGAATGCAGGTGTCTCCCTGCCGCCCGCGTCCTTCACCTACTCCGCTCTCGTGACCCCCCCGCGCCCCTGTGCCCTGCAGGCGAAGTTTTAATGAAGCGGTTACCTATTAGTGCGTGTGTCGGAACACTAACAGACCTGGAGCTCTATTTTTGAATCACTGGCTTGGATATGGCGTGTAATTTTCTTTCGAAGATGAATTAAGTCAACGAAAATAACTCGTTTTTGAACGAAAATCACTCGTTATATTGACGCGAGTGATTCAAAAATAGGGCCTGAAAGTGAGGAAGCGAGTTTTGGTTATTGTGTGAGCATGATTTTCCTTTTAGTCAGACACCATTGGCGTCATATAAACTGAAAAAATGTATCCCTAACAAAATATAATTATTTCCTGTATAAAGAAGCACTATGTTGCTAGCGCCAATTCTGTAGGATGCAACTTTGCCATTCTTTGCGTCAAAGGCGGTTGATGCCGTTGTATGAAAAATAATAACATTTCCAAATAACTTGTATTTGTTATTTTCAGATAGTGGTCGTCAGTAGTGATCAGATGCCCATACGTGCCGTCGGCAAGGACGTCAAGGTCACCGGCGCTGGGAACTTCACCATCAAGAGTTTATCGTAAGTACATTCAGATATATTGAACAAAGTCGGTTTAGATACACTATAAGTATAACTAGAGAACGGCTGGACCCATTTTTATATATTTTTTAATGGGATCCGATTTCGCCCTGTGTTGGAAATCTCGAGATGTAACAAAATTGGTGTTCTAGTGTATTTTATTGAAAATTTTTGAATTAAGCTTATTTATACAACTTTTTAAAGATTTATTTAAAAAATAGCTACGTAAGTTAAAAGGATATTTATTCAGCAGAAAATCAGAAAATTTCACTTAACAGGGTGAAATGTCAAAAATGTGTCATTTCTTGTGCTTCAGACCGCGGCCGCTGAAAAGTAAAGTCTATCAGCCTTACCACAAATCACTTAAACAAAGTTTTAGGCACTGTTTAACAAGATTTTAAGAAAATCCTTACCACAAATCAGTTTTTGGCGCTAAAACACTCTTTTAATCAGTCAGGTATCAAACGACTGCCGGGAGTCGCATAATAATGGAATTTCTATTGTGTCTCGTTTACACATACTTGACGAGTTAAACAGTGTTTTAGTTAAACACCCTCCCCCCTATTTTATCTTGTGTTTAACCTCAGAAAATAGACAGATTGACATTTGACAACTTGACTTACGTTTCGCGGTAAATCAAATTCGTGCTTTCCTATAGAAAATATTATGGACTAGCACCCTCCCGCGACTTCGTTCGCGCGTCTAAGTTTTACCGTTCCCATAAATCGTAGAATTTTTATAAGCCCATACGCATTACTACTTCTATAGTCTTCCCCTATAAATATGCTATCTAAAAATGTATCTGACATAATTTATAACCAGACAAATAGTTTCTGATATTAGCGCGTTCAAACAAACAACAAAAACATCCAGCTTCTTAATTAGTATATTTATATACTAGCGGCCCACCAGCGACTTCGTACGCGCGTAATATCGTAGCAAAAATATTTATAAGCCTATACTCATTAAACTACTTCTATAGCCTTCCCCGATAAATTAGCTATCGAACAATGTATCTAATCAATGTATTTATAACCGGAGCAATAGTTCCTGTGATTAGCGCTTAACTTAACACAACACGTAGCCCGGTCTTTAATCTGGTCAAACTTACACAGGGATAATATCTTTTTATATTACAACGAAATGGAAATACTTACTACGCCTATCGTCAATCGTATATTTCTTTCGAGAGCTAATGAAAAAAACAGTCTATACTCCGTGCGCTTACACAGCATCATGCCACATACAGGCTTTGGGAGAAATTCCTTCAAGTCTTCTCCCGCTACCTTAAGAGTTTGAACTTGAGCTTTGTTTATAGTCATAGCGAGTACTCTACTTTCTTGAATTCAAATCGAGAATTCAAAGGGTTAATTCTATGTAGGGATCCACCCCATCATCATCATCAATACCCAAAAGCCGTCCACTGCTAAACATAGGCCCCCCCGAAAAGTTGGCAAAAAAAGATTGGACACCCTTCGACCACAGAAAAAGCGTTGAATGTCCACCGACAATATGAACAGACGACCTGCAATCTACACTGTACACAGACCGCTTGATACCTACCCTGTTTAAAAATATTCTTAAAACACAAAAAAATATTCTTTACTGTTTTATGGAATAAAATCTCTTCTCGAGCATTTTCTCGAGAGCAACATCAATAACAATCATGTGTCAAAACATTGTGTCTCAGACATGTCAAATGATTGTCAAAAATGTTTATCATTAGCACTAAAGAGTTTTGATATCAACTTCGAAGAAAATCACCCCCAGAATAACTTTGTAACCCTTTTTCACCCCCTTAGGAGATTAATTGCAATAAAATAAAAAATAAATCTTCCGTCAACTCTGTAAAAGAATGTGTATGCAAAATTTGAAGTAGATTGGACCAAGGGATCACGTTGTTTCATACAAACTTTGCACCCCTTTTTGACCCCCGTAGGGGTAGAATTTCGAAAAATCCTTTCTTATCGGATCCCTACGTCATACAAAGAACACACCCTCCCAGTTTCAGGTTTCTACGATCAGCGGTTTAGGCTGTGCGTTGATCCATCAGTCAGTCAGTAAGTCAATCAATAAGTCAGTCGTTCAGGACAAAGCATTTTATAGGTATAGATGATTGATTTCACAACAATTGATTTATTGGACTTAATCAACAAACAAACAAAACAAGTTCGCACCTCGGTACTTTATAGACATTAGACACTATTTTAGACATTCTTTTGTAAAATCAAATTCCACTCAGCAACTTTATGACGGTTTGTGTTGGTATCCGTGTTTCTGTTTTCTACCACGTCTTTCGAACTTTCTATAAGCTGTTTATGGATATCCTGAAATAAAATAAACAATTACAATGCTATCACGTTTCCAAACCCCACATACGGCGACTATGTAGTAGTTATAATTATCCATTTGATTTATCTTTTCGTCTTTTGTCCAATTGTCCGAGCGATCTTTCTTTTTTGATTCATGTTGAAGACAAATCAGTCAATACACAACAAAATACGACTTTTTACAAATGAATTGAAAACGCGTTCTTTCTTTACAAACTCCTGTCAAAAAGTCAAAACAAATCAGATTCTTCTCATTCTCTGTAATTACAACTTTTTTTTTAAGATTTGGGTTTTGTTACTATTCAGCCATCGTTTTAAGAAGCTTTTGTTCATTTACCCTGAAGTGTGTTGAATGCAACCTGCGTACTAGGAAATGTAATGAATGAATTGAGTGAATGAATGAATGTTTTTATCTTAAACTGGTGTTTAGCTAAACACTGCCCAAATACCTATTTGTGGTACAAAATGTTAAACACTGTTCTAAACCCTTTTTAAATTTAAAACAGTTTTTAACTAAACATGACTTAAAACCAGTTTTAACGGATGATTTGTGGTAAGGCTGTATATGTCGGAATTCACGACGGGCTACGATGTCCGCCAAGATACCTAGTACCGTACGGATGAATAGTAAGATTCAAAGATGGCTTCTTTATTTTACAGGGTGGATTTGGACACCCTGACGTTTCGGACTCGCGTACGGTTTCCGAAACTTCACCTAGAAGGCCGGTACAGCGTGGACACCCAGATCCTGGTAGTGCCTATCAAAGGAAAGGGCACACTCAAATCTGAAGCTGGTAAGCAGTTACTTACATTTGGACAAAAGAAGTACGGTCGGAACCATGTCAATGTAGCAACTATTCAAATATAAATATTTTGCAAACAGAATCGTTACTTTTATGCTGTCTGTGGCGTCGGTGGCGCAGCGGTTAGAGGGTCCCGGGTTCAATTCCCGGGTCGGGCCAAAAGAATGTACCTGGGTTTTTCTGTTCAGAAATTCTCAGGGAAGCCCAGAGCTTGGAAGTTGGCGGTGTATCACCCCCGTGCCTCGGAAAGCACGCGTAAGCCGTTGGTCCTGCGCCTGATCTCTCTCCGGTCATGTCAGATTGCTGTCCCATCGGGGTATGAGAGTGAAAGGAATATAAAGTGCACCTGTGTTTGCGCACTTGTGCACTATAATATGTCTCGCGCAGTCGGTTAGTCGTTGTGACTGGCCGCCGTAGTCGGAGTTACTACTATTATACAGGCCTATTACTATTATTGTACAGGCCGTATCCGTTAATTCGATACATTTCTGTAGAAAAGTAAAAGTAGAGCTCATTTGCAATACATTGTGTCATATAATTTTTTTTGAACTTTTACCGCTCCAATCCAAGGGAATGTATCGAATTACCCTTTATAAGTATGTGGGAAACTTCCCGATTTAGATTAAGTGAGTATCACGTAGATTAAAAAATATTACTAAGGTGAATGTTCAATTCTTCATAATTACTTTCCCATTTCTTTTCCACTAAGCCTTTCCATCTGTTATTTGTAGCCATTCTTGGTTGCTTGGATTATTCAAAAAAGTCTCAAGAAAGAGTATTTCTGTCTTGTCTTGTCTCTTCACAACAAGACCAATTAAAAAGTATATAAGAAAAATTTTATTCAAAAACTTGGCTCTATGGCACCATCTTACTTAAAACCCTCAAAGATGAGTTTATCAGCATTCTTTTGTATACGCGACCGCCGACGGCCTATCGATTCCTGAGCGTATAACGTATATCAAATAGCCATAAAATTCCTAACATGAGGTACAGTTGCATAACTTGCATTTGAGACTCACAAATTGTTATTCTCCTCAGTAAAATGCGACGCGGAGCTGGTCATCCGAGCGCAGACCTTCGAGCGAGATGGAGTGGAGTACATCAAGTTCACCCGGCTGGATACCGACATCAGCATGAAGGATTACTTCATCAAACTGGACGGCCTTTTCAATGGAGACCCTGTGCTTGGTAAGATAATATACTTAGACTCTACCTGCATAGACTCGACTTAGCTAGTTTCGGATTAACAGTAGATTCTTCGACAAAGGAATAATTTAAAATCTTTACTAATCATGTAATGAAGCATGAGCGAAACGAAAAGATTATACATTCGTAGATATTCATTATTATGTTCGCGCGTGCATACGAGCTTGTGTTGAAACATTCAAAACACATTTTTTCTCTAGGGAGATCCCTAGGATTCTTTCTCATACAATATAACGTCCCTAGAGATAGAATAACTCACTTTGAGTTCACCAAACATGACATTTAAAGTAACATTCACGAGCAAGTGTTGCGAAAATCTATATACTGCTGTTGTCAGTTGTGTCAGACAGAAAGCGTTGTTTTTTTTTGTCTCTGGTTTTCTCAAGGGTTTTTGTTCCATAACGTGACATATTTTAAGATTTACGATTTTGTCACCCTGAAATTGCGCTTGTCCTTCTTTTATACTGGCTGGAATATGTCTAACGCAGTTAACCCCTGGGAAAATAAAATATCTACAATCTTAAAACAAAAAACATCTGGCTTTAGCTCGGGAGCAAATATAAGCCAAAATCTACTACAGGCGTTATAAATTACATTTTTTTCTACATCCGTTCACACTTCGTATCATAAACTGCAAGAGAATTGCTTACTACTGTTGTACCTACTTCTTAACATCTGCATTTTTTTCGTATGCCTGGATATTTTGGGAATTCAAATGGTATTTTCTTGCGATTTTAGGTGAGGCAACAAACGCAGCCATCAATCAGAACCGAGGGGAGTTTCTGCGAGCCGTGAAGCCTTACATGGAAACCACCGTGTCCAAACTGTTCCTAGACATCGCGAACAAAGTGGCCAAAGACATACCATACGACGAAGTTCTACCTAAGCCTTAGGAAAACAGTATTTATTTTACTTAAGAACGTAACCTTCAACTTTGGACCCAAGAGAAAAACCCAAAAGATCAAAACGGAGACGAGGCGAGTTAGAAAGTACACGTTACAACTTCCATTAACAATGCTGACATTATGTTGGTCTTTTAATGCAGCTCTCATCTCGTTCCTTGTTTGAGAGCATTTGTTTGTGTTGTGATTGTGATGCAGGTCTATGACGTGCAAAAATTAACTACTTTATTTTTACTTTTGACCATCTTTTACTACGCAGGTCCAGTGTTAAATATTTTTATTTGAAACCCCTTCTGTATCCTCGAATAAAAAAGATCTTAATTGGATCCTTAAACGTTTTGAATTGGAACATTAGGTATTCATGGAACAATTTTCAATGTTTAAGATAAGAGTAATGAAAAAAAAACAAACGACGGTTTTTATAAATTTTTCGAAACTGAAGCAAACAGTACCATTAATATTTATCCTAGAGTTAACCTTAAAAAACTATGCCAATTTAAAGTTATATAGTACTTAAGTTTTTTTTTAAAAAAATAATTTGTTCTGTTTGTGTGACATATTTTTTGTAATAAATCGATAAGTTTTGTAATATTGAGCTCTTAGTTCATTCTTGTGTACCTATAGTTCGTTTAGCATAACCTTACTAAGACTTTTTTTTTCTGGGCTACCTAACACTACTTTTTATCCATTTAACTTTTATTTGTATGTATACGATGATGACCTGAGGGTCTTTCCCATGCAGCATGTATTAAAATACTAATGTTAATAGTGTCTTAACGATCCAATAAAATTAATATTAATAGCCCTAACGGTATCGACCCTATAAAAGTACAGAAGGTGCATGTATTCATACCATTCGTTCTTATAGCTACTAGCAACGTTTAAATGAAAATGGCGGTAACTTTTAGTTAATAGCAGTAACACTTGACGAATCAATTAAAAGTTTTTGAAAGCACAATAAAGGTAAAGAGTACGTGGCGGAGGTTGCCTAACCACTGTAAATTGTTTATTGAAAAGATTCATAATCCTCGGCAATGGTTGTATTATTTTATAATTCGTGATAAAGGTGTTTTTATTTTATAAATTACTTGAAAATTAAAACATCATAAAATATTTTTAGAACTTACGGATTTTGAAATGATTATGCACTTACACACGACACAAAAACGGGTGTCACTTCAAACAGAAGACGACGCGAGATGCAAGGAGGTTTTTGCTCTTAATTTAATTTAATCACTTATATCAGGCAACAAAGGCCCATATAATATAACAAACATACTAACATATATACAACAATAACAGTAAAACAAATGTATCACTATTTTGCCGGCGTAGTGTCGCGAAACGTGGTGTCCAGTAACCGTCCACGAAACCGACAATACAAAACACCCTCCGGTTAAAATCCTGCTTTCATGAAAGTCGATAGTATTCGTTCGAAACCCTTACCTAATTGAAATTGGTGTTGTGTCGAGATTCGAACCGTTCGAGCCTTACTGAGTATTTGTTTTTTATTCGGATGTACTCTACAATCTCCTTGGCGTTTGTGGAGTAAAGAAGTCGGGATATGTATAACGGTGTTACTGGTACCGCAGGCCGAAGTAGGGGGTTCGACGCAAGATACCGCAACCGGTAGGTAAGTGTTCAGCAACTAATGAAGCTGCTGTTCTTCCATCAGACGACAGTCGTTCGAATTATAAGTCGATATGCAACGGGGTGTTTTGGCTCTTCTAGCCTTTTTCACTATACTGTGTTCTTAATGACTGTTTCTCTACAAATACGTTATGAATAAGTAAATGTGATCAAGGTGTTTATTCTGCCTCAAGGGTAACACAGCTATGCGGTAGGAATAATCTAGCCAGTAACGATGAAACTGGTATCTATTTAAGGATGTTTAACACCAGCAACTAAGTAAGTACTTACCACTTACTAAGCAGCCTTCTTGACGTCATTGCATGTTTGTTTTACATTTTATCTAAATAATGAAAATGCTTTGTTATCAACGTGGACGTTGCATAGAACCCAAAGAGGACAATTTCTATTAAGAAAATCGCCATTCTTTAAGGAGGTGAAAAGATAGATGAATGTTAACGGAAAATGTGCAGGTAACCCATGCTATTAAATTAATACAGGTAGAGTAGGTATCTAAATATGTGCCATTACCGGCAACATTGCCATGCCATAGATTGCTTAAACAGCCGACAAATTTGGCAATTTTAGGGTACATTATACAATGTTTATTATCTTTTCCTTAAAATAGTAATCAAATATTAATATATTTGTTTAATTTTCCTTTAAATCGCCAAAGTTGCCGGCAACTTAAGCAATGTTCCTTCAATACTCTATGGTAATATTCTATGGTATTCTGAAATTTCTGCATCATATTTAGCATGTATGTAAGGTTGGTCTGTCCGTACAATGAAGATCAATCGGTATTTGTTGAGTTTGATTAAAGTACTACAGTGTCACATCAATTATAATCTTCATTTTGTCCCTTTATAGAAATCTCGAACAGAGCTTTGCGTGTCGTTAATACGAGCAGTTATGGCAGTTACCTTTAAATTAAATGCCATTAAGTACAATTATTTGTGATGTTAGTTATGTAATGAATTGCAGTTTTACACGTTGTCACTACTTGACAATTTGTTGTAATTAAAAATGGCTTAAGGCACAAGTTAAGATTTTAATCTCGTAAAAATGTAAGAGATACACTAACAAGAAAAAAAAACCGATTAGTTTTTTTACAAATATTATTCTTTTGGTCAGTATTTATCTGCCAGTGCTAATGTATTCTTTGTACTGTATGTAGGTACCCTAACCTTGCAGGTAGCCTCAAAAGTGACGTTTTTTTAAACCAACATATTAGTAGTACGTACTTGCCTGTGGTTTGCTAAATTTGAAATCGAGTTGTTTAAAATCTATGTCGCATTATATCAAAATTATATCTAAACTTCCATCTTTGGCGTGGTTAATAATCATATTAATAATCTTGGAGAAGAGAGAGAGAGTTTTTGTTGATCGTCAAATAATGGGAGGTAAATGTGGCCAATATCTACCTATTTTACTACAAATTTAGGATGAATGTTGTTTTTACTTGTTTCAGAGGCATCACATTTTTATTGTATTTTAGTAAAACACATTTTCATCACCACGAAATCATGTCAAAAATATTGGTATCCACGGCCATTTCTACATTTATTACCTACCATTAGGGGAGATTACGATTTAATAAGTGTCTGCCTATTTCAGCATAAAAATCCAAATAAATATAAATTGGTGCTAAATAAATCAATTCGTCTGAGGTTTGGAATAAATCTTTGGTTTGCATAGTGAAGCGCTTTTCACTATAAAATACTAAAATAAATTAAAAGGACGACACTCTGTATCTATTTCGGGTAAATTTAGTTCCCGGTTAAGGCGTTAATCGGTTCCTACATCGGCACCGAAGGTCCATTGGGCAGCGATCGGAAGGGCCGCTGTGCGCATACCGCTTGCGATTGCGACACAGAGCTACCACAGCGGGCAGGGCTACCACGGCTGCCAGGGCTACCACTGAGCTCTGTTCTTTCGCCTAGACTAGACCCAACGACCTCTAAAAATAAACACATAAGTCTCTAATAAAAACGTATAACTCTCATATAAAATACATATAAGTCTAAGACTATATTTTAGTTTTGTGTCACTCTACAAAACCAAGACCTGATCGAAAACTCTACAAAACTTTAGATAAGAGGAAGCAAAGGAGGAGGAAAAAGAAGAGGCAAAGCTCAGGGTGGAAAGCATAAAACAATTATAAAAAAAACTAAGACAAGAGCGACATAAGTTCATAAATTCAAAGGAAAATGTTTAAACGTCAAACGAAACATTGGGTTTCCTCTTGATGATCTGATTACGAGTATAGCGATCATCGTGCAAGTAACCAAAAAAATGCATTTCTTAATTATAAAAAAACATACATAATTTGGGAACATAAGCCGGTAAAAACACACCCCGAATAAAATAAGAAATATTGTGTGGAACCACGCAAAATATTATAAAAAACATTAAAGTCTTTACTGGCTAGATTATAGCAGAAAAGGTCAAGCATCAATTTACTAAATGAAATGCTTATGTGGAATCTCACAGTAGAGTGTTAGTGCGTAGAGGTTAATATTTCGCAAAAAGATACATTGCAACACAACACTGTGTCTAGATAAATAAATACTTGTGAGCACCTAATAATTTTATGAGAAACTAGCGGTCCCAGCGAACTTCGTTTCGCCCCCAGCCCCGTCCCGCCCCGGCCCCGTTTTATGGGAATTTTCTTTGCTATAAACCGCACGGAGCTCGAGATCTTTCCAACAAATGCCAAACCGTGGAAATCGGTTCGTGCGTTCTGGAGTTATAGCGTCAGGAAGGAAAACGCGACTTGTTTTTATATCGAAGATGTATTAAAAAGTTCCATTACATAAAGCTGAATGTTAATTAGCGACCCCGGCTTCGCACAGGTGCAATACTTAAATGTACCTATGTCATGATGATGGTCATATGTATGAGCTATGGAAAATAGTGTGGTGGTTTCCTTCTTGCCTTCTTCACTGCAGTTTAAAAACTGGAGGTTTCCTTTCTTGGTATACTTTATCTCCAGCTCAACAAAGGGGAACGCTTAAATGGCGGCGTTTACTCGCCATGTCCTAGGATCGTTACTTTATATTGTAGCTTTTAAAGAGAAGCCCATCCCGCTAGACTCCTCATTACATTCTGGTAATCCTGCCGCTGTTTGGTCGGCGACTGCTTATTCAACATATTCGCAGCTAACCCCCATATCTGGTGGCCGTTCACTATCCGCCACTTGTGATCCTGCTAGTAGCCTATAGCAAAGCCCAAACAACTTGTCATAGTGTGGAAAAAAAATGTAATTTTTTAATCATCATCATCAAACGACTGCCGGGAGTCGCATAATAATGGAATTTCTATTGTGTCTCGTTCACACATACTTGACGAGTTAAATTGTTTTTTTTTGTGAAAGAGCTTTTGTAGTCGGTTCAGTATTTCCAGAGATTACACACTTAAAAAAATCACCTCTTGATAATATAAGCATAGATTAAGAGTGATTGAGCCATACATAATACCTACATTACATACATCATACATCTGCGAGTTTAGTGTGCAAGGATAGGGCAGGTGATAAAATAAAAATATGAGCTTCGCGGGGAGTTTACGAGACATTTATACTCGTATTTACATGCAAGCCGGTTGAAATATTTTATCCCCATAGTAAAAATTACATGTTATACATAGTAAACATTACATTGATAAAAGATACCTTGGAAAAGTTGTTTTTGCAAGTAGGTACCACATACAAATTAGTACATTTATCCTTACTACTTTGATAATGTAAGTGCTGCTAGCCTCTAACAATTTTTATCGATTTTGATGAAGGATAAACGTACACATAAACGATTACTTACTGTTTTTAATTGATTCCTCTAAGATTTGCAAACATTACGTTTACCCAATTCAATGCAGCTATGGAGTAGCAATTCAAGTAGAAATTTAATCAACGTGTATTCAATTTTAATGTATAAAATATACGATCGATTTTCCAATGGTGCATGAAAATTTTCCCAGCACGTGACTTTTCCTTAGTTAGTGGTAAGGTGAAAGGAAATTTTAACCGACATGCATAAAAGATAGGGATGAAATTGGAAAAGCAGCTCTTTGCACGTGACTTACTGGTGTTGGAGCATGTAGTAGCAACTGGATTTATTAGTCGAGACGGCTTTAGGATTATCTAGAATAGAGCACTTCACATAAACTCATTCAACTTTTCATTAGAATGATTGAGCTAGATTTCTTGTGCGCGTAAATTCAGTTCTTCAAATGTCTTAAAGAATACCTACACTCAATATCGCCGGTGCAAGTGAATTAGCTTTTTTATTATTTAGAATGACTCGAAAAAAAAAACAGATATCACAACTTAAAAGAAAAGACAGACCACGAGAAGTTTAGAAGTAAAAATCTTTTGTTGGCAATATTTTGCTCTTGAAAATAATGTAAGAGCTGTATTCTGAATTAAGTAAAAGCACAGATAATATAATACTGTAAAAGTAACTTTTTGTTTAAAAAAAGAACTATCTATCAATTTCCTACTTCAATCACAGATAAGTAGAAGTAAAAGATAAGTCCAAGGTTAATGGTTAACATTCCAATTCCTACTTCGTCAGTAACCGCGACCGTAACGAACGCTCGCGTTCCGTTTCCCATTTTTGAAATAGGAACCCTTCGAGGATATCCCGTCGATGCATACTGGCCAGTTACATAGTGTATCATAATTCGTCAGTTTCCTACCGACGGCGAGCGTTCGAGCGGTTCGGTGTGGCAAGCGGTCAAGGCGAGCCACGCGCGGAATATTGGCAACACAGAAATAAGATCTAAATGCGAAGATGGAAAGCTTGTGCAATGTGCTGTTGCCCCCAAGTACTGGCCACTAATATTTTGATTAAATTTAAGAGCAGTAACAGAGAGCATTTTATGATGAGCAAAACATCAGCACTGATTCCAAACGAACTGGGAGCTGATAAAGAGCAAACGATCAGCGTGAAAAGAAATGTACATAAGTATTTTGTGCATCAGGATACAGTTGCATAAAATATTTATTAGAGAATGCATATCTACTGTGCACGTTTCTATGATTAAAACCATTAAATCGACAATGGTAAGCCATCATGCTGCATGCAGTCTTCCATGTTTCTCAAATTTACAGTTCACGTTATTATAAGCCATCGGAAAACCATCACCTGTTAACCCTTAAAGTGCGTTAAAGTGAAAATAATGTACTAAAACTTTACAGCCTCTGCTGACAGATAGGTGTTATTCATTCAAGCTAAAAAAAAATCAATCCGTAAAACAAACAGAGATAATAACGTTTCAATATGACGTATGGGAGAAAATTAAAGCACCTACACACTGTACAATTTCTTCAGAGAAATTTTCAAAAAACACACGTATAGGTCTAAATACTATAATTTTACCATAATTAGTACAGGATGAAATATAACAAACAAGATAACTCTTTGATGCACTGAGCAGCACAGGACATGATTGTCAGTTACGAAGTTTTATTCTTATTCAATTGATTTCCTAAGCGGAATCATCAGTTGCAATTTTTATTAACACGACACTGTAAAATTAAATTGTCAATCTATTTCAATCTTTGTAGAATACAATAATTCTATGAGAATACATAAAGTATTGTCAGATGACTTTTATTTAAAAGATTTTATTTAAAAGATACAAATTAAGTTATGTCTTTTCAAAACTTGTACGCCACTGAAACTGGAAATGACCGCGTTTTATCACCAACTGAATCGAATGCGAAATTATGTTTTTTTTTCAAAACATATGCGTATGCGCAATAGAGTTAATACGACTGCTTTTGTACATTATCTTCTATCTGTAGTGTGTAGTTTGACCAGAGATTTATTGTAAAATATCGATATATTAAAGGAAATTTTCATACCTTACGTTGTTTGATCCAAAACCTGATTGAAAGCTGTGTGGGTCCCACTGATATATGATTTTTGGCAGTGTGATTTTTCTACTGTGTTGGACGCACGCCACCTCAGGTAAAGCCTATCCTAGTATCTAACCACACGTAGCCTTGATATAGCATAGCATATATCCTTACCAACACCTACTTATCTTTCAAGTAGTATTAGTATACTAAAGATTTGGTTAGTAGTACTTTACTATGGTAAAGTACTACTAACCAAATCTTTAACCAAATCTTTCTTTTCTAAGACTAGTACACGTACCTTTAACTGTCTCACGGATCTATAGATATATAGCCGGCGGTTGCTCAACCAAAAGAATGACAAATGTTGATAAGCACATCCGTTAAAGATACACGTAGGAAACTGCATTAGGAAGGAAAGTATAATAAGATGAAATTGTGTGACGAAAGACAATGTCCTGCCCCAAATGTCCTAGCTCATGCACGCTTCAAGATCTGCAGCAGGCAAACGCCAACGCAATCAACGTTGCACAACACTGGGTGAAAATATTATGATTTGTTACCTCGACTCGAAGAAGAAGAAGAAGATTGTACTTTCTCGGTTAAATGGAAAGCGAATGCTGGTTCGTTGTCAGCCGATCAAGCGGGCTGATGTCAGCCGTCTGACCCACATAGTTTAATTTACTATAAGAATCCATCGGAAATATCGCAACGGTCACGTGCGGGTCGGAAGATCTTGCATACATCCAGGAAGGCAGGCAGTTTCCACCTGCAATCGGAGGAAGCACTTATCAGCTGGTGTCCTATTCTGGTGATGCGTTAGGGTAGGTAGGGTGCTATTCTAGCTAGAACGATGTGATTTTCATGAACATCATCATCAACATCTTTGGTATACATTACACATTGCCACAAAATAAATCATATTATGACACATCGCGTCGTTCCCATACATGTGAAGGACGTAGTAGAGTCAGCCTGGCATGAGAAACTTTTAGCATTTATGCGGATCAGATACATTTTTTTTTCGAACCGTAAACTAAAGCCATACAAATCGGAATTGTGTGACCAACCGCCCTAAGCATTATTATATTTAAAAGTAATATATTTGTTACGTGTGGTGTAAACAAATAGGCTTTATGCAAAACGAATTCGTCTGTATTGTTTAATTCTTCTCTAGCCTAAAATAGTCATTAGAGACACATTTACAAAAGATAAAAATAATGGTCATTTTATATCGTAATAACCTATTAGTTAGATCAGTCTGAATTTAACGCACATAGAGCCAGGATCACGGTCTTCTAAACAAAACTGACACTTAAGGATATTCTACTTCGTGCCATTGCATTCGATTTCTGCTTAATTGCTTATAATAACATAACACCTCCGTTTATGTATAGGAAGTTAGGTCAAAGGTTTTGAAATATGTATACTCGTTTTTATAATAATACCTTATGTAAGCGATTCCGCTATATAATTGTTTTCTTGTTATTGGATAACAGTATTTTATTTGATTTCAAAAAGGATTATTGTTCCTACAATTGAAGGTGTTAGATCAACGAAAAGGTCTAAAATAGAGATCTTCCTACATTTTTTGATCTTCGCATCATCTACAAAAGGTCGCAGGATCTTTTGTAGAGTTTTGCGTGTAAGGTTGATTTCTATAATGTAAAAATAATTTTGGATAACAAGAAATCATGCGGCAACTCAGTTGATATTTTTATATAGCCGGTGAATTATTTTTAGGTCTCTGGAAACGAATAAAATTTATAGCGAGAGAAACAGGTAAAATAAGTTGTTTTCGATTTTTGGGTATTAGGAAATTTAAAAGCTTACACCTCAAAATGTACGCAATCAATACAAAAACATGATTCGATTTTGATGGTTAAAAGTGACAGTTTTGCGAAACCTTAACTGCACTGAGGTGAAAGACCCATACTTATAATTTAGCCGTACAGATAGTGTTATTTTGCCGTTTTCAATTTTAACACAAATTTTTTTATTTATAATGTCAGGAAGTTTGACATTTGTCGGTTAAAAATAGAATTCTCTGGGTGGCTAAATTATAGCTGAAAACAAACGCTCATAAAGAGTAAACTAGAGATATGGTCAATCCTATATCCTCAACGCTTCCTACCAGGACATTGGGCAAATGTGGATGGCTAGATTGATCGGAACAATTAATCGTGCTTAAAACGTTGGTGCGGATAATGAGCGATAATTGTTTGAAGTTAGCATAGGGCCCGCTCGCGCGTCCTTACCACGCAGGTGTGCGCAAGCGCATATTGACCAGTGCTGGGTCGTCGCGCGCGCCGGCCGCCCGGGTCTTACCGAACAGTGCTAAAAATGTGGACCGCCATAGTTCTACTGGTCACGCTGCAACAGATTTCGGCTGAAATACGTAAGTCATATTTAGGTTGTGAACACCTGACTTGTATTTACATTAACGTTGATTGGAAGTGTGCCGCGCCTTGCTTAATGTGTTGGCGAAAGTGTGTTTGCTTAGTATAGTAAGTAAAATAATGGAGAAATGAGAAAACTGTTAGTGAGCAATACGGATTTTATATAAAAGTAACTTAAAACACTTATAAATTACTGTGTTTCCGA
Source organism: Pyrausta aurata (assembly GCA_963584085.1). NCBI lineage: Eukaryota > Metazoa > Arthropoda > Insecta > Lepidoptera > Crambidae > Pyrausta > Pyrausta aurata. The sequence continues at coordinate 4,398,996 of OY757254.1, read as the reverse complement.
ATAAAATATATTCAAATAAGTTCATTTATCCGAATATATCCGTTTACCTATATGTAATTTTCATAATGTTAAGTATTGTGTTTATCATATTGATCGTCATACTGGATATTGTTTTTGAGCTTTTTATTTAAGCTAAGTTATTTTTTTACAGACTTTATTGTACAAACCTTTGAACACTAAATTTGTACAATAATTATTGCTATTAATTATATATATAGGGATTAATGCTAAAAGCATTCTCTACCTGTCAAACCTTAGGTCATGCAGAAAGATAACATAAAGAAAGATGCAGAGATATAGAGTGGATATATTCTACTACAAGTACAAATTTTCTTAGAAGAAATCAACAGTCACAACGCAACAAAAATTAAAATGTGCTTAAATTTAAATAATAAAACAAAACTCTAAGTGAGTACTTAGAAGTATTCAAAAGACTTCAAATATCAAGCCAAAATGCGGCTCCTTACGGAACTTCGGATCATTGCACACCCAAGGAACAACTTTTCACTTATCCTTGAAATATAAACCAAAGTTGAGATTGCCAAAGACATTCAATACCTAAAACACGTTATTAATTAACTTTTCGTTAAAGAAAATATTTAAAATTGAGCCTGAAAGTAAAAACGTTACTATTGTTTATGCAATCCTTGTTATTAACACTAATGCTGTTGGGTAAAGCCGGTTAAAACTTCGTCAGTTTATAATTGTATGAATTGTAGTTTTTTAAACAACAACAATACAATCTACGATATTGTTTTGAGAATACCATGCCTTTTAAATTTAGCTATTTCTTTAAAATCTATAAGTGAAAAAAATACTGATTGTCATTAATACTATTTGGCCGTAATTGGAATAAGAAAAGGCCGAATACGCTTTAAAATCGAATGAAATAGAATATGAATAGGCATACTTGTAATTGTTACTACGCGCTATGCCAACCAAAAAATGGGTCTCGCAAATACGACGAAAAGATTATGAAGTATTTGGAAGTATTACTTGAAATTTGAATTTCGAATATAAACCATTTGTATGAGTTGATGACAAATGGCGTCAATTCATGGCGCACGAGATTTGTTTGTGTGTCAGTTCCATACGCTAGTAATAGTAGTTCAATGATCTCTCTTAACATCTTTGTTTATTGCTCAGCCGTCTTGAAGTACACTTTCAATATTTAATTAAGTTTTTATTAAGTTCAATAAAATAAAATCGAGTCTTGATTCATTGCACCAAATAATAGAGGAAACTCGGAAGCTGATTATCCGTTGGCGTAGGTATCAGTTTGCCGGCGAGGAAATAGTTTTCATTTACTCATTCTACTTCACCCATAACTTATTCATAGTAGAGATGTGCCGACTATGACTTTGGCCGACTAGCCGACTAGCCGACTAATCGGCAGCAAAATGGCCGACTAGTCGGCCGACTAGTCGGCCAGGCCGATCATTACTTTCGGTAAAATCCGGGTGACGACGATATTTTTTTTTATATTACAAGATTCACAGCTCTACTTATTTATTAGTTATTATATTACCGTGTAACTAAACTTACAGCCAATAACGAATCTACATTTTAATTTTCAAATTTTATACATCGACAATCATAAGCAAATAAGTAAGTGGGTTCTCCTCACACTGTGTGTTTTATTGGTGTTTAATGAAATAAAGAATATATAACGTTCAATTACTAAGCTAACACAGTGCAAATAATTGAATTAATAGTGAAATTAACTAAATAAGATTGTTTGCGTCATGTCGAAAAAGAAATCACGCATTTGGATTATTATTTTTGACGAAATGGAGGAAGATGATAGCAGTAAAGTGAAGTGCAATCAGTGTCAAGCAGTTATTTCTCGTGGTGGTCAGGGGAAAAAGGCAAATACTACGAGCAAACATTCACAACTGATGCTTCAACTAGGTTCTTATTAATCCTTATCAATTTCGAGATTGAATAACTTTGGGATGTCAAAGGAAGAGTTCCTATTTTTTATGTTATAATTGAACCTACTTATTACCAAGAATTATTTGCTTTAACCTATATTTTGTTATTTTATAAAAGATTAAAGGAAGAGTTTCTATTTAAATTTTCTACCAATTATTAAATTGTATTGTAAACTGAAACTGTTATTCTTATAATACGAGTAAGAAGAGTAAAGATACAATTTCATTTCAATCACTCTATTTTTTAAGCATATTAACATGAGTCAGAAGCGGGCCGACTAGTCGGCGGATTTAGCCGACTAATCGCCGACTAGTCGCCGACTACAAAAATGGCCGATTAGTCGGCTTTACCGACTAGTCGGCGACTAGTCGGTACATCTCTAATTCATAGTGTAATAATAATAAAATAAAATATTATTACCTAAGAAGTTTTATAGAATTCATTTATTGATTGAAGAATATTTCAATCAACCAATCAGTCAATAAAGCATTTATTGTTTCAGGTAAAGGTACGTAGTAGTTGGTCTTATTTAAAAACCTGCCACTTGGGCGTACAATATTTTCACTTTTAGGCCTATTTGACATTTTAAAAGTATTACATGTTCTATTTCATGTTCATATTCAGAAACATGTTTATTTTGTTTGTTCAGAAACATGTTCATGTTTACAAACATGTTTATTCAGAAACATGTTCATGTTTATTTTTGGAACACTGACTCGTTGATGTCTAATGTACTGAAAAAAAGATCGTCCTCAATGATATGATTTTTAGTTACAAATATCGAAATATTTTAAAAAATATATCAAACGAATAAATTTGATTAGCAGTTTAACTGTATTAGAAAATTAATGATCGTGATTTGCCCACGCTTCAATTCAGCATCCATATTTAGACTAGAACAAAACTTAAATATCATCGAACTCCACACGTTAAACACTGGACAAAGTGGTAATCCAATTTATTAACATTTCATATTTGAAATAGAAGATGGCAGAAGACCTTTTTGATTCTTACACATCTACAGAACAAACCACTTTTGTACATTACCGTTTGTGTTCTTCCAAGAAATAAAAAAAAGTAGGTAGAAATATCTATTTTTTTAATTATATAATTTTACAGGATTACATTCTGTAGATACATTAGTACGTTTATATACGTAGCATATGAAAACGGGAAAATTCCAAGGGTAAATCGTAAAATTAATAAGTTTTTATAAGGCCTTTGGTTTACAATGTAATAAAACGAAACAAATTTAAGAGATTTGTGGGGCAGTTACAGTCTAATTTTTTTGTAGAGACAAAATTGAGAATTTTCTTCACTCTTCGGAATTTAAGACCTTGAATCTTCTAAACATTAATACTGATGACAGTTAAATATTATCACGTATATTCAATATTTATAATGAGCAAATATATATAAAATGTCATTAAATAAATTAAATAGCGAAATCTGACAAGGTCAAGGTCTATGCCAAACTTATTTGAAGTACATTTTAAATAAAGCTTTATTTAAACTACGCGTTCACAAGTTCACGTTGAGGTCATGCTTGCATGTACAGTATACTTAAAAATCCACTTAGCTTGACATAAGAGGTAATTGAAAGCTATAGATAGTGCCATCCACTAAGGCGCGCGCCATCTTTCGTTCTAATCGTTTTAAGTACATGTGTGGAAGTTTTTGCCAACATTTGATGATGCTATAATAAATATAATTAATAAATATTTACTATATGATATTGAAATATATGCCACACACCCCGCATCCCGCGCTTTTCTTAATCAAAAATGAACGGCGCGCGCCTTCGTGGATGGCACTATCTTTTGATCGCAGTTAACCTTCTTTGAAAACAAAGGCGAAAACGTTTTCCTACCCGTAAATCTTTATATGGAATGAGACAAATTTGATCTCATTTGTTTTCATACATCCTGAACTACGCTTGTACGTTTTTAATTTTTCGTATAAAGGCTTGATTAGTTAAACATGGACGAAATTCTGAAGAGCTTTTTCAGTCAAAAAAGTGAATGTTTGGGTTCCTATATTTTCTGACACATACAATATTTAAAAAAATGAAAGCTTACGAAGCTTGCGCGCACACGATCCTCTTAACTGACTATTGAAAAATCAGCCCTTAAACTAAATGATTAATGCACAAAACTGCCAATAAGCGAACTTAAGTTTGATTAAAGTGCTCTTCCAGAAAATAAAAGGTATTTTTGAAATGACTTTTTTGATTTCTTCCACCATATTGTAAAGCTAGTATAAAAAATCTGTAGTTCTACAGCTAAGTCTAAGGCCTGGTTGCGTGAATAACTCAACTATGGTAAAATTACCAACGGTTGAATATATCCAAGGGCCAGTTTTTTGATCCGAAGTAATAAATTTACGTTACCAGTGGTTGAATATTTACGATTGTGTGTTTTTTTAATGAGAACATACCTTAACCTATGGCCATTCAAATAGCCATTCCGACATTTGGTTAAGGTAGCTTTTCTTTAAAACACACACAATTGTAAATATTCAACCGCTGGTAACGTAACTTTACCATTACTATTGATGAAATAACTGCACCTAAAAGGCTCTTTTAATCACCATTGTTTAAGTATTTGGTTTTCAAAACACGCACAATCTTAGATATTCAACCGCTGGTAACGACACTTAAGGGTTAACTATCGATCGCGCAACCGGGCCTTAGCCTAAGTCATAACCACGACCAGAGAAGGTAAGGTAGTCTCAGGGAAAAGATGTACTGTGTTTCAGACCGAGCAATATTAAAATTATCTGTTTACAGGATAAGTTTGAAATCAAGCAGGTATCAGTCAGAATAAAATCAAAAACTTATTTATTCCGAAAAGCACTAATAATCATGACTTAGGTGGACATTGGACGTTGATTACAATGTTATCGCATAAAAACCAGAAGCTGGATGTGTCAAAACGGATTGCGTTGGGACACCGCGTTGCAGAAGCGATTGCGATATCGCATCTATAGCGATCTATACTGAGCTACTCCACGCATGCGCTCGCGGGCTGACACCCTTTTTATCCTTTAAAAGCCTAAGTTATTGGTAATATAATATTAATTTAATGTAGGTAATATACCATTATTCAGATATAACAAGATTCCAGTAATATACCAAAAATCCCAAACAAACTGTACGCCATGGTTTGATGGATGAATTTTCGGAAGTCAGTTTATTTATTTATTTATATTTATAAAGTACACAAACAGATTACAGTCTTAACTAGCTTATAAATAAGGGTTCTAAATTACAGACAAAACTGTAGTCCAACGATAGTGTACATAACATGATTTTATATATCGAAGCATAGTGTGAAAGTTAAAGAATAAGTTGAATGATATAGGGTATGTATATATATTTATGGGAGACGCCCCCGTCATTATCGTTGTCTGGTATTCGTAGCACAAGGAAGTTTTTTTTAGTTCGAAACCAAGACCATCTGTCTGGCGAATGTTTATAAAAATAAACTACAAAATTGCCAGATCAACCTCAAAACATAGAAAATTCCTACAATTCATCATAATCTGTTTATATGTGTCAAATGCCGGTATGTGGGTTTTGCCACACTATCCGTATTACTATTCCATGGCTTTGACTGTATTTTATGAGAGTGCAGTGATTTCAAGCGCAGTGTTTTGTTTTCAACGGTTTATCAGTTCGGAATGCGATGCACGGTGTTACGCCGCGTGATGCAACCCCGCGAAGACCTGTTCTCGGCGAAAGCTGCAGGCCTACTCTGTAACATGAGTCCGTATTTTCGAATCTAGTCTCTCTGTCGCTCTTACCAGCATGCCCTATATAGAGTGAAAAGGGTAGCGGTTTTCGAGGATGCGGGGAAAGTTAACAGAGTAAGGCATCTGGAGCGAGCAGCGTCAGCGACAATCTGCGATCGGTGATGCATTGCAATCATAATAATATACAGTATATAAGATAGGGGACTAAAATGTCTTTGAATCTTTGGGGTAACACAGCCTGGCCAACCAGATGAAGGCCTAAAACATGGCCAGATTACAGATTCAGCCATTTGCAATGTCAAAATAACAATTCTGTGTAATTTTCTAGCTGGTTCATAGAATTGGTAGCGGCATATCGTCAAAAACTGTTTCATGGATAGAGAAGATATGAATTAGTAGGTTGTAGATTAGTCTTGGTAATAACTGTTCATACGCATTTTAACGGAAAGGATTCTGACACAAATCATAATGAATTCAGATGACCCATTAGAAGCGTGAACCAAATGAACTTACACCATTGCATTAGTTAGACGACCAATGTTGTTATTGCTAATTTATAAGAAGAAAGTGCCACATCACCATTTTACCATAACATAGAAAGTACTGATTTGTAAAAAGAAAATAGACCCGGCATGACACCTACTTTAATTAGGTATGCTTAAACTATTTTCAAAGTCAAAGTCAAACGTCAATGCACTACGATCGCGTGACGCAATGCTCCCCTCTACATACTAGAGGCCGTTACATACACGCTGTGTTACCACATTTGAGCATTGCTTGACTGTTTTGCCTCGATCCTTATAATTCTTGACGTTTCGCAAAGGATACCTACCGATGGTTGAGTTTGTTAGTACATAGGAGGTAGATGAATGATTTTATACAGGGTTATCGGTAATTCGATACGTTTCCTTGGATGGGCAAAAGTGTATGCACGCGAACTCGCTAGAGTTCAATTTTTGAAAGTTTTTTCAATTGAAAGAATGTATTTCATATGAGCTCTTCTTTGACCCCTCCAAATGAATGTATCGGATTGCCGGGAACCCTGTATACAATCTTCATGTCGTACGATAATAGCTTAGCATTTTTACGAAAAATCCGTCAAGCTCTAATATATAATTTTTTTTGAGAGCTCTTTTTTTTTAATAAAAGCCATTTTAACTTTAATAAGTTGTGATGGATGGTGTGAAGATTGGATGTAAAGGAGAATAATATAAATGTTGATTTTTATTGTTTCAGCTTCATACATAAAAGTGTGTTCACGAAATGACCCCAACGTGGATAAGTGCATCATGAACTCAGTTGAGGAGCTCCGTCCAAAAATGATAAAGGTATATTTATTATTATTTAATGTCCTAAAAATATTTAGGCCTGTTTCACCATCGACAAATAAGCGTTAACCAATGAATAATACATCCAACTTTCGTATGGAGTAATGGACGGATAATGGCAACCAGAACTTAATAGGACATTGTGAAACAGGCCGTAAATCTTTCATATACATTTTTTTTCTTTTTTTATATGATTTATGGGTTTGCTCTTATCTCTAGACTATACTAAAGGCATAGACAGGGACGAAGATGAAGCGAGCTCACCCAGAAGAAGCATGTTCACTCTTTTTTGAAAATAATAGGGTTATAGACCGATGGAAACACAGATGCGAGTAGAGAATTTCACTCTTTTGCTGTATATATACTTAGGGCATGATATAATCTATGTATTGGTCATAAAATTAATATTCCTATCGGAATAGAAGAACAAGTAAAAGCTGTCAAACGAAACCGATTTTGGATGACAATAACCAATTTTAGTAAGTTACATTAGTAACTTAAAATGAGATAACCTTTCGTCCAGGTGATTTATACTTATCTTCCTAGGTTAAATATATTAGTTTACCGCATGATAAACAGTCGACACAAAATATCGAACATGCAGCCCTGTGTAAAATGAAAAATTATTAATTTGCACAAAATATTCCTAAACATGCATTAAATGTTATTTTGTCTTTACTTTTTACATAACGTTAACGTTTATAGAAAATAATAAGCAAACTTCGTACTTTAACACGTTACGGGACACTATTTCAGACACAATAGATGTTTTATTGTTTTCACGCCTGTAGGCGTTCACTGTCCCGTAAAGTGTTAAATTTAAACCGGATTGGCAAATATAAATCGTTAATTGAGAGGCTTTGATTTGGACTAATTTACCTCTTAAATGAGAAGTTGTAAGGGTTATTTTGCTGTAATGAACAATAATCAATCACCGATCAAGTCCCCATGTTTCAGAAGCACAATTTCTCTTTAATATACACAATTTCATTTGAAATTATAAAAAACACATAAAAGAAATTTTCAGCGAGGCTCTTTGGGGCTCCTAATTGTTTGACAGCCGCCAAAAATGGTTCTGCTGCATCATATCTCGCATCTCTTTTTATCGCACAGCTTTATCCTACTGACATCTCGCTTTTGTCGTTCTATTCCGAAAGGTATAATAATTCTATGGTATTGGTACAGGATTTATCTTATTTTTTGGACAACCTGTATGTTTACTTCTTACGATTATCAAGAGTTAATAATTGTTAATATATTAGGAAGTTATTCACTGAATAAGTTTGATTTGTTAAGTTTATAAAATAAAACATGATTAGCGAGTACTTTTAAATTGTTTAATAAATATTTATTGGAGTACTAGAAAATCTCATATTATAATATAAAAAAACTGCTTAACTATTTTACAGAGTGATTTCTCAATCTAGGCTATCTTTTAACTCTATATTATAATATGTTTTTTGCCACTGTAGCAACATGCATATACGTAACTAGAATTGTTATAACTACGACAATTAGAATTTTTGAGAAATCGTTCAACTTTATACCTCATGATGTTGCTTCCGAATTCGCACTACTTCCAGCGTTAGCGTTTGTCACTTCGTTAGCGTTAGGGTTGGCTGGTGGTGTAGTGCCGCTACCATTAGAACCAGGGTCCATCGAACTATTTCCAGATCCATTGTCTGTGGGACCACTATACGTCGTCGTCTCAGTGGGCTGATCCTGAACAGTATCACTGTAATTGATGTCGCCTGGATTACCCGCTCCAGTCGCAGAACTGGCCTCAGCGGTAGCAGTACCATCAGCGTTTTGAGCGTTCGCTTCTGAAGCGCTAAGAGTCTGTGTCTGCGATCCACTCGTAGTTGAGTCAGTTGCCGTAGATGTCAAAGATTGCGATGCAGCATTATCTCCACTAGCGTTGCTGCCTGCCGAGGAATCGGTTGAGCCATCAGGAGAAGCTACCCCGCTTGTTCCAGCTTCTGCAGTTGAGTCCTGTCCATTTGCCGCAGCCGTAGTGTCGGATTCAGTCAATGTTGTTGTATCCGTGTTCGTTACATTTTTCTCTGTATAAGTAAGAGTAGAAGCGTATGCTTGTGAGTTTTGACCAGTTGCCGTACCAGCCGCATTTGCGGTAGAATTTCCACCATTATCTCCTGTGGTACTATTCGAAGCCGAATCCGCTGACGCTGTCGCATTCTGACCATCTGCAGTTCCGTTTGATTCTGAAAAGCTAACGGATTCTATATCGGTCTCTGTTCTATTCACATTCGTGAAAGTTAATGAATAAGCTTCCGCTGATGCATCAGTGCCGTTGGCTGCACTACTGGCCGTCGAACCAGTAGCGTTTGTGTCAGGCGCGGAAGAATTCAATTTCTTATCAGTAGACTTCAAAGTGATTGTTATGGTTTCGTTGCCAGTTCCGTCCTTCGCTACTGATATACTAACGGAATCGGTTTCTATGTAAGTGTTGGTAGCATTGCTACTAGCGATTGAAGTTGCATTTGCTGCATCGGCCCCGTTTGCTGATGCGCCTGCTTCAGAGTATGTGACGCTTTCGACGTTATCGGTAACTATTTGTGTATCTGATATTGTTAATGTTTCTGTGTCTGCTCCCACGCCGCTTGCGGTATTGTCTGGATCGGAGTTTTGGCTGGAATCGGCACTACTAGCGGCATTGGCTTGACTGCCAGTATTATCAGCACTTGTATTGGCACTACTAGCGACATTGCTTTGAGTGTCAGTAGCGGTAGCATTAGCGTTTGCATTGGTACCATTAGTATTAGCGTTAGACATAGCAGTACTGTTTGCACTAGTGTCAGTACCATTAGCACTAGCGTTAGACATAGCAGTACTGTTGGCACTAGTGTCGGAACCATTAGCACTAGCGTTGGCTGTAGCAGTAGTATTGGTTTGTGTTGCATTGGTTCCAGTATTATCAGCAGTAGGATTTGTGGGATTCGGTTGAGGATTCGCTGTAGATGTAGGCGTCGTGTTACTTGCAGCCGGTTGACTTGTTTGTGGTGGCGATTTGGGAGTTTTTATTCGGATTTCTTTGATTAATGATATTGGGCCTCGAATCTTGACAGTCGTTGTTGTTGGACCCACATTTGGGTTGTTTGCTTGAGTATCTCTGCGGTGTCTTTTGCTGGACCCACAGTTTACACATGCGCTTGTTTCAATTCCACTTGCGGCTTGTTCGTCGGTAAGGGAGTTAAATGCATCATCATTTAATGTGACATCTGCGGACCTCTGAACCACACCCGATTGAGAATGTTGAAACTGAAAAAGTTGGAAGCACAAGGTGTAGATCGCTATTTGTTTATATTGTGAGAGCAATTTCGCAACATTGATGAGGTGACACAGTCTGCAAAATTCAACAAGTTTGCCAAAGTGTCGGTGGCCGAATGGTATAGGCTTGCGCCCGGATAGCGTAAGACACAGGGTTTGATTCCTTGTCCGACACGTGTGCTTTTGACAAGTGAAATTTATTTATTCAGTAAAAAAACTTGCATTACCAAAAAAATAACGAAGACAACATGGCTGACTTGACTGCTTGTGGCATTTATTTTATCCAAATGATGGTCATTTGATCGAATTTTTTTAATAGACATTTACTTTGCAATTGTATTAAAACGGAAAACAGCTTTGGTTATTTTATTGAATTACATAAATGATTAGGTTGACAATTTTACAATTAATTTAGAAAAGTAGAATAGTTACATACAAATGACTGGCTGTTTCTAACATTAATAGAGGTATTTAATTAATGGAATCAGACATAAGTTAGCGAAAATCCATTAAGGTTAAGGTTTCCATAAGTTAAATAATTGCTGGCTATGAAGGTTTTTGGGGCAAAACTTTTCCGAGCAGTAAGATGAAATAGGTTAACAAAAGTAAAACAATATTTAATTACTTACCTGTAGTATGCACAGACACACAATCAATATACCTCTACTCAACTCCATTTTGTAAGACTAAAGTTGCTGTCCATCCCGGGTGTTTCTTATATACAGTTTTATTTACTGATAGGATTCCAAACAGATTCGTCATACATTCAACTATGTCTTTATTCTCGTACTATCAGGGCACGGGTGGCACGTATTCGTTATTATTAATTACTTTAGTGTTAACCGACCAGACATTTAGATAAACGGCAGGTGTTTTTAAAGAGTGCTTGTGAAATCTTGTTAACTAGTGTATTTAATTAGTAATTTGCTTTTCAGGGTTCCGTACCTCGAAAAGTAAAAACGGAACCTTTATAGAATCACTTCGCTGTCCGTCTGTCTTGCCCTACCTTTTTTTTAGAACCGTAAAATAATAGATATGTAAGTAAAGTCAATTAGTTCTTAAGCTATATGGCGTGACCTAAGGGCGTGACCAAAGAAAATGGGGATTTCGCATTTATGATATTTGTGGGATATGTATAAAGATTAGAATAATGTCATAGGTAGAAGTAGAAGTTAGATTCGCGGACAATTCGATTCACTATCGTTCTAGATGTATATATAATTTAAATTTAGATCAGATAATGTGTAAGTAAATTCAGCTTTAGTTTTGCTTTGGTACCTATATGATCAATATTTATTTTCCATTGATTATCAATCAAATTAAATCGTTAAAAATCATTCGTTTACCGTTCATTTAGAACTCCGACCTTCAATGAGAAAATTCAAATACCAATCTCTATTACAAATTGAAAATAACGCAATACTTAGGTACTCTGTTGCACAAAATGTAATGAAGTTATTAACTTTAATAACGATTTTATCAATCGACGCTTAACCTGCCCATTCAGCAGTTATATGTATTGTACAATTTAATTCATAAGAACGAGAATAATAACATGTGACATGTGCTGTGTTGCAACATTTATGTTGAGCAATTGTGTACATGACCAATTATGAGTTGATTTACCCTATTAAAACTCTAGTCAAGGGCGTTGGACTTCTTTTTCCTTTTAAGGTACATACTCATAAGTCAAAAGAGATTACCTTTTCCTTTTGAAAAACAGGATTCCCAAACAGGACGAATAGGCTTCTGCAACATGTTTTGGCGGCTGATCAGAAATTAATAAAGTGAAATAACATATAAAACAGTCACAGACCTCTGCTCCTCCAAATAGACAATATATTAGTATGACTATAAAATTAGGAAACCTCTTATAGGTAGGGTCTAAACCGCAATGCAGTTCCACAGAAGATTGCAATTTTCTATTTTTTGATACGATCTTGGCCTTCAATGTACTATCAGCGTATTTACACTTTGTTGTATTTACACTTTAGACACTCGTAATTAAACGCAAGGATTGCACGAATTTCGACCTTCGATCAGCAATTATAGGAGAGTAATGGAAATATTTGCTTTGCGGTTGATTTGAAAGTGTGTCATTGTCACAGTGTCGACACTATGGCATAGGGCGAGTATGTCAAGATGATATCTCGACTGGTTAAATTCATAAAATGCATTTAATAAAATGCAAGTGGTACTACGTTAAGACACTTGCATATGATTAAACTGAAAAATTATAGGTGCCGGTTTTAAGGAAAAGTTTAAATGTTTCTGTACCTATTTTACTGTGGTTTCAAGGCCCTAAAGGAGTGGTTTTGTCAACTTTTTTTGTCAAAGAGTACAAAAATACTGATATCAATATTCTTCGTCCCCTGGATTTTGAGAAGGTATATAGTGGCATATTCGAAGTAAGACTATACAAAACACGATAGATTTATAATAGTTATGAAGATGTTATTAGTTTAGATATTGCTCGCAATGTTGAAGAAATACTCAGATTTGTCATTAGGTGCATAATTAGGAGGCAAGTTTTCATTTTATGAACATCAATATTCTCTTTGCGTAGGCATTCATTATAAAATTAACTTAAACAAATAAAACGGATTGTTATCATAACAAATTCCTCAGAATCTGATTTCCATGAAACATAAATCTTAGATGTATTTTGTTACTAGAAATATTTTGCAGCGGATATTATATTAAACTTGCTCAAATCAAAATAATTATTGAAAATACTTAAGTGCCTTTGGCTATAAAGAAGTACGACACTGCCTACTAGTGTGTAGATATATAGTTAGATTTAAAGTTGTGCAAGGATTTCATAAATGCCAGAACACTGCGAACATTAGTAAATTAAAAGGTTATTTAAATGTTAGCCCATAATGGTAAATAAATAAGAACCTTAGTTATAACGTACAATATCTTTATGGTTAAGTGAAAATTAGTTTCAAATAGCTGCTAGCTTGATAGAAAAAAAATATAATTGCCCAGTCGTTCGTACTGTAATACGAGTATGTCCACATCCTAGGATCAGCAACTGAATCGTTGGATTTTTTCTTGAGTCAGGTGCATGAGAAGCTTAGAAATCATACTGCGTTACACCACCCTCTGAGCTATGTTGCCGAACCCATTACGCGTGTTTATTGTTAGAAAATGCTAATTCAGTTGTTGCTTGCTTTAATCCGTTCAAGTTCCAGTCAGTTCAGATCCTACTGAACTACGAGTAGTTGAGTCGTAAAATTGGTATTGTGATGTAACTTACGAAAAATTCGAAATGTTTCTATTTCACGCACTCGTGTAGTGCTGTTCCACGAATTGCAAACCCGTTCAAAAGCAGAGCTGCTTAACTTTCAAAGCAACATCGCGATAGCCTATAATGTGATAAATTGGATTTATTAGTTAAAAAGGAATAGATTTAATTACATAGCATTTGCCACAAATATACCAACCACGGATCATTCTTTGGAAGTGACTCTTCTATGCTCGAATTCCCACTGCACCTTTACATTACAACCTGCATACATAGATCGCGGCCAGAAGGGGCAAGCGTTGTACCCTTCTCATTAACCATCCAATGCTTGACACTTATCTTAACATTTCCAGGGTATTCCCGAGCTGGACGTGCCAGGAATAGAGCCGCTGAGCCTGGGCCAGATCGCCCTGGCCCGCGGGCCACAAGGGGCCAAGCTCACCGCTGTGGTAAACGACGTCAAGGTGCGGGGGCCCAGCAACTTCATCATTGAGGAACTGAAGTAAGTTTTGGTCAAGTTCTGATGACGTCATGATAACTAACAAAGTATTTTCCTTAGGTTTTTATTTGTTTGGGGGAGATTATGAGAAAGAAAGGATATTGATATTGAAAAAGCTCATTTTAGGTTGTAAAGTAGAACTAGAGTGAGAGGAAATAAGCGAAAGAGAATAGAATACACTAATTTATTTTGTATTATAGAACAGCTTTTGTTCTTTGATAAGGATAGGTGTAAAAGGTAGAAAAAGTAAGAGAGTTAGAGAGAGAGACTGTTACATCAAGATAATACTGGTTCAGGTCTATATGGTTACTAACATATTAGGATTAGCTGACAATGTTAAAAATATATCACATATTAATTTAATTGTTAGTAAATTAGCACTTAATTTTAATAGCACCATTGAAGACTACTTGATTAAAATTAATCAATGGTCTTATTTTCTAGCAGGATTTAGTTTTTCGATAGCTGCTGGCGAAGGATCAACCGACTCTTCAGCACCGGCTAGTCATGTTTCCCTTTTCAAAAGCTGATTGTTAATGCATATTAACACTTTTATATTTCGTCTCCAAATTTCTTTTGTCTTATCTATGTCAACGATTATTAGTATCAATTTTATTGCTTTATTATTAAGTTACGTTGTAGCGGTTTATGTTATTCATAAAGTGACAACAAAGCCTTCATCGGGACGGCTCCTTGAATGCAAACGAGGATTTGAGGACTCATCTCGGATGGTAAGCTACAACCAACGTGGGCTGGTTGACAAGTGATCTTAATGGATTACGGTGCAAACTGGTGAAATTAAGTTTTGTCACGTTCGTGTAAGAGGCACGTGTCAAACACGGCAAGTCAAGTGTAATATAACCATTAATGGGTTATACTGAAGGTCTATTTTTATGACTAATGGCCATTGAATTTTTATGATAACTTGATTAATAGTAGATTAATAGTTGATCATAACGAAGTCCGACAGTACACCTTTAGAGTTATGTATATTTTAATAAAGAAAAAATAGAAATGAGTGCAAAATTTCTGTTCTATTAATAAGTGGTAATCCAAATTCTTAAGATTTAGTTGTTCGAAGATAGCTATAAAACTGACATCATTGACGATGCGGTCGAGTATAATAATTTCATCTGACAAGCAACTTTCATTCTCGCTTTATTTTTGAAAACGTGTTAATTCATTTCATAGTTTAACGTCATGCGTTTGTGCAACTTCCAGGTCAGACCTGGACAACAACCGGTTTGACTTCAAGCTGCTGCTGCCTCGACTGGACTTCTCCGGGAAGTACAAGATGGACATCCAGGTGCTTCTGCTCCGGCTCCAGGGCAGGGGAAATATCACTGGACATTTCAGTTAGTATCGTTACCTATCTTGACGATATTGCAAAATTTGGTAATTCTTTCCTTGGCTACGTCGCAAAGTTAGTCAGCTATTTTAAGGGCAACTTTACAAAATAAGTTGATTTCGATGTTCGCCGTTATGTATAATACCTATTTATCTTATTTAATCTGGTGACTATTGTAAACAATAGTCAGTGTAAAGTAGAATAAAATATCATATTTGCCCTGTTAGGTCGTACGGACGTACTAAATTCATAAATCAGCATTATAGTATAGTAAATAAGCCAAATGTAGTGTCAAGTGATTAACCGCAAGCCAGTGGATTGCAAGCTGCACGTGATTCGCTTCAGGGTTGCCACTTTCGATATTTTTTTATTGAAGTAGAGCATGTTTTAGAGTATAAAATTATTATTTTTTACTTATTTTCTCCAAATGTCAAGAGGTGGCGTTGAATTGCAAATGCAAAAAAATAATTTCTAGGAACACATCTACCGGGAGCGAAATCCATTCCTTAGCCGTACGCACCATAGTATAGTTGCGGAAATCGTTTGGTGCGTATGCATACGCGCACTTAATTCAAAATTACATCTACAAAAATACTAGTAAAATCATCGTAGCAGCCCTAATTCGGTAGATGGCATCACATTGACGACATTGCGGTCAACACATCGGCTGGTACTGGCTTATGTAACGCGTAATATTGGCAAGCAACTTTGGTCGACTTCTTAACGAAATCAAGGATTTTACTATACTTGTTTTAACCCTTAGGGACCTTTCGAACTTTTCAAACTCTTTTCCTTGCTCAGCGGGACGCAAGACAGTTTAACCTTTTCCTTGGTCACCCGTCACGTTTACGTGTTGCAATAATAGTAGGAAAGTTGGAAAGATCCATCAATAGGACCTTCTATTCAATATCTCCAAATACAGATCAAGAACATATCTAGATAGCCTAAGTTGTACATTTTCTAAAGAACGTATCTAACTTTCAAATCTAATTTGTAACTGACCTATGTGATGTGATGTGCAATAATGGATATCTTATCTAAATAACACTAATTATTTTGGAAAATTTGTAATCGTCCAAATATAAATATAAGTGGGTTTTAATTGCTATATTTTGATAAATAAAAATAAATATCTATTAATAGTCAACTTATGTGGTCCAAGGGATTGAGTGCCGGTTAAATTGATTGATATTAATGAATTGAGGGTATCAGAATTATATATAATAAAATATTGTTATTTTTGTACCTATCTATTTCGTATACAAGTCATTAGCCTGTCAGTAAAATGAGCTACCTTGATAATACTCTTTTATACTATTTTTTTTATCTGCATTAAGAAATAACTTACCGTGATAACGACTGATAACCTTTACATTCCAGAGGACTACGCGTGTAACGTCACCATGAGGGGGCACAAAGAAAAGCGCGGCGAGGACGAGTATCTCCAGTTCGACCCCTTCAAAGTCAAACTCCGTGTCGGCCAGTCCTCCATCTGGCTCACAAACCTCTTCGACGGTGACCCAGTCCTCGGCCCAGCCACCAACAGGGTCATCAACGAAAACTCCAACGTCTTCATAGAAGAAATAAGACCGGTCCTAGAACGGTCCCTTGGGGAACTCTTCAGAGAAATGGCGAACAAAATAACAAACAAGTTCACATACAAAGAACTGTTCCCATAGTTAACGGTATTCTAGTTCTAAAATCATATTGTGATTTTGAACTTTATTCTAAGTTTAGCATAGGTGTTAAGAGTAACCGAATAAATGTGATAGTAAATTTTTATACGGGATTGTAATTCTGGATGTTAAGACTAAGCTTCGGTATTAAGGTTATGTTAAGTATAGGTTCATAAACATGTCTTCGTCATTTCAACTTTATAATTATATTTGTTTGTACGACAACTGCGTTTTAAACAGAAATGTGAATTCTTTACAGAAATATTTGTGTTCTAGAATACTTAACTTTTATTTTTTGTCATTAGCTTGTGTTAAAACGTAATAAGTAATAATTATGTTTATGACGACTGGTAAAGAAAGTCTGTTGTATCGTCAGTATTACAAAAAGTTTCTAGAAGTATTCGATCAGCAGAAAACTGTAGAAGTGACTAAATTGCCTTCTGCAATAATTGGATAAGAAAAAGATACCAAATAATATATTCATATAGTAATGTACTGATTGATTTCATACCATATAATTCTGAACTTAATTCTTCAACTCTGAGAGCCCGTGGATCATTGGCAGATAATGCGATGTTTTCATCATGATCATCAACAACTATTTATTCACACATTCTAAATCTAACAATTTATAAATACATATTTAGTTTTTATTTTATATTTTTTTACACTCGTAACAAGCTAAAAATACGCCTATGTGCACAACATTTTACCTATTGTGTGATTTTTTACGACAGGTATTTCATGAATTTTACAGTAAAAAAAGCATTCTAATTGATGTTTCATATAAGCTATCAGGAAGTTTCGCAGGACAAGTGGAATCGTGATCTTTGTTTACGGATCATCCAAGTTTAATAAATTATGGACAATTTTATTACATAAAATCTTTTGTAGAACAATAGAGTTATGTGCAGAATGAAAAAGACAATTAAAAAAAAGTATACAACTTTTGGTTTGATTTGGTGTTTGGCTGTCTCATACTTAAATACTTATACTTAAAAATAACTTGGTTCTCACGTAAGATAAAATAACTAATAGGCTGTGCACTCATGGCATCATGCGTGCCGATGCGTATTTTTATTGCATCCGAATTTTGGTTTGGTCATCCCAGTAGGTGTATGGACGTTTTATCAGGCATTGAACTGCGATTTCTTGGTATTGGAGGTACATTACCCATTCAATTCAATTCATTTATTCATATAACAATAATACATTGTGTTTGAATTCATAGGATAAATAATAATAAGATAACAATAAAAAAATTGCAGTGGTAGTACTAGATAGTATTACCACTGCAATGGGTAATGAGTATAGTGGGACGGACCCGATTTTTTTATGTTTTGTCTGTGATATTCATTAATCACTAATCACCATATCTGGTGGCCGTTCACTATCTACCACATGTGACCCCGCTAGTAGCGAACAGCTCAGTCCTAGAGAAAGCGTATTAATATTCCTAAATTAAAATGCCGCGTAAATAAAATGACAAAAAACAACAAAATAAAGTAATTACATTAGCTTGACCGCATGCGCAAGTGTGCAACTGATGTAATAATACTTTACTTATCATAATAGTAGCCATCTAGTTGTTGTTGCTTGTACTAAGCAAACCATGCTACTAGTTGAACGACGTTATTAGCGCTCTATGCTGTTTTATAGAGCGGCGCAACTGTACCAGTAAGCTTTTAGCATATTTATTCTAGGTTGACCTGTAGATGGCGCTGTATTTCCTAGAAAAGACTTGTACTTATACCACAGATTAGTAAGAGTATGACTTATACTTACAGAAGTATTGGGGAATTTATAGTATAAGTATGTCAGTCATGCAACATTTAATAATTGGATGAATACAAACACAAAAATACAAAGTTGAAATTCACTATCCCGTCAAAGTTATAGTTTTTCTGTGCTACGATGCTACGATTTGCCGTAGCACCGTAGTCCTGTAGGACACTGCTATGACGTTGCTACGATTATATTGTAACGAAGTTGTCTACTGAATGTAGCACAACCAAAATTGACTTATAAAAAAGTATAACGATAAAAAAATTGCTTTTTATAATGGCAACTTATTTATTTTTTATTTTTTAGTCTGACCTCTGAAAAGTATACTGTGTAGAAAATACAGTGCGACATGGATCTTCTGGCCAACGGTGACAGGCGGAACTAACGCTGTCAAATTCAAAAATCCGGTTGCCAGATCGGGTGTAGGAAGTCTCCCCAATCTTACAAGAGATTTTCTGATTTTCCCTTTCATTTTATTTTCGTACGTGATCTGTGTAAAGTATTAAAATGATTGTTTTTAAATACCGTAGAGCTAAACTCCTCAAATAAAATTTTAATTTTCAAAGGTTTTTATTGATAATACGGTGTTTTGCGTCTAAAATCGGTGGAACATACTTAATATGTCTCTTATGGTAGAAAATGCCTTCTACGACATTTCCATCCAAGAAATCTTTTCTTTGACTTTACCGTGGTTGGGTAAAAAAAAATTCGCTAGAAAATGTGATAAATAAAAATACCTTAATGAATAATAGACTTCTGCCAGTACTGATGTTGCTGCTACCCAACACCAGGGAAACGCTTATTTAATGGCGGCGTTTACTCGCCATGTCACAGGACCGTCAATGGATATTGTAGCTTTTTATAGAGGAGCCCATCCCACAGGACTCCCCACTACATCCTGGTAACCCTGCCGCTGTTTGGTCGGGGACTGCTTATTCAACATATTTGCAGCTAACCACCATATCTGGTGGCCGTTCACTATCCGCAACATCAGTACTGGCAGAAGGCTGAAGATAAATAATATCAGGAAAGGCTTTTGACTGGACATTAAGAGGCGGGAAACCCCCGGTTCCTAAACTGCGGTGTGGAAGGCAAGAGGGAAACCACCACACTATATTCCCTAATTTGGAACTCCACCGACAAGAGCTTGGCTCTTAAATTAGATGATGATGAATAATAGACTCCCTGAATCAAGGGAGATTTTCTTGCTCTGGCTACCCTTATTGAAAAAGCGCCCCCCTGACAATGTCATCCGTTGGCCAGAAGATCCTTGTCGCACTGTACATGTCTATTTTGACTTATGAATAAAAAAAAAAAACTGGGTCCGGTTGCGTAATTAATCAATCGTTAACTCAACTAATGGTTAAACGTCGTTACCAGCGGTTGAAGATGTACAATTGTACGTGTTTTGAAGCAAAAAATCTTTACCAAACGTCATAATGGCTATTTTAACGCAATTGGCATTATATGGCAAATTAAGTATGACCAAAAATGACGTTAATGATGTAAACTATTAGTAATTTTCTTAATACGGCTTTGTAATATCTAACTTACATATAAGAACATTAAATTCAAGTACACATACTGACTCCTTTTAAGTAATGCAACCCGAGTAAAAAATAACCATTTTACGTTGAACTGCCAAAGACTGTTCTGTTAATTTGTAGAGAGTTCACCTTATAGTTGATATGTTGTAGTAGCATTACACCAAGTATTTGGAAATAAGGCTCATTAGAACTAACTACTAAAGACAAACTTGTGTTGTTTCAACGGTGAGTTAAATTATATATATGGAAAATGAAATATCCGTACCTAATTTGAGTTTTCGGTGTAATGTTGTAAGCATTTGAAAAATCAACTGTCTGACACGGGGTGTAAAAAACCGTGCCATTCGCGATATGGGTGAATTGTATGTATTTATGTTGCATATAATTACGGTCAGCCAGTATCATAGGTCCCTGAACTTATGTGACATACCCAAGTAACAATTCGTCCAGTTCATTTATATGACAAGTGTTTAGAAAGAAAGAAAGACAACTAATACTGTTTAGCAACTAATGATGATGACTGCACCATTCTCATCTTTCACAGCAGTGTGCCGGCGACAAAGATAACGGCTGCCACAAGCCAGCGGCCAGCCGTCAATGCGCTGTCTGCATGCCGTCGACACAACGTCGACTTAGCTCATTTGGACAGCTTGTTACAGACAAATATAGAGTTTAACCAGAACCGAACCAGAAACTAGTCCACCAGTGACGCGTTTGAGGCGCCAATCGGTTATAAAATAAGTAACACGACCGCTGCAGTTTCCTGACCCGTTGCATAAAAATACACCGCGAGTTGCGCGAGCGCTGTTATCTCATAGTAAACAGATCTGCCGCTAATTGTGACGTAAGAATACATGCTTTATTGACTTGAAAGGCATAAGCTTTAAATACTTTGTATGTGTTTCAACCGAATGCAATATGCCTTAACTGCTGAATGCTAATGTAATAAATTGGAAAAAAAAATATCCGACTACTGAAAAATCTTGTTCTGAAACGCAAAGTAATATTTCGTTATTGTTAACGAGCCTAAATTGCATGTTCGGTTACTGTAATACATAAAAATGTAATATATGTGTAAGGCTGACCACACTGGGGCTTTATTAAATAATGTTAAAGAATATGCTTCATTGATACTTTTGTTTTAATTGAGAAACACCTAATTATTTCAAGTACTGCATTCTATTTTTTATATGGCATTCGTAACATTCACTTCTTAATTAGTTTCCTTGTTTTTTCTTGCAATTTAATTTAAATAAGATATTTTAAATTTAAATTTAATTTATGCACCAACAGCTGTACATCTGTGGCTATACTTAGTAAAATTGGTAATGTTTTTGGAACCCATTTAATAAAGATATTGTAATATAGGTATATTATACGTACGAGCTTTTTCCTGGCTTACCAATCCTACCTCCTGGCATGCAAATGAGAACATTAATGGAAACTGCTTACAAAAATTCACGAGAATCGGTTAAGCAATGTGACCTATAGAAGGGAACAACCGGACTTATCCGCGGAACACACGTACAAAAATGCATTTTGAACATCCTGAAGTAAAGCGATGCGCAGATTTTTTAATTAATTACAAGGATGAAATCTGCGTTTACAATTCATGCTAAGTCAATATCTTCAACACATTATTATATTGAGAAATATCTATGAGTTTTTTTTTAAATACAATAAATGATTTAGCACCATACAGATTATGTTCAAAAGATGGCTGGCTGTGATACCTACCAACCTAAACCTATACCTACTCAATAAATGATTGATTGATTGATTGACATAAGTTTAATAATGTTTTCAATTTCTATTTAGCTTTGACTTCAGCTTAGGTATGTTTGCGGAAGCCTGAAATATGGTATCCGTGATCCGCGATTGGTTTTAACCTGAATTAGTGGTAATGCTATATTGGGTATTGAGGCGTTTCTCACGACGATTTTTTCGGACCGCGGCGCGGAACCGAAAGTCTATTATTTTAGTTATAGAAAACTTTTTAACAAGTTTCAATTTTTCAGTAAACATTTTTCCTTATACTATCAAACTGTGCAACCAACAAAAAAAAAACACCGTGTCAACCAGCATCCTGCTTGCTCAACGCACTCACCCGTTCCCTCGTACAAAAGTCGTGAATTTCGGCGCCGGCGCACAGTACCGCTGCTCGCTCCACCGATAACCGAACCGCTGATATTATACTGAACTAAAGTGTTGCAATGATAATAAAAGTGTTTTACCTCTGTGTTTGTGTTGTGGGTGCTTTGGCGAAAGTCACGCGTAAGTTTAGTCTTAATTTTTGGGATAAATTAAGTTTGTTTTGGTATTTAGTCTTAGGGGTAAATAAAAGGTCACTTATCTATGACTTATTTTTCCTTTCTAAGGCAAAACAGTTTTGGAACGAAATAATCTATTTGATATCGATGAAAGTTTAATCCGTTTTACGAAGTGAAAAATTCAAAATTATTTTATACTGGAGATCTTTTTATTTAGAGTGAAATAAAGAATGTGTGTTCTGTAAGTTTCTTTTCAAAGTTTAACATTCCACACCTACGGTTACCAAAATGAGAGAGATTATTTTCAATTTGTAAGTAGAAAGAAAGCAAGAAGATATATCATTTTTTATTAGATAGAATCATTTGTACCGTCTCCTTGGGTGTGTCATTTTACCGGCTTCGTTAAACATGTGTTTGCTGTTAACCGGCACTTACTTATAGCTACGAGTACCTTTCGTAATAAGTATAAAGATCTACCGGCATTTAATCGGGTCTCTGTATCTTTCCATGTAGGCAAATCATTCAGAGACTGCTACGCTAGGTTTTTAATTAATTTTAACTCGTCAAGTATGTGTGAACGAGACACAATAGAAATTCCATTGTTATGCGACTCTCGAGAGTCGTTTGATCCCTGACTGATTAAGTTTCAGTTTAAGGTTTTTAAATATTCATATTATGCCTATTCTTACAAACTATTCCTTAATCTTATTAAATGACGAGGCGTTACAACTATTGCTACTAATTTTGATATCTGCTGTGTGTGATTTGCACATATTATATCGTAACTTTTTAATGATAATTCTTTACATACAAATCAAGGAAGTGATTGTTGTCTTGTGCTTACTATACAAAAGCACTGAAACCCCATGAAAATATATTTGCAGTATTAGGCGCCTTAGGCCTATAATCACACGACACGGAATCATTTCTAAAGTTGCGATGAAAATTCTACAGGCGTTCTACATTTGACTAGTGCTGTTGTTGTGCATACTCAATCAGTACATTGCTAAAAGTTGAATATCATTTATAAATTTTGTAAAAAAGGTTAAAGAAATGTACACCTTCTGAACACGTCATGTTTCAGTGTCTGTAAAAAAATTAATTTAGATAGTCGTGATCCTAATTGTCATAGTACTTAATGTGATATA
The DNA here is from genome assembly GCA_963584085.1 of Pyrausta aurata. Classification (NCBI taxonomy): domain Eukaryota; kingdom Metazoa; phylum Arthropoda; class Insecta; order Lepidoptera; family Crambidae; genus Pyrausta; species Pyrausta aurata. The sequence continues at coordinate 4,375,169 of OY757254.1, read as the reverse complement.
TAGAGCTTAGTAACTTATCTTTACTTGGGATCGTGTGGCGCCCCTGAGTACTCATACAAAGGCAGAGGTTGTGAGTTTGAATGCCGCAAGTGGCCGATGTTAGTTAGTTGTATTGACTAAACATTTTTAAAATAAGCCTGTTTATCTGTTATCATAATATGTCACCATAGCTTAGTTCGGTGCTAGGTGATTTATGTGATTGTGGAATCGATTTGTTACTGTCATTATTATTTCGATGCAAGGTAGTACTGCCACAGTTCTTTGGTTGAAATTAGATGATTCTTTTCTTGAAGAGTTAAATAGTTACTTGAACATTTTTACTTGCTACATATAGGCTTAAAGATTGGTGAACAGACAAACTGTATACTAATTTAAGTGCCAAGGCTGTTTCCTTTCGAAAGCTAGCTAAACCCTAATAGGTTAGTGCCGAAATTGATTGCGACCTAATCGGTAATAGGCTCAAGGTTTCCATGTGATTTATTATGTCAGGTTATATAGCTGGCCATGTAAATGAGCGTAAAATTACTTAATAATTATTGGTGACTTAATCTTAATTAAACTATGCACTTTAGCGTCTTACAACTGTTGTACCCTAATCGCGAACATTTGACACGTAATCGGCACGTAATCGTAGCGAGTTTACGTCAGTCGGCAGCACGAAGCACTCCCGTGTCGTGTAGTAAGCGCGAGAGCTTTACCGTAGATGATGTCATACTAACGTAAATATGGCACATCCAGAAACAAGTTTAACGATCTATTTAATCAAAATTATTGAAATATATTATGTTATTCGAGTGTCAAATTTTTAGTTCGTTTTACGTCCGATAGAGGAGCTTTCAAATTCTCATACAAATCATTACGTTACTATACGAATACTTTGTGCAATTATTCGTGATAGGGGGGTACTGGTCGCTGTTACAATGGTTGCGGCTGATTTTTAATGAAGATGATACACTTTGGCTTTAAAGCACGATAGGACTAAGAAAAGTTTCATCACCAAAAATACATGAGTCAGTATTCAGTCAAGTTTCATTACAAAATAGGCATGAATCGCTTAAATTGAGAAATTTTGTTTCTTTTCCACTTCGGTGAAGTCTTGGCCTAGAAAAGAAAACAACAAACAATTATATCTACACTGTACCGTAGGACGGACGTCGATAATTCGGGGTTACTTAATTTGATATTTGCATCACATGTGCAATTTTATTTTGACTGTACTTTGCATTGCATATGTGTGTATTTACTTGGTATGTACCTTTAAGTATTGCGCATGCGTGGACACCGGTAGGTATAAAGTACGTCGGAAATGCATCTGGCTCAAGGCGTTTCCGACCCTTACGCCTTGTAAAGGCTTTAGAGATTTACGATATCATATGCGACACTATTTTAAGGAGCTGCCATAATAAAGATGTAAATTATTAGTTATTTAAATGCTTCAAAACTTAATACGTATTATCGAATATATTCATTTAAAATCAAAGTGGCAGACCGTGAAGTTTGCCATTTCTAGACAAAACTAAGGTAATAAGTATCAGGCGAATATTTCTAAAGGTTTTATAAAATATGTTTGAAAAAAAAATAGTACATGTTCATCTCATATCATCATCATCATACCTAGACAGGTACATCAAAGCAGTATTCTAGTATGTTTTTTATTATTAGGTTATTAACTAAGCATTTATTGTTTTACAGCGGACTATTTCCCTCAGTGCAAAAGAAGCGATCCCCAGATAGAGAAATGCGTTCTAGACGCCATAGAGGACATAAGGCCTCGCCTCAAGACCGGTATACCGGAAGTGAGTATACCGGCCCTGGATCCCTTCACAGTTCCCACTCTGAAATTAGACAAGACCGCTCCTAACCTGAGGCTGAAGGCTACCGTCAAGCATGCTAAGGCGTATGGAGGATCCAACTTTCGGGTTGAGAAATTGAGGTGAGATATTTATACTAAACATTAAAAAATACCTTTGGAAGAAACTGTTTATTTCACATCATTGAATGCCTTTTTTTCCCGCGGAGGAAGTGCTTTATGTATACCGTGGCAGGTTATATAGGACTTCTTGGTGAGTACTCCTCTCCGCGTAGTCCCCTCAGACCGCTAAGTGGGACGACGAAGGATCGCTGTTCGCATGCACTCTGTCGTCCCAGCACACCATTCAAAGCCTGACTATTATAAAATCATTACAAATTTTATTATTCTTATTTTTCACAACCAACTTTCGGGCTTTGAATAATATAAGTAGTTATAACTTCGATATTCTCAATAAGAAATACCTCATTTTCCTACTACTATTATAAAGGCGAAAGTTTGTAAGTATGGATGTATGGATGTATGGATGTATGGATGTATGGATGTTTGTTACTCTTTCAAATAAAAACTACTGAATGGATTTGAATGAAACTTTACCACAATATAGCTTATACATCAGAATAACATATAGGCTACAATTTTTGAGGTTTCTAATGTGAGGTCGTAAAAAAACACATTTTTTGCGCTACTAGACGGGACGAACCTGAAGTCCACGCGAACGAAGTCGCGGGCAAAAACTATGTAGAAATACTTTTGACTGACCAATGACTCGACAAAAAATATGTATATTCTACCTTATTGGACGCTTAAGCCTCACAGATCGATAGGACGCCGGCGATCGCATCAACAGAAGAATGACTCAAGAATGTTGATATTCATATCCGTGTATTATAAGCCCTATTGGTATTTATCTAAACATTGTCTTCGTATTTTATTAACACGTTTCCTCTTTTTCTTCAAGAGATTTACTCTTGACGCTGGAGTTTTCTCCATTCTAGACTATGCCACTACTTTGATGTTTCTACTTTAGACATGCAAAATCTTAATCTTTCTTTTCTGGTTCCATCTTCCAGGTTAAACCTCAACAACAAATACGCAGCCGAGCTCAAGATCGTGCTTCCGAAGCTGACCGTAGTGGCTGATTACGACGTGCGAGGGTCTCGTCTGCTGACTCTGGACATCAGTGGCAAGGGAAAACTTAGAGGCAACTTCAGTAAGTTGTATCCTACAAGTCATCAGGAACAAGATAGTACTGCTGTTATGTATAATGCTAATAGTGTATGAGGTTTAATGAATCATCAAAATTGAACTCTGAGACCCTACTCTATCAGCAGAATGACTTTACCATTGGTTTTTCGATTCTAGTCATTAACATTTTTAACTCCCGACGTAAAAATAGAGGGGTTATAGTTTAACAGTCTCTCTTTGGTATCATAGCTCCCAAACGGATGAATCGATTTTCGTTTAGTTTTTTTTGTGTCGTAGATAATTTTATCTCGAGTGTTTTTAGCCATATTTCATGAAAATCGGGGATTATTTTGCAATTTAAAATTGTATGCAATAATTATCTATTATGTACATGGTTCATTCATAAATACTAGCTAGAATCAATATTCTACCTCTTGTAGCGAATCATCATAACGGGCGAGAACAAGTAGTTATTCAACTCAGTTCTCAAATAACGTTCATTACTTGATCTTTTCAGCTGGTATCACCGTGGTGGCCAAAGGCGTCGGCAAACCGATCCAAAAGGATGGAGTGGAGTACCTTCAGGCGGAGAAGGTGGTCACCAGGGTAAAGATCAACCATGGACAAGTTGCCTTCGATGACACGGAGAGACCAGTAGCTGGTAAGGGAATTATTTAAAATCATGCCTTTTTAATATTAATAACACTAGTAACTGCATGTAGTCAGTTATGTAAAGTTAGTCTTTTGATAGATAGATCTAAAAAAAATTGATATTGAAATACCAAATCTGATGATGCAAATCGTCAAATCATACTCGTAGTTGAGATGAAAAATATCAAATCAACATTAGTATTTGTATCAATATCAAGTATGAGTTCAAGCTTTACTTGTATAGGCCCCATAAAAGAGTCAATTTACCGGGCATATTACGTGACCTAAAGAAAAGTAGGTTATGGGGTTTTCACTCTTATCAAATGGCCTTATTGCAATCTATAATATTCGGCTTACCGCAACGTATCAAAACGACCGCAGAACATTTCCGTAATCACTAATCATATGGTTTTGCGTATTGTAACATGCTTTGAGTACACAATTAATTTATTTAGAACATAGATCGTGTTGAAGTAATTTTAGTAGCCAAAATTACGGTTCTGACATCTGTATGCCTAAAAATAATGGATTCGTGATTACAGTGTGTTACGAAATTGATTGTTATCAAACCGTCTTTGGTTTTATTTGGACCAAGACCGTAATACTGCAATAGACGAGATGTTACGCGGTGTAAACAAACTTTCTGACACGTATAATAACGGATTTGCTAAGGTAGACCGAAGTTTTGAAATATGTTTACTAAACCTTAGCAACCGCAAATGAAATATTCAACTAGTACCTAGTGAGAGCTACTTGTAAGATTTTTTACCATTAAGTACTGTAGCATTATTTTTTATCACTGTTCTACTGAAGTACTCTCGCCGTAGTAATATAAATTGCTATTTAATAGATAGTATTTTCTCAGAGATACCTACTGAATCTTTAAGTAAGTTTTGTCACATCTAATGCGTTAGGTACCAGCTACTTATTTCGATTTATATTTACGTGAAGTAAATATAAATTTTGCTATTATTGATATTTCGTATTATTTTCACGTCCAAGTATCATTTTATAACGTATTGTTATTTTATTGATACTTAAAGCTAAATCGACAATTTAAACTCATACTTACATTTACATGCTCATGAATAGATTTTTAAAAGTGCTGTTGGTGTCGTCGTGAACCGTCGGCATTGCATCCATAATGATTATAATACCATGCTTGCATAACTACAATAAATAATGGACAAAATCAAATTAATGGTCATAAGAAATTATTACCGTTTTCATACACACACATGACCTACATTAAAAATACAGCAGCGTGAAATAGCACCCCACCTTAGCAAGTATTTCAGATTCAGTGAACGTATGCGTATGTTACACCGCTTGCAAATGGTTGCTATGGAAACCAATGGGAGAGGCCTATGTTTAGCAGTAAACGTCCCGCGTGTCGCTGATGATGATAATGATGTTAAAAGAAAAAAAGTCTTGTATTAATTAGTTAAAACTTTTGCAGCTCTTTCAGCAGCAACATTCTTCAACGCCAGTCCAGGAGTGGTTCTGGACATCTTGAACCCTCTGATAGAAGAAACCAGCGCAGCTGTCATCAAGGCGTTTGTCAACAAAATACTTGGGGCCATACCTATTAATGAAGTTTTAACTGATAAGAAATGAGTACCTACTGTAATGTTAATAGTAGTATTAAACACTCGCTTCCTCTGCGGCAATAAAACGTGGGAATGGTACAGCGCATTCTTATCTCTTTTTTACACTCACAGGCCTTATGGGGAGGCGTAGTGCTGCACTGCACACTGCTCAGTTATCGAAAAGCGCGGGCGCGCACGGCTCACCCCTAGGTCATGAATGATTTATGACCGTGTTTAATACTACTACTATACTAATAGATTTGTTATTATGTTTAAAAACATGGCACCCCTCAAAGTTGAGGTTGCCGTCGACCTATAAAAAGCTCGTCGCTCACGTTCTATACATAACATATGACTACAGTGACATTGTGTGTTCCATAAAATTACACGTAGTATCCCTATTTTATGATGATCCTAAAGGAATACAAATTTTATGGTCTATTTGGATGGTGTTCAAAATAAAAATGGCAGCCTACATCATCAATGGGTTGTAGTAATAAGTTAACAAATGCCTATTTGGATACGTAGGTAACTCTTTGTACATGACAAATTAGTTAAGCTAAGAATTGAAATCTGTGATTGATCCGAATCGGTTCGGATAGAGAGTAATAAACTTTTAAACTCAAACTCAAACTCAAAAGTTTATTTGCAGTCATTTGGGTACAAGTACATTGAGATCTCCTTAAATGTAAAAGAAAAGGTGCGCCAAAATGTGCTATCATGTAGCGTACAAATATTTAAAACAGACGAAATTAAAATTTATATATAGGACTATACAAGGTATAACAGTAACAACATTTCTTATTATTAATCTTTACCTTTTTGGGAAGTAGTCAAAATGTACATAAGCGTTTATTGCAATATAAATCTAATTGCCTACTTATATTTACAATGAATTAAATAGATTCATCTATAAAAGTTAATAAGTACTTAACCCTGAGTATTAATTAAGTGGACTCATAAGCAAAATATTCATTGAGAGAGTAAAAAGTACGTTCTATAAGCCAAGTATGTAATTTACTTTTAAATGTGTTTCCTGAGAGCTTTCTTAGGTCTTCAGGCAAAGCATTAAATACTTTTATGGCCATAGAATAGGCGTTGTTTTTAAATAAAGATAGTCTGCCTGATGGAAGCTGTAAAAGGTTTGAGGGCCGCTTTCGGAGTGATCTATCGGTCAAAATTGGTCTGATTAAAAAGAATTGTGGATGTTCTTTTACAAAAATACTTATTTGTTTTATGTATAGACCGGTGAGTGTTAGGACTTTAAAGTGTTGAAAAAGGGGCCTACAAGAATCAGTAGAGTCGGAGCCAGAGAGGGCGCGGATGCATTTTTTTGCGTTCTGAATGCAATATTGATGTCTGCAGAATTCCCCCAGATGATAAGGCCATATTGCAAAACGGAAACAACATATGCATGATAAGCTTGCATCGCTACGTCGATTGATACTGTTTCACGTAATCGGCGAAGGGCAAATACAAATCTGCTAAGTCTGCTACAAACGTGTTCTATGTGCGGCTTCCATTGTCCTTCCATTCGGCTTCCATTTATAAATGTGCAGTAGTTAAAAATTCAACTACGTACGAATATATTGGTAAGTTTAGAACTAACATTTAAGAAGTAGCATCTTTATCGCACTTATTAAATCTTTCCTTCCATTATTATTGTAATTCTTAAAAAAACGAATCTTAGAATATGAATTCTAAAACTCGTCAAAAGCTTTGTGATATTTTGCCCATTTGTAGATATTGAGTTTGTTGTTTGGTCACCAAAGATACTATTTATGTGTACCTGTTTCTATTAACTGTACAAAATTAGCATGTAGTCTTATTGAATAGTTAAGTAAAGGTAGACCTTTAATTAATAATGATTTCGTGTTTCATTTCTTCCATGATTATGGACCCTTATCTCCCTTAGGTAAAATTCCTATTTTCCTTGGTCTCAAGTCATAACTTAAGAATCACTTGATGGGTATTCGGATTTCGCACCACGAGGTTTTCGGACCGCGGGGCGAATCATCCCATTCTAAAATAGCACTTCGGCGATTCTCACTGCGGGCCAAAAACTTTGCGGTGCGAAACGCCTCAATACCCCACTTGATTATAGTTGGCTAATAATTGGTAGAACGTACTTACGGGATCGCCAAATGTAGTCCGGGCTACGTTCCAAAAGTTTAAAACAATAATGAAGATTTCCTTTATCTGACACTTTACACACTGCGACTTTTAGCATCGATACTAACGCGCGTTTTGGAAACGCGATGCGAGATTTTGGCATCGATGGAGCATTGCGTTTGCATCGATGCAAACGCGCGTTAGTATCGATCGATGAAGTCGCGATGCGCATCGCGTTTGCATCGCTGTTAAAAGTCGCAGTGTGTAAAGGCTCTAATGTTCTTTTCAAGTAAACAGTCTTGGCATCAAGTCACCAAGTACCTCGTCAGAGAAGAAAAACATTTTCCGCGCGTTACTTAAAAAACTCAAGAATGTATTAACATTTTTATGGTCGTGACCAGAGGCTAGCGCGAGGATAACCTAGGCCTCCACATATGGCATCATACGCATACCAGTTTAACCCATTTATAAACGCATAATGCTTTATTTTACATTTATTTACCGTTTGGAGTCAAGTAGAGTAACTGACGAAATGTGGACTCCGATTAGAATTATATTTATAGGGATTTGTGTAAGTGAAGTGTATGGGAGGAGAGTTGGAAATGCCACCTATGGAGAGAACAATAGCGGTGAGTTACAAACATATTACAACTCATTGATGGTGGAAGTTTATAAATATCTAGATCGTTAATCAAAGCCATTTTCACCTATATCAGTTATAGGTGAAATTGTCTTTGATTAGAGCTAAAGAAACGAATATGTAGTCACAAAGAAAATAAATTTCATGCGAGACATGTTAATGACTTTACATTGTATTAGAATATCTGCTGAAAGAGGGATTTTATTTCAAAATGTGTAAAAACGAAAAATGAAACTTAAAATATATTAAAATACTATTTTTATTTTAAGTATCTAAGGCCCCTATTTTTTAACTACTCTCGTTTAGAACATTTTCATGCTTTCGAAGAGTGTAATTACAAGTTATAGAACAACAATTTACTATAATTATAACAAAAAATTAGCTTCTTACAATTTTTACCCGTGACGGAACGAAGAAAGTGTAGCATTTGGGGTGAGAGGATGTTTGTTTATAGGTTTTTAAATATACATTTTGTAAAACTGCAAGGCAAGCCAACACCATGCCACTACAGTGACCCGAACGTAGCCGAATGCATCCAGCGCATGGCGGAACAGGCTCGCCACCTCCTCGCCCAGGGGATACCAGCTTTCAACATTCAGGTATTTTATATGACTATGTATCTGGTATCTACACTATGTATGTTCTGAAAAAGGAGCGCTTAGCAAACCGTTTAATTTTCACTAGGGTCTTTATTATTGCTTAGGGAGATGAAAGACTTATGACGATGAGGTGAGCTTTTCGTTGAATAGTTTATTTAAATTATAGACACCTAGTGATACCCTGTATAAAATGGAAGTATTATTTTATCCAACTTTTCTTACTGTGATAAAGGTCTGGGCCCTCTACACCAGCGGTTCTCAATGTTTTTTGGTGACGGAACCCTTTTGTAAAGCTATTTATTTGATCGACGGTGGCGGCATAGTAAAATGATATGCCGCGTCAGAACAGAGAGAGGTGATTTTTTTGTCTATATTGTTGTGGAACCCTTACAGGGCTATCGCATAACTCCAGGGTTCCACGGAACACACTTTGAGTACCGCTGTTCTACACCGTACCATAACATGATAGGAGCATATCAGGCACGAAAAGCAACATTATATAGTTTTATGTATGGTGTATATATACGCTCTACATTGACCACTAAACGGATCTACAGCGTTCTGTCTCACCGTTATATTTTGCCAGTGACACGCTCTGTGCACGCGACGGTGTTGGTCGGTGACGGAACCGTCTAGTGGGCAAGGTGTCAAAGTTTTCAATAAAAGAATTTTTTTTTTCCTGACTCGTTCCTAGCACAGTCATGGTATGCTGCGATGTAGTAAGCAGAGACCTTAAAGATTAAATGAAGCATATTCGTCCAGGCTTTGGAGCCCCTGAAGGTGCCCAGCATCAGGCTGCGGCAGCACAACATGCCGAACAACAAGTTCAAATACGACGCCTGGCTCTCCGACATCATGCTCAGGGGACTGACCAGCTACACCTTCAACAATTTAGAGTGAGTACATTGCAGTCACAGATGTCCCTAAGTTCGGTCGAGGTCTTTGGCGCTCAATCACTTTCAAACGAAAATCGCTTACACACACGACTCAAACATGGACGTTACCTCAAGAGATGAATATCTTAAACAAGCAGTCTTCGACTAAACAGCGGCAGGACTACCAGAATAGTGGGGAGTCTAGTGGGATGGGCTTCTCTATTAAAAGCCACAATAATCAGTGACGATTATGTGACATGGCGAGTAAACGCCGCCATTAAATAAGCGTTCCCCTGGTGTTGGGTAGCAGCAATATCAGTATTGGCAGAAGGCTGAAGATATAGTACATCAGGATAGGCTTTTGACTGGACGTTAAGAGGCTGGAAATCCAAGGTTTTAAACTGCGGTGTGGAAGGCAAGAGGGAAACCACCACACTATCTTCCCCAAATTGGAGTTTTGGAAAAAACTTCACCGACATGAACCTACCTCTTAAAAATGATGATGATCACTGGGATTTATATGTATAAATTACTGATTAACGAAAAAGTTGAATTAAGTAAGTTTCCATTACACGCTGACGTAACAATGAATGAATTGATTGATTCATTTTTAGTGTCTACCCCGAAGATCTTCGAGTGACGGCGAACATCAGTCTGCCTCGGCTAGAGATGACAGGTGACTACGTGGTTCTGGGGCAGTTCCAGATGTTACCAGTCGAGTCCACCGGAAAAATGTCAGCTAACTTCTGTAAGTATAGTAGTTATTTCAAGACTTGTTTTAGACATTCTTTGTGTTAATACTATATACTACATATCTTACTATATACCTACATTACTTGCGTGTATTTTATCGTGTCCATTATGCATAAAAATAATTAAAGTTGTTCAACTGTTTTTGTGGAAGAGGATGGGAGAGGCCTATATTCAGCAGTGGACGTCCTTCGGCTGATAATGATGATGATGATGATGATGAACTGTTTTTGTATTTTTTCTATTTCATAAGTTATTATATTCGTATGTGCTTGCTTGGTATTTTTTATACCGGTCAATGAAAAAGTCCGGAGTCTATGTACTTGCATACATTAGTAAAGTTCTATTAATAAATCTAATGTGAATGCGTGTACTTGTAATTGCCAAGTAGTAATTGTTAGTTGAGGACACGCATAACGATAAGTTCCTATGTACCTCCTACTTATGGACAACCTAATTGATGTAAAATACAGCTTTTGCATGCGAGTCGCATAGTACGGAAGCTGTTAGATTACGATGAATTGCGTATTCTCAATTAGACGCATGGAATTGTACGGTTATACTGACATATTAATGCTACGGATAAGTTGAAAAGTGATAATTTTTGAGACTGATTATAATCCAAAGTTAGATAACAGGTGCATATGACTTGGTGGCGCAGCGGTTAGAGGGTCGCATTTTAAAGCGACTGCTGCGCCAGAGGTCCCGTATTCGACCCCCGGGTTGGGCCAAAAATATGTACCTGGGGTTTTTTCAGAAATACTCAGGGTAGCCCGGAGTTTGGAAGTTGGCGGTGTTTCACCCCCGTTCCTCGGAAAGCACGTAAAGCCGTTGGTCCTGCGCCTTTATCGCCTGATCTCTCTCCGGTCGTGTCAGATGGGACACCATCATAGCCCTAAGAGAAAGGATTCACTCTCATAGCCCTATGAGAGTGAATCCTTTCACTACTCTCTCCTTCTATAGAGGTGCACACCTGTGATTGCACACACACTTGTATTACAATATGTCTCGCGCAGTCGGTTAGTCGTTGTGACTGACCGCCGTACTCGTAAATTGTCTAGGGGGACTATTATTATTATATACGGGTGAGGAATAGTTTAGCGAGTATGAGAACAAAAACTGTTTTGAGGAACAAAAGGCGCTATATTTACGACATCACAGTAATCAATACATCTCATCAATTTCTGTTTAGCCATGTGCACCGCTGCGTTGGAAGCGCTAGGCGCCCGCGTGCACAAGCGGATGGTGATCCGCGACGCTAATGTGCGCCTACGCTGTTTAGGCGACCTGAAGGCCAGCCTCGATGACGCACACTCCACCACTGATAAGATGGGTATGGAACTTATGGTGATGTTACACAAATTAAGCCTCCTTAGTAAAAAATTAGAATTGTCATTGCTATGTCGTGATAAGTATCTGTATACTTCATGAGAAATGACGTTATTTATTGTAATTATTCGTAAGTTCGTGATCATTTGACAATCGTGAAGCGGGCCCGTAGGGTGTATTAATTAATTAAATATAAATATTTTTAATGCACTGCAAGATATTTGTTCGAAATAAACTTTATTCGATACCTTATTCAGGTTAGTTTTTTTAATCTTCTCCAATATCAGCATCGCATTTGCATCGCATTTCAGTTTAGCTTTATTTATGCTTATTTTTGACGACGCGTTTGGTGTAGTGGTTAGCGCTCCTGAAAATTAGGCCGTACCGTACTACGGCACGAATTCGCGCCGTAGTACGGTACGGCGCCGTGCCGTAGAGATGGGGCCGCGGCCTAAACGCCGGCCGTTGCGGGTTGGAATCCCGCAAGGGGCAAATGTTTGTGTGATGAGCACGAACATTTGTACCTAAGTCATGGATGTTATATGTATTTAAGTATTTATGGGAGACGCCTCCGTCATAATCGTTGTCTGGTACTTCGTAACACAAGGAAGAAAATTCCTTACCACGAGACCAGACAATTGGTGTGTTGTCTGGCGCATATTTATTATTTATTATTATTTATAAAAAAGTTGGAGTACTGAGTTGATACTTCGACAGCAAACGAACGAATCGAAATCAATTGAGCTTGTTTATAAGGACGTGGACAGTGGACAGGCAGTGGACGTCATAATAGTGATGAATCAACTACATTAACGTGTTATCTTGTTACAGAGATGATAACCGACCACATAGCAGCAATGCACTCAGAGGAGATTATCAAAGAGATCCAGCCAGCAGTCGAGACATCTTTGTCGATGGTTCTAGAAGACGTAGCCAACAAGTTTCTGAAGCATATACCCTCGGAAATGGTCTTCCCGAACTAAGAGAAAAATTGCATATATATATATATATATATATAAGAAAAATATTGCATAATCAGCAATAGACTGATTGCATGATTTATACGTGGTAGATTGAAAACATTACCATGATTTTACGTCGGTTTTACTCACTGGCGCCGACGTAACTTTTTGTATGGAAAATTTTATTTCTGCAAGTGACCGCTAGGGGCGCTGTGCAATTTTCCATAGACTTTTTTTACGTAGTCTCTAGCGAGTAAAACCGTCGTAAACTGTGTATGATAAACCAGCAGTAAACGAATGCATTGCATTTATGCATAGTGGGATTGAAGACATTGGATATAATTAGGACAAAGCAAGTGGTTTTCCTAATCTGCAAATAAATAACAATAAGAAATCTGTAAAGTGTGTAAGTAGTGTAAATTGGACGTGATGGACATTTAAAATATCACCTGATGTTTTCAATTCCTCTCTGTATTTAGTACCTAACAAAGTCATATTTATGAAGAAGTTCCCAATTTTCTGTCCAATGTGGAAGAAAGTGGTAACTAGTAATTTGTTAATAATATTTTATTAATGTCGTCATTATTTGGTAGATAATGATTCACTGTCGTCGCATCTAGGCGTGATGTTTATTTATTTATTGATTAAATGGTTGAAATGTTGAATTAGATGACTTGTTATTTTTATTTTTGGAAATATTGAACAATACTTATCCCAAATTTTATCGAAATGCATAAAACATAAAATTATAGGATTGATATATTATCTTTATATATCCTTGCCATATAAATTTCCATCGGCATCCACCAGACCAGACCAGCAGTAATAACTGCTAACGAAACTCGGGAGTTTTACTTATAAAAGTAAGTAAAAATATTGTCTTAATAATGTGCCAATCACTTACATAACGTAACCGTAGGCCTGTGACCAGTCACGCTTGCTTACAAGACTTACAAAACTCGCCGCAAGCTGGTTGCTACACAAATTAAAACTTTCCATCCAACTGCCCAGAGTTTAAAATTCAACGTATGATCTGATTTCTGGGTCAACAAACTGCAGTTAGTTGTAATAGTAATGCATGATTGCATTGTAATCATTTTAATGCTTATAATTTAGTAGCATAAACGTTAATATATATCTGAGTCATTGTAATCTAGAGTGCCTATTCTATCAATAATAAAAAAAATTGCTAACGAAGATAGTACCATCGCTCTCCATCTATATTACACTGACTACTAAAGGTCATACTGGTCATATCTTAATTTTAAAGGGGCATTTTTTGATACTCTTACTAACTACTGTCTTTGTATGTATCATCAAAAGCCATCTTGTATCTTCATTATCAGCTTTGCCATCGTTTCATTACTTAACCGTTGCTTAAAATCACTGATAAATTTACAATGGAGATTATTTGTCCCATTATCATCACGTTTCAAAATATATTTAACGAATACACATGTCTTGTTTAATCCTGTGTGTTAAGTTAACAAGTGAGAACAAGATGTGGAGGTTTATTTATTTTGTAGGCACGATCACATTCGTCTACGGGGGTTATGAAAAGGGTGTTATTAACTGTAAGTACAGACTCATGTTTATCTTCAATTGTTTTAGGTAATTTAATTGCTGATGGTGGGTAAAAATAAAAAAATGTAGCTAAAAATTTAAAACGCGTTACACCTAATTCTTGGGACCAGATATTCTTGTAACATTGTTAGATCAGAACCAGAACTATAAGGTACTTATTTATTTTTTAAATTTATTAGTTTGTCTTGAATTCGTACTAACATAGTTTTAAGCTTACATTGTTTACAACATTATTTATATGGACCCTGGTTCAAAATCATATATATATATTTTAATAGTGTTATAAAGCCTTTTATAGGTTTGTCTAGATAGTTTATTGTTCTTTAGATTAATTAGTAAAACAAAATACGTTTATTATTTAATATTATTATGTTATATCGTGTGATTGGAGCATTTGTACATACATTACATTACTATAAACTTTTGTTTACCTAGGTCTATGCAATGTGTGGCCCTTATTAGTCTCCGCATATAAGCTTCTTTACCATCAAGACTCCAAAGGTTGTCACTAATTACACAATTAGTTCCTTACAATTCAGAATATGTGGCATTGTGTTTTATTGCTCTTCTAATTACGCCTTTATTGTCGTAGTCGGAGGGTTTATTTGCCCTCGGGAGGAGAAAGCCCTGGGGCGCTGCCTACGCGATGCCCTGAATACCTACATACCAAGATTGGCCACAGGTTTGTAAAATATTCAGCTGTATTGCAAGTTGTCTTGAGCAATTATGCTAGCTTATGTCATGCAGGTGTCATAATGTGTATCAACCGGACCATCTTTAACAAGTTTATTATGCCTAATGTCGCAAAGTGGCATTGACACCAATTTCTCCAGTCTGGCTTACAAGACGAAAATGATTAGGAATTAATTTAGTTAGTGTCAGCATTGAAAGAAAGAAAAAACGTTTATTCAGCACTAACATACAAAAATATTTTTACAAAATTTGCCTACATTATGAATGTTTAGTATTTAAGTATTTATGGGAGACACCCCCGTCACTAACATTGTCTGGTATTCGTAGCACAAGGAAGGAAGGAGAAAAGGAAGAAATCCATTAGTTCGAAACCAAGATAATTTAATTCCTAACTCTAGAAACAGCAATACTCAACTCTAAAATACAGTTTTGATCAAATTGTTCGTGAAACTTCAGGAGTGCCAGAGTACGGAGTGCCGCCCTGCGAGCCCTTGATGGTGCCGGCGCTGTCGGTGCAACAGTCCACGGGGCCTATATCTGTCACGTCATCGTATAGTGACGTCACTGTGCGAGGCCCTTCTAAGATGAAGGTCAAGGATTTGCAGTGAGTATCCACAGTCAAATAGTTTGTTGTTCGTCAAGAAAGAACACGATTGAAAGAAAGACAGAAAAAAAACGGTTATTCAGTACCAATACCAAATAAACAGATATATTTGTGTTAGGTACAACCCTACACTGGTTTAATGTCTGAAGAGTATTTAAACCATTGTTTAAATATTGCTATGGATAACGATACTTTTTATGGGATTATTTACGAGTACATACACGTCGTTCAATCTTCATACACTGTACAGCCTATATTGATTTAGAGGTATATTGTAGAGTAGAAATCACAGTAGTTTTAAAGGCTGTGGTAATATATAAACCACAATATTTTAAACTGAATTCCTTCACTTAAGGTCCAAAATCTAGGACATAACTGCTTAATACAGGTTTTGTTCAGGGTAGACGCAAAGAACCGAAGAGTGGTGGCCAAGATCTTCATGCCCGAGCTGAAGATGAAGGGCAACTACAAGCTGTCAGGACAGCTGCTTATGCTGCCCATAGAAGGAGATGGAAAGTTCTCCGCTAAATACGGTTAGTAACAAAACAGTACTAGTTATTATCCTACAGATTACAGATCACCATAATCACACGGCTGGTACAAGGCTTGGCCAACATAAAGTCAAGGATACAAATTTTCATGTACAAAGACTTAAATGTGACAAGCATGTTTGAAACTTTAAAAATAGGAATACACTGTTTCTCTATTTGTTTGACTATTAGGTATTATTTTGACGACTTAAGTAATAATTTACAGTCCTCGTTGTAGTTCTGTGACTAATTTTATGCCCTTATACTGCTTTCATCAACGGCTGGGATTTTTATTGTGGTCAAGCTGTAGACCTGAATCAAGTTATCTTATAATAGATATGGGACGGAAACTTTTTTCATCTCCAGAGTCTGGATAAATTTAACTAACTTAATATATTTTCGAAAATCTTTTATCAGGTGACATCGACGCGCTAGTGACGATAGTGCTGGGCAGGCAGCACCAGCCGAATGACTTCGACACGCTGTCTTGCGAGCACCTGGACGTCAAGTTCCACATGGGGTATGCTGAAATGGAGCTGGAAAACCTGTTTGGAGGAGATAACGAACTGGGTAAGTGAAGTGACCTGTAAGAAATCTGTCAGCCTTCTAAAAATAAAGACGAAGAAACAGATAATGAAGGAACAAATACAATTGTACTATCGGTAGAAGTATTGTGGTGACATCTATCGTTGTCGCATCACAGTAAGTTACACTCTGACTCGTCTGCTAAAGGCTAAATGACATACAAACTTAATTGGTCTTCTAACATAATAAGTGGTCAATAGGAAGCCCTTTGCCTCCCTTACTGTAGGTGCACTTGCTCCACAGCATAAATAATGTAATCGCTATTAATTTAAGGACAAGATAAACTAAGTATATTAATTGACTTATGCCAGTAAGAGTACTTACTATCTTTGTTGTAAAAAAACTTTTAGAAGGAATATTTTTTAATAAAGATGTAATCATCATAATCGTTGTCTGATATTCGTTATACAAGAAAGAAAATTCCTTACTTTGAAACCAAGACAATTTTTGTTCCAGGTAACGCAATGAACAAATTCCTGAACGATAACTGGCAGAAGCTGGCCAACGAGCTACAGGCGCCGATGGAGGAGGCCCTACATGACTTCCTGAAGCCGCTAGCTGACCACGCCTTTGCTACGTTGAATGCTGACGACATACTCTCTCCATGACATCATAAGCGAGCGATATGAGCACTTCTTTCTTTTTACACGATAGACAAAAGAAAGAGAGGAGGTCAAGCTGTAGATTAGTTAATTTATTTATTTATTAAATTATTTTAGATGGTTTGCAAGTTGAGTTTGAATGATGTCGTATACTTGTGTATGTAGTCATATTTTTATTACTATGACTTCGATCGATGATGGTATTACTTTAAAATAAAATACTACATCCGTATTACATACACTTTAAGTAGGTATTTATTATTACAATCACAGTACGTAACTGTCATTAAAACTAATACAAATTCATCACATTCACACGCAACTTAATTCTAGAGCATTACATTTCGAAATTAATTTATTAAAAATACAAAGCGATTAAAAATCTACAATTTGGTAACTTACTTAAATAAATAAAGCTTTAAAGTTACTTCCTTTGAGGCAAAATGTAACAGTTTTAAAACCAATAAGGTCTACTTGTCTTGAAAAATGCTTCAGCTGATTTTACAACTAGCTTGAACTAACGCTTTAATTCAATAATACTATTTAATTAAGGTCATATTGTAAAGAAAACGTAATTCGTATTGTATCTTACGGTGGGTTCTAGTAATTATTGAGTCGAATCAGAATATCCTTTCACTTGTAATCAAATTAAGCAATACTAGAACTCGAAATATTGTCTGTAATATCTTAGCTCAAAGCAATAGGCATTTGATTGACATGGTTGAAAACTTCTGGTCAAGTTTTATTACCAAAAGAGACTTTACTTCCTAACTGCTTTTAAAATTGGACATTAATATCCATTTAGCGTTTTACTCATAAACAAAAGCTCGTCAAAAAGTCCTGATTATCATTACGCAACATTGCCTGATAAATCCACGGAAAGTAGCTGAACAATTACCTCTTACCATAAGCATAAGAAAAACTGTTCCAAACTACTTAAGCTGCGCTGCGATCATAAGCTATGGTGCGTCATCAGTCAAGCAGTTTCTGAAGGGTTAAGTGACCGTTCTAGGGCTTGAGCCAGACATCCATGGGAATCTTTGAGAACGCTGCATTCACGAAGGCCTGGAAGTGCTTGGCGATGGCCAGGGATGCAGCAGGCCTCATCTCGTCTATGATCTCCGCTGCATTGTTGTTAAGGAACTGGTTCATGGCTTCACCTGTTATGGAGATTGGATGGTACTTAAAAATAAGAAATTATTATTTGTACACATTGTGTGTGGACCATTTTGAATACTTTATACTGCGGTTTTAATTAAAGCAAATTCAAAACTCTTGCAAGAATGCAGTTTCGAATAGGATTTGGATTCCAGTATCCGTATATTGTTTTTTTTTTGCCCCCGAGGTTAAATATTCTTAAGCTAAAGTTCATAAAAACACCATACCCATTTAGCCAACATCAACAAAAAATTATGAACAATGCAAGTATCTCTTTACTTGATAGTAACAAAAGTTCAGCCATACCTCAATCACCAGGACTTACCAATAACACTCCCGTGGTTGACAGTATCCCGAACCTTGAAGCGAGCACCCCGCAACTTGAAGTCAACCAGCAGCCGATCAGCCAGCATGTACTTGACCTGGTCTCGTTCCACCTCCTTGCCAAAGATCTTTGCGATGGCCGCCACGTCGCCTGCAACCGTTAAGATTAAGCCTTTAGCAAATAAGCAAGAGGACATACTACTCGTATATCGACGATAGGCATTCGTAAGGTATCTGTTCAGGTAAATTTCGCCCTAACTGTTTTTAGGAACCACGACTTGGCTAATACTGATGAGTACGTAATCGGTGAAAACGTAGAAAGTTTGTTAGCCTGACTAATAACTTATCAAATAACTTATCACATCGTGATTTTATAGTTTACGAAGTAATAGCTATTACAAAAAGGGTAGTTTCGAGAAATCTCTTCGAATTAATTATATTACCCCAAAAAAATCACTTTCTTCAAATACATATCAATTGGAGTGATTGTTTATTATCTTTTGAGACAAGGATGCTTTAAAGTGCTGGGTTTAGTACACTACAGCTCTAATAATAATGAAGCTTAATTCAATTAAACAAATATAAAATTAAAAAAATAATTAAACATAATAATTTGCAGCTCAAAGATAGCAGTACTTACTGAACGCAGCCCAGAAGTCTCCTTGTGATCTGACAGGGAACAGCAGCACTTGTCCGGAGACCTCGTACCGGCCCGTGATCTCGATGCGCGGGAGCACCAGCCCCATGTCAATGCGCAGCTTCTTTAGGTCAGACCTGGAATCAGGGTGGGCAAATGTTAAAAAAAGAGATTCGTGTTTGTTTTTTTCTTTTCAAGTCTTCTCATTTCATAAAATACTTAAAATCCTTGGTAAATAAATCACAATATTGTTTTTATTCCTATTATATGCTTCATTAATAGTTTTTCGACTATATTTGATAGTAAATTCTACGTTACGATAGAATTTACAATATTTCTTCGGATGCAGTGTTTTGTGAAAAGTAATTTCCAGGAAAAGTAACTTTTTCCTTCAACTTACACTCCACATTTGTATCTTGGCAGGTCAATAGATAGACATATAAGGACCTACAGACAGTACACTTTTGCAACATGAGTGACTCGAACAAACGTGTTGCAAGTCCGAAAGCTATTAGTCAACTCTGCTCATAATAATTTGAGGCATCAGAGATTGCAAGACCTTAGTAGCTACAGCGAGATTAATTAGTGTATGTGGTCACCAACATGTACAATATATTAGACATAGTTGATAAGAAATAGTGGAGCCAGCGAGCATAAAGTTTAATAGGTAAGGCCTTACAAAATATACGCTACTGACGCTTCCGACATGTTGCTGAGGTTGACTTACAAGGAGCCCTATTTTTGAATCACTCGCTTGGATATGGCGAGTGATTTTCGTTCGACGTAGTGTCAAAAGTCATAGAAAAAAAACGAAAATCACTCGCCATAACCAAGCGAGTGATTCAAAAATAGAGGCCAAGATCGTAGGACGACAACACGACTTTTTGAACAAACAGTACTATAGTTTATGCTTGATAACGATGCACAAAAGATTCGGCACCAGTCTACCACTTCACATCGATACGAAAAAATCGGCCAAGTGCGAGTCGAACTCGCCGACTGAGGGTTCTGTGCCAACTTTAACTGAATCAAGGGTCAACTTACTTCCACTTAGCCAAAATACCACAACATTTTGTTTACAGCAAAAATAGCTTAATTTTTTGTAACATTAATTATTAAATTTTTATCTTATAGCAAAAGAGGCAGATACACCTACCTACCAAGTTTCAACTGTGTAAAGCTAACAGTTTTAAAATAAAGTGTCTTACTTACGGACGTACAGACAGACAGACACAAAACTATAAGAAAAAATTTTACACTAATGTAAGCTGTAGCGATATGACTCTGTCAGCATAAAACAGGTTAAGTACGTATTGCAGCAGTGTACACATTAGTGTCCAAATTTTTACTGAAGTCAGTCCAAATACCCACCTAACTTTAGTGATGGTATAGTTGCTAGGTCCAACCACAGTGATGTTACTGAATGCTGCAGTCACCCTCACAGGGCCAGCATCGTTCTCCATGACCAGCCGATCAATCAGGAGAGGCTCTACTGGAGGGACCCCAATTTCTGGCAAACCCTTAGCCAGGTATGGTCGGAGGTGGTTGAACGAACCCTTGATGCAGTTGTCCAGCTGGGGATCGCTCTGGTGACACGGTAGGATGTATTCCGCTGGAAAAACAGTAAGGGCGAATCAGTAAAAAAATATAGGAACCCAGGAAATTCGCTGCTAATTAGATTCTTGAAAAATATTATTCAAATGATTATAAAGACTGAACATGCATGCTTTAAGAACCATTTAAACCATTTTTATCGTACATTTGCAACGACACGTAACTCATATCTTTCAAAATATTTAATGGTGATGTGGATTAATGTTGATTATGTGGATTAATGTTGATTATGTGGATTTAATGGTGTTATCTATCTATCTAAGGAAAAGTGAGGATACCGAAATTGAATTGTAATAACCAAAAATAATTTTAATGTTATCAAAAAAAATTTACGCCTCAAATAAACAACGCATATTCCCAAAACGATTCAGTAAAATGATCAAGATGTTATAAGCAGTACCAAAATAGGACACGCATTTTCGAAAAAGGTTAGGTTCTTATATAAGTAATACAAGGATTCACGTATAATTTTAATTAAAAGCTGTTAAATAAATATGTATTTCAATGCTCATTAGTTCTTACTAGAGTCTATAGTTATAACGAAGTATCTGTAAATGTTGAATTAGAAGCCATATCAAATATTGAGAAGTATTGAAGGTTGACCTAAGATTATTTAGCTAATGAAATGTTTTTTTAATGCTTGACAAATTCATTGATTGATTGGCAATTCGAAGAGTCGTACGATAAGAGATTTTTAGTAAAATGTACAACCCAGTTATCATAAGAATGGACTTGTCAAACCTATCGAATTCCTCCCGCTTCCACCCGCCTTTGTCAATTTCGTGTTAATACAGTACAGAACCCTAATCACGGAAAACTGCGTAAGAGTATCGAGAAATGTCAAAATCCATATTAAAAAAGTAATTTCTTTACGCACCGCCACGCAGGGGCGCTAGCCCAATTTCTATACGAATTGACATTTCTCGATTATACGCAGACGATAGTTTTTCGTGATTAAGGTACAGTTCATTTATGCACACTTTTCCCAGCGCATAGTGACAGGTCCATTCTTACGATACCTAGGTAGTATTTTAAGATATCAGTTATCAGACAGGGAAGTCACCACCAGACCAGACAACGTTAACTAATTAGTATGTAGTATGGAGCCCATTCATAAATAAAACATTGCTATACCATGTACGATAAAATTTGTTGTAATAATAGCTCATTACAAAAGCAAATAAACACTTAAGATTACGTAGAATTATTCGTATTGTTTAGTATCCTGCTTTACATAAATAAATAATGCTGGCACTAGACATAATTACAACCCACGCATAATTAAAATCTTTCTTTAACCATGTAGCGACAGCAATTAATTAAATTTAGGGCTAATTTTGGATATGCTTATGATTTTTTAAGTTTAGGTTCGTCAACTTTGGTCCGGTTTTGTGATCAATAGTTAACTCAACTAATGGTTTCTTTAAAACACGCATAATTGTAAATATTCAACCACTGGTAACAGACCGGTTGATTCAACTATCGAGCACGCAACTGGACCTTAGGCTGCCTGTCCACCGGAGCGGAGAAACGAAGAAATATTCACCAATGGGATCTCCAGAGTGGAGATTATGTGCAATCATTTCTCCGCTCCGCTCCGGAGAGCAGGCAGCCTTAGAAAAGGTAAGTGTAAAGTAAGAGTACAAAGAAGGAGTAGAAAATATCATTGCAAATAACATTACATACACTTGAATCATTGACAAATCTTCAGACACTTTAATTGCAACAATGTCTTACTTATAATAATCTCTACAACAGACTACAGAAACGGACAAATGGTGGCGTGCTAGTATCTTACATTGACCGGGTTAACATTTAAATGTGTATATTTCTCACTCTCTACCCAAAAGAGCATGACTACCGCCAAAAATGCAATACCAAATTAAAACCTTTCGTATTCGTGTTGGTAAAAAACCTGAATCTCAAGGCCGTCTGCGTAACACCGTATAATAACAAATAACCAGCGAGCGGCGTTATGTAACCGCGGTCACTGGTGGCAAGGTGATGTCGCAAAGAGCGATGACCGGCACATTCAAATGACGAACGATGTCGATAGGAATGAATGGAAGAAATAGAAAAAGTAGAAAAGAAAATAGCATAGAAAATGAAATAATAAACCAAAAATTGCGCACGGGCGGGACTTGCATGTGCAACTTTCTGGCTAACCGGGCCAATGGCTCTACCAATTGAGCTAACGTGCTGTCAGTAACAGCACAGGCAAAATATAAATATGACACTGTGAGAGTTTAAAAAAACATTCATAACCATAATATATTTAGCTAGCAGATTAAACTATGTGCGTTAAAAAGGTTCTCCACTCCGTAGAGTCACGTCTCGAGAGTGTTTTTCAACTTATACCTTGTGCCTCCTGGTATAGGTATACGAATAAAATAATTGAAGTAATTAAGATTAGATTCAATGAATATAAGACTTAAGAGTGTTGCTTATCAGTTGTTACGTTTCACCGAATATAAGAGATGAAGATGCATCATCTCTCTAATAACTTGCGGTTGGTTAAGATTCCATCATTCCAAATGGTTTCAGGGAGCTACACTTTATATACTTTTATTATATACTTTATACACTTTATATACTATTACCGATTTTAGGTAATGGCAGCCCTTCTCAACTGAGATAAGCAAGATACGCAGGTGATATTATAGTGCCCAGATGTGTGTGCATAACTGAAGTGCACTCTCTGTTCCTTTTTCGGTAAGATGGCAGTCAGTTATGACCGATGAAAGATCAGGCGCAGGACCGACGGCTTAACGTGCTTCGAGGCATGGGGGTGTCCTCACCGCTACTCTACAGCACTACGTCATACTACGTTCCATGAAATCAACTATGCTCGTATCCTGCGTATAAGTTGTCACAAGTAGCTGCGCCACTTACAAATGTAAGATTACCGTGACCTGTCATTAGCCACCCATTTGGGCCGCGAGCTTCTGTCTACCATTGGCCAACTATAATGCTGCGGTCATCTTCATGTCTATTTTGTCATAATTCGTCTAAATAGCGTTGAACTTGAACGCGGGTGTTGCACAAGGTCATGTTATATAAGAGTTGCCCAAGCCGACCCACTGGCCCGCTTCGCGCGAATTCTTTACGAAAACTCACTTATTTTATGAACTTGATCAATGTTTTTAAGTGCATTTGCATTTTTCTTTTTACTGATTTTGCTTATGATACTTGGATCAGCTCAGGCGTAAAACGCAAACTTTTTGGAGATGAAAGGGTTCCGTATTAACCATCATTCGGTGCATAGTTAGGATTGTGTAGCCACTAACATGAGTTGAACACACGGATATTCAACACATACATACAACTCAACACAATATGACATCACTTTATTTAATAAATAAATTCATCCTCTCAAAATATAAATTAAGACGTAGATTTTGATTGTGAGATTATAGCAGCGTGTATAAACAATGTTTTACGCAGATAGGTAAGCACGTGAAAAGTTGCTATCTACACGAACTAAAACACGTGAGGGGCAGATATTTTTTCTGGACGTTATCATGTCACGTTCACAATGACGAAGTATGCAGGAGACAAAATTTTAACATGAGATCAACTTTGTGATGACAGCGAGATTAAGCGTTATTATACATAGGATCGATTTAATATTATGTTCTACTGGGGACAAATGCTGAAATAGAGCCTTGGAAAGAATAAACCTCATGTACCTAGTCAAATCTTAAGATTTCGTCTTTAAACCATGTTTGTGGGTACAAAATCAATTGCATTAGCGTGCCATATCGTGCAGTCGTTTCTTCAAGTTACCTATTAGCGTTAGAGGAAGGAATTAGGAACTGTAGGAACTCAGTCACGTAGTCAGAGTTTTAACTCGTCAAGTATGTGTAAACGAGACACAATAAAAATTCCATTGTTATGCGACTCTCGGCATTCGTTTGATACCTGACTGATTACCAAGTAAAATGCCAATAATACTGCCGCCGTAGGTGCACATAATGTCAGAAGTAATTGCACAGTTACTGCTTTTTCAAAATGAAGTAAGTAAGAAGAAAATATTATTAAGTTATTTTCGATGTCTTCTAATTTTGCAAATCCAAATCCAAGATCACATTGGATGGAGACCTCTGATCGGTCACTGCGGAAAACCGTGGGGGTGGCCTATGTTCAGCAGTGGACGTCTTTTGGTTGATAATGATAACGATGATGATCAAAAGGGTTAGATCTCGCGTTTCCAGAAATGGATCACGCTAGATGACGCGTTTGGTGTAGTGGCTATGCCGGACGGAATCGAATCCCGCAACGGGCAAATGTTTATGTGATGAGCACGAACATTTGTATCTAAGTCTTGGATGTTTATACGTATTTAAGTATTTATGGTAGACGCCCCCGTCATTATCGTTGTCTGGTATTCGTAGCACAAGGAAGAAAATTTATTTGTTCGAAACTAAGACAATTGGTCTGGCACATATTTATTTATTATTTATTATCTACTTGATTGGTTTTTCTCTCTTGTCAGATAAAAATACTACAACAGTTACGTGAGGGATAGCCGATTGCGCATGCGCTTCATTCACGCTGCTATATAGACCGGGGACGATACGAGCGCGGATCCGATGCGAGGTGTATTCAATGAACTAAATATTGATTACATAAACTACCAAGTATGTACTACGACTGTAAAACTCTAATTAGTTTTACATCAGATTAGTAAATAACCTAATGTTTGGATCAAAACACGTCTAAACTGACTCTGTAAAGCATGAAATTAAATGTAGGTATTGCGTCATGTTACATATTTTAAACGTATAAAAATATTATTTTTATAGATTAGAAGCTTGATTTGTGTTAAACTTAATTAAACATATTTTTTCTATTATTATAACTGTATGTTTTCCAAGTAATAATAAAACTAAATAAAGATACATTTTAGTTTGGTATCTACAGTTTTGACGTTACCTACATACTGAAAAGAACAGGCAACTACCTTTACGCATTAGTGTGAAGTTTCGTTTAACGACCTCCCCGTTCACTGTGAGTAACAGAATAACACGAGTACACAGAATTTTAAGTAAATGTGAATTCTTGACAGCTATCCAATTGGATGTTCAAGTTCTCATACATTCCAATGTGTTCTATGGTGGAAGATGCCAAATCTACAATTTCTACTCTATGTCAATAAAACCATGCATTATCACCATCCTTTGTCCAGTTGTTCTTCAAATCCTTGCTCAATATAAAATAGACAGCGACAGCTAAAATATTATATTCTAATATAAATACAAAAGAAATGGAAATTCACGACTAAGTAGGTACTCAGGAACAGACAAAAAGTTGACCTTGCTAGGCACGTACTTTTAAACTAATGTCAATGTCAAGGTATTTTATGTTGCAGAGTGACAAATCGCAACTACACGCGGGACATTACATCAAAATAACCTTTTATGTCAGCATTATTTACAAATATTCTGTAAACAGTGGGACCGCTTCAAAACAGCGTGCCACTTTCTAAGTTGCGACATTATGTTTCGAGTTCCCACTGTGGTAAATTCCAGCAAATCTTTCGCAAATGTTTGTCTCAAACTCATTACTGGGCTAATGACTAGCTAGATATAGAACCGATTAAAACAACGCACATTAAAGAAGATTATAATTTTAATATTGTGGTAGTATAGTACGTGCCATCCACGAAGGCACCGCCTTTCGTCTTACTCGTTTATAGTAAATTTGTGCAAGATTTTGCCAATGTTTGATGAAATTATAATGAAGATCACTGTTAAATATTTATTATTTCATATTTTTATATATGCCACACAACCCGTACCCGTACGTAAGCTTTTCTCAATCAAAAATGATTGGCGCGCGCCTTCGTGGATGGCACTATCTATATTTTGATTTACTTTCTATTCGATAAAATTAAAAAGTCTAAAAAGCGGTATTTGGTGTTCAGTTTGTAATGTTTTTGTAAGTAATAAATAGGACTGCGCATAATTCAACCTACTTTAAAAATGAAATTAAATATCCAAATTGACATTAGTAGTTTTGGTAATTAACTAGATGACTATTGACTATTCGTTTAGTTCACTAGTAGCTAACTTAATGAATTGGTAATTAACATTTGTGATGTGCAATAAAGAGTTATCTATCTATGTAGGTATTACAAAATATTGGAGCGTTTTTAGTTCTAAGGATATTATACCAGCAATAAATTCGATCAAGACGTGTTAATCCCCAAACTAGCTGATCAATTTTGACACAATAACTAGCACTCTCTGAACTAGCTATTTTAATCCATGTTCTAGTAGGAGCTGGAGCTGCTTAAGAAACTCCTAACACCTACCAACCACTGGTATGAAGTCATTAAAATAATATTGATTTTGAAAAACAAACTTGTAAAACCATAAACCGTGTTAGAAACGACGTAATATTTGAATAAAGAATTAGGGACGAATTTAGCTATGATGTTTATTAGCTATGTGCAGATTGAAAACCTCGTAATTTGCGAAGAATTCCAAGTTTGTAATAGCGTTATGTAATACCACAGAGTTCAGCATAATGTTTGTCATCAAACAAAGTGGGTATGAAAGAGTACATTACGCTGCGTGCTTATTAGGTACTTGTTATTATAAAAGTCGTTGAAATATCCAGATAATCGCGGCAATTGTGGTAACTCAAAATCGTGGGTAAAGCGGCCAAGAACGTTTTGTGGTAAAATGTATGAGCCTCATTACAGTCCCTTCAACAAACAATACGAATAAAAGCTGTTGAAGGTTTTGGGAGATAGTATTTTTTATCTAAGGCTTTTTGTATCTTTATTATCTCTATTTGTGTGAAGTTTCACACAAATGGACATGCAACCGTATTATTATTTGTAGCTTTAAAAAAAATTACCACCTAACAATTAACCAGTTCTAAGTTATGTCAATTTTCTGATTAAAGTGACCACCGACGATCATTATCCTCGTAAACATAAATCCTTGATTTTTAAGTATTTTTGCAAAATACGTATTGTGCTTCTTGACAAATAAAATCTTTTCTATTATGCTCAATCACCTTGGACATCGTATGAACGGTTTACTTTACTTAGTTTATTCTATGCACATAATATAAACATGGCTGAGAATCACAAAGACGTAACGAATCAGAATTATGTGTGCGAGTAGCATAAAAATAAATGGAAAATGGTAATCTGTATACAGGTACCTAGTAAAGATGACAATGATATCAAGGATGTTAATCTTGAAAGAGCTTGAAAAATAACATGGTACGACTGCTGGACTCCGGTGATACTTGTCACGTTACTATAGTTTTGAAAGAAAAGAAGAAAGAAAGAAAACACATTTATTCGACCGAGAAATGAATAAACATTTAAAACATGCAGAACTGGGTAGAATACTCGAGTCGAAAAGGGGTGCACAGCATAAGTCGTGGCAGCGGAACCACAGAAAGAAAAAAATAAAATACTCGTTTTTTATGTTCTGTAAGCGGAACGCATACCACGACGCTGATTTTCGGCAGATGCCTTTGTGGGTAGAGTAGTCTGCTCAGAGTGAAAAATAAATCAATTAAAAAATATAATAATAGTTTTGACATTATCTTTGGTGTGTTGCATAGCATCGGTGTTTGCGTGTTTCATAGCAACATTAAATATGTAATTGTTGTAGATTGAGGAGTGGGAACTCTCGCTCTTTTCCGCCGAATTCAAGCGACTCGATACGTACGATGTTTCATTAATGAAAAAATAACTAGCCATAGTTACCCCAGCGCCTATAAAAACTACACAAATATCGCCCCAGGGCTAACCAATTGAAATGTTGGAAGCATGATCGCATCGCAAAACAATAGTAGATTGTTATACAAGGGGAGAAAGCGACCCATTTCACTCGAGATGTTTCTCGAGTGAAATGGGTTCGAGAGTGAAATGGTGCTTTCACCCGAGTTAAACATACTATTTTTCATTTCGACTGTGAGGAAAAACATTAAATTTACAATAGTGGTTGTAGATGTAATGGTCAGGTATTATGTAGTACAGCGAGAAAGGAAAACTCAAGTTTTTGCACAAAAAGACAGTTAATTAACAGTTCTCCAAACATCTAACATGATTAGAAAGAATAACGACACGAATACATGAAAACAGTACGAAAAAGCAGACGATACGAAATAATTAAAATCCTTGTAAAAAATATCGATCGAATTTTCCCCACAGATAATAATTGTCAAAAATTAAAAAAGTAGGCATAGAGTTCAAAAAGAAAAAATGACACTGACAATGTAAAAAAAAAGTGTCATCTTGGTATTATGGCGGGAAGCCGAATATTTTAATCACAGATTACTAAATGTATATTTTAATTATAAATTGAATCGATTGAATATTTTTAAATCAACGATCATAATAAACATGTTTTTCAATGTATAGCTAAGCAAAAATTTTTATCATTTTTATAATATGATGTAACTCAATTATCTTTGATCCAAGCTTTGACTGCATGCCTTGACTCTATACCATGCCAATTAAAACTAAATTACTTTCCTAGGGATGGATAAGCTATTTTCCACCCGGCTATCTACACAGGAAAGTGCTATTTTCCGAACAGGAGAGATGAAAAAACATTTGCAAAAATGATTTTATATTATTTAATCAGTCAGGTATCAAACGACACCCGGCAGTCGCATAACAATGGAATTTATATTGTGTCTCGTTCACACATACTTGACGAGTTAAAACTTATACGGCCCTGATTAATTACAAGAGTCGACCTCGCCGGGCGCAGAAACAGGCACAGAAAATAATAAAATGAGGTCTTTTGTTCAGGAGTATAATTTACGACCCCTGTTGAAAATACCACAGTTTGGTTCACAGCTTCTTTAGGTGTAATAACCCACCTTTTCTTCCTTAACACACTAATCAACAATCCATTGTCTCTAGTAGTCAATGTGACGAAATCACCCAAATACGTACACCGTCCGTTGCGTTTTTCCCTACACCTACCATGTGTAGAGTGAGTACCTACATGTAGGATTTTCCCCTCCCCCTACATAATATGTACTCAGGTAGTTCAAGTGGGAAAATCGCAACAGAAATGGTCTACCTAATTAAAATGCACCAGCCGTGGTGCTAGTCCACAAATCATTTGGCCAGTACGATTTCAAGGCGAGAATTAAGGGCGCCGTGAGGTTTAGTATGCGTTTCGCAAACGCTGACGCAAGGTGTCAAGGCTACTGTCCGGCGAGACGGACACTGCTTGTACTGGGTAAAAGAAACTGGGGCCTTATTATGAGTTTTTCGACTCTTATCATCTTACTTACTCAAACTTACATCGTAACATGTGCGATAAAGACGAACATATACTGTACTTACAGAGTAGTCTGTGGTAAGGGTAAACATGTGCCTATTGCTCAGCTAAGCTTGTTTTACAGGAAGGTAGAAAACACACGCCACAATCAATAAATATATATACAAGAAAATGGAAATTTAAATAATAAAACCCTTCGCAAATAAAAAAATCTCAAAAAACATTGATAAATATTGACATAAAGGTTAA
This sequence comes from Pyrausta aurata, assembly GCA_963584085.1. Taxonomy (NCBI): domain Eukaryota; kingdom Metazoa; phylum Arthropoda; class Insecta; order Lepidoptera; family Crambidae; genus Pyrausta; species Pyrausta aurata. The sequence continues at coordinate 4,344,815 of OY757254.1, read as the reverse complement.
TATCATTTACACGTCTGCTTCAATTTCCACTATACATAGCTAAGAACCATCGCTAAAAACGCTAGCTTTAAAATAAAATAATCCGCGTTCAAATCGGTTCACTACAGTGTCACAGACAAACACACAAACATTCAGAGAGTCTCACATACATAGCGGTCAAACTTATAACAACCCTCTTTTTGCATCGGGGGTTATTATATCATTGGTAATCCTAACACAACCTTTGTCAAGTATATCGCCGAAGATTTTATTGGCATGTTACAAGAAGTAATAAATAAGAAGAGTTAAATAGTACTTACTACCTAAAGCAACTAAGATAGTAAAGGATGTAAAAAAGATGAATTATACAGTATAATTGACAATTGACAGAATCATTAACAGAGAGACGCTAATAATGAGTAAAGACGCTTCACATGTAGCCAACAATATAGAGTTAGATACGAGTAAGAGATGGCATAATGTTATAGTCGCAAAAAACTAAGACGACATGATCACTAGGCGGAGTTAAAAAGACCATAAAGAAAAGATGGCTATCACATAATGTATTTTTTCCGCAAAAAATAAGTCGTGACAAAAACCTCAGTCTAAACAGGATAAGAAAGACGTGCATTCAAGAGGATTCGCACTTTGAATAGTTATGAGCAGATTATATACCTTATCTAACAATAATACGGTGTGTAACTAAGCGACATCTGCAGCATAACAGTTGCTAATAATGTAATAACTATAGCTAGATCCTTTATACTGGTTCTGCGCCTGATCTCTCATCGGTCAAGTCGGACTGCCGTCTCACCGAAGTAATGAGAGTGAAGGAACAGAGAGTGAACTTGTGTATTGCACACACATCTGGGCACTATACTATCTCTATACCTGCGTAGCGTGTAGGCCAGGACGTGGCCTATCTCTCTTGAGAGTTAGTAGAGAGAGGGGCCGCCATTACAGAAAATCGGTAGGAGAATATTTTATTATAATATGTATATAAATTTCACTTGTAAAAAACAACGGTGACTCTGTGACAGACGAGGAAAAAACAACAGGCTTGTGAATGTGACGGTGGCCGAGTGGTATAGGCATACGCCCGGATTGCGTAAGACACGGGGTTCATTTCATCGTCTGTCACAGAGTCACAGTTGCTTTTTACAAGTGAAATTTATATCATCAAGTTTTTATAGTGACAAAACACTATAAAAACAAAAATCAACTATAATATGTATGTTATGTTACCTCAGTATTTCTGTAAATGATAGTATGCAATATTATTATTCATGTATAAAATGGACACAGTAACTATGTAGGTATCTAACTGACCGAATACCTGATTGCTAACATTAAGGAAGTTATCAGTAAGTCAGAACCACTGCCAATCCATCTTCGAAAATGTCAGCTGAGTCAGTGGGATGTATCATGTACCAATACATTTGCAAACCAGCCACGTACCATAGAGCATTAAAACTTTAGAGCCTATTTAAACAGCCTTACAAGGTCAGGCATGCCCATCTTTTTCCCAACCAATAGTTATTATTTGGCTTAACATTATCTATACCATTGTTATACTCAACTCAGGAGGACCGTAACGTAATCTATCTATTGTCCTATTTTTATGAAGATGAGAATAGTTTTGATAATGATAACTATCGTAAACAATGTTTAAATTAAATATAACGTGGTACGCGTGTCAGTTAATTGTAAGGTACTTTAGTGGTTATAATAAAACTAAGGTCAATGGTACTATGAAGACTACCTACCCTGCGGCGTATGATAAGATTATTTATGTTCTTAGGTGACAAAATTTTACGTAAAATAGAGTTAAATTTTAAACATTTTTATCAATCAATATCCTACTCCTATCCTTGAATGTACTTAGCTATCAAGTATTCTGAGATAATCCAAATTTCAAATTTCAAAAACAAAATAAAGATAATTTATGTTCTCAATATACATTCTCACAATACGAGTGATAAGGGCGTATTGCGATATTTGGTTTGATCCGTTCAAGTCTAGCCAGGCAGTTCAATTTCCACTCAAATAGTTAAGTCGCCATTGCCACTGAGTTGCGATGCAAAAGTATTTCTATTTTACTCACTCGTGTTAGTGCTGTCCTGTGTGCTGAGTGGATCATACGAAATCTCAATACGATTTTGCTAATCCGTTCAAAAGCAGAGCTGCTTAACTGTCAAAGCAACATCGCAATACGCACCCAGTGCTTAACGTCTGCTAACTAGCGTGTCTAGCAAAATCATTTATTTTATTATTATCATTTATTTAGTTATCTTAATCAATCCGTTAATGCTAACCATTGCTTAAGTTGCTGCAACCCTTATGTTCACGTTTATATGAATCTTATTCAGGCAACACTTATATAACGGTACTAATTACACCATGTTGTAAAATGCGTGTGCAATAGATAGCTAAAGCCTGCCGTTGTTGCATTCTCTCGTAATTAGTTCAGAAAATGTTTTTACCACTGAATTTACTATTTTCCTTTTACGTAAGAGCCAGATAATAATCTTTGTGAGATATTTAATTAGTCTTTCAAACATCTTCCTACAGTTTTTTTTTTCGTTTTACACTAAAAAGCTTTTCCAAGTATAGTGACAGTTGCTAACAAGCAGGAAATAACTAAAGAAATTGGTGACGAGCTCGCAAATGACATATTATTAAACGGAACAAAGATGATCATTCGAACTCAGTATTTGCCAATCTTTGGTATAGAACAATGGCTTTTAACCTGACATGTGTCCTAAGTAAACATACATTTCCATAACTTGAATCGTGGTACACACTGGTCAAATATTATCATAATAGAGAATGCCAGGGAGTATACGTAATAATTTGTCATTGCGATTCGCACATTGTCAAAAGCACATTTTGTTTAGAAATCACAAAGGTGTTTCTTATTATTTACTTTACAAAGATTAGAGTATATACTGTAGAACTCTTTTCTTTATTTTGATAATTATCTATACGAATATTATAAAGCTGAAGAGTTTGTTTGTTTGTTTGTTTGAACGCGCTAATCTCCGAAACCACTGGTTCGAATTGAATAATCCTTTTTGTGTTGGATAGTCCAGTTATCGAGGAAGGCTATAGGCTATATTACATCACGCTACGACCAATAGGAGCAAAGATATAGTGGTAAATGTGTAAAAAACGGGAGAAAGAAGTCACTATTCCACGCGGACGAAGTCGCGGGCAAAAGCTAGTAATTCCATAAAGTGTACAGTGTCCACACCACCGGGAATATTGTTATACCTTAAGTGTGGACTAATTCTTTTCTAGTAGGTTATAAGGGGTTGAGTTGGTGTTCCGGGGACGCCTGTTATTTCTGAAGGTTGTCAGCACTGATTATTATTGGAAAATATGGCAAAGACGATTATAAGAAAAGGAGAATAAAACAGATTTAAAATTGAAAGCAGCGATTAATTGGAGCGACTATAATACTGACAAAGACGCTTAAATATTTAAAGGCGAGTTTTATTTTGGTCTAATACTGCTTTAATTCATAAGTGGTAACCACCGATGCGAGCACGTAGGCTTCTGCAAATAATATTCTCTCATCAATCATCTAGACATTATTTCCATAGCCATAATCATCGTCTATTTGCCAAACGTGTTAATTTTGGTGTTGTCAACGGAACTTACAGCCTTCACCCAAATGAGATTTTTCTCGTTAAAATGACAACGGGAAATTGTCTGACCAATTATGGTCATCGCGGGAAACTTGACCCACTGTGCACACAAAACAAGAGATTAAGAAGAACAAACGAATGAAACGAGATGATTCACACGCAGTAACATTTGAAATAGTATGAAATATAATGGTTGCATTATGTCCTTTCAATCGGCCTTGCATTAGTTGACTTGATGATTGTAAGACTTGAAAGGTATATATATAACAATAGAAATCTAGAGTCTAAGTGTGTATTCGGTGATGAACTTCGGAACAAATATCGATTCTTAAACTGAATATTCGTTTTATGTGTTTCTTCAATATCTAAAGCTATAGATGTTAGTAAGAATAAAGTAACAACAAATTAATGATCATGGTACGAGTAGAGCTTTTCTCAGTGAGAATACCAAGTGATGCTTCAAAGTCAAGGTAGTTAATAAAAAATATAATGAATAAATAATAGATAGATTTTATAAATATCTGATCGATTTAGTCCACAGTGTAACTGTCCAATTCCTTTGTTCTTATTTATAAGTCGGACAATCTGCATTTGTCTTTGTATTGCTTAATTCTAAAGAATAAGATATTTATTATAACAATAATGTTATTTATGTCATGTACTACTACTACTAATATTATGTCATAGGTATAATTTATGTAACTTTGCACGTTATTGTTGACTAAAGTTTTAAATAGCATTAATTAATATTGCTGCACCCTAACAGGGTACTGTACCAATTGTTTCAGAATTATAAAACATTGTACTTGTTGCAATAAATGAATCTATCTATTTAAAATAGATTATATATGTCCATCTACCAAGTAAAAAGGATGTCTATTAATCCTCCAATTTATTATGTTTCTATAGCTTCTTTTTTTTCACCCTTGTGTCTTCTAAGGAAAACCATATTTCAAGCCTTGGCTTACGTCAAGTATTTGTCTTAGGCATACAGGCTGTGCTTTGTTTCTTAGTTATCCATGTGCATGAAGTTATTTTTATTGCCTTAATGAAAACTAACCTTGTTGATTGAGCAATTAGGTTTTTTTTAACGTGAATCAGTTTATACGAGTACATTTTGTTTAGCTTCCCAAATACAAAGAAGTAAAGTGAAATGCTATTAACAGAGCTAAGTTATAGCACTAAGGTCGCCTTGCTCAATACTTGCTCAACTTATTTCGACACCCAGCAGTGAATTGTTGCCGGTATTGGGATGTTTCTCAACTGCATCTCTTTAGAATACAATAAATGTTGGACAGTGATAGAGCAAAGTAATAATATTTAACACATGAATGAGTTGACATTTGCAAGTTATGACATGCGGTGTTAACGTGCCATTTGCGATGATTGTAAGTTAAGAATTTTTTTTCTGATACATTAGGCGAGCTATGTTTACCTATAATTGACTGTGCATTTAGCAGATTCTATAATTACTATCTTTATTACCCAAGGTATAATGTTACAATTGTTGGTAATCTTAAATAATGAATAAGATAAAGAATTTGCTATTGTTATTAGAGTTTTTAGCGGTTAAATATGTCCATTTGAGCGCAACTCGTACTTAACACTTAGGTGTCGATAAATTTTATGTCATGGGTCTACGTACTTATTTATATTTCTGGGAATTGATGTTTCTTTTAATTTATAGCTAATGTCTTAAAATAAAATGAGGTTCAATATTATATTCCAGCTAATTACGTACATTCTGAACATTGTTTTAACTAGTTTTTTTTTTCTTCTGCTCCTCTTCTTTTAGGTTTTTAGTTTAAATTATCGTAGTGTTAATTAGGTGCTAGGGTTTACTTACGTATAGTAAGAGAGTTTTCACTTTCCGCAGCTTCTCCATTGTGGCAGATAACAGCCAAGCACAGGACGAGGAACGAAGTTACGCATTTGCCAGCCATCGTCATTGTTTAACTTTTATTTTTTACAAATCGAATAAATGCAAAAAGGTAAGTTTAGTTTTTAATTTTCAATAACAATCCATTCTTTGTGTCACAGAACGCCAGTCACTATTTTTGAAAAATTAAAAATAAATTGTTCGAATTTTAAATTTAGCCGCGTCCACGGCGCTGCGGTTTCAGTTGGCAATAGCCGTGGGTTCGGTCCGCCGGACGAGCGCGTGGTTCATTTTGTTTGAAGTGAAAGCCGTGGCCGATGAGTTTTATTCTCCTACAATTTTCGACATCCCTTGACTCCCCACTGCTATTCTATTTACTAACGCCACGTGCGTGGATGAGGCACCGTAGACCATAGGACATAATTGTGGGCATCAGATTTCATGGCATTTGCGTTAATCTTGGATGGTCATTTGTTATGTCATGTCGTGTAAGACATGCAATTGCCGGAACATTGGGGACAAGTTGGCCAACGATACTCTATCCCTGTGTTTGCTCTTAGCTGAATAATTGGTAAGGGGCCTAATTACAAGGGAAAATGAGGCAGCGATGTAGAGCTGGTATAATACAAGCAATTGAAACAATAGCAATTTATTTTAGCAGTAGATTTCTGTAAAAGAAAATACAGCCTAATAGATGCCAGAATTAATAAGTAACGTTTCCACAAGAAATTATAGTATTTTACCAATATCAACTATGTAAGTCTGTGCTTTATGTACAACGTAATTTTGTCCAAGGTTTTCTATAAAAAATTACGTATCCTTAAAATAGGTTTTATGTGTAAAATTACTAACGGCCTGTTTCACCATGTCCTTATATTTTTTGAATTATTCGTTGGTTAGTGCTTATTTGCCGTTGGTGAAACAGGCCCAAATACATATTTACGTTCTTATGTTTTTGGTAGTGATATTATACTAGCAATTTTCATAGGACTATCTACCATAAGGATAGTCCAAAATCTGTTCTATGAACACAACACACCGTCTTCCTAATTCTCGATCATAATATTTTAAATGACCGTCAATATAACGTTAGAATTTTTATTGAAATCTGAAGGAATGACAATGTGGAATGGTGGAGGTTAGTGTTTGTCTATCATTATTTTTGTTGTCAATTGCATAAATCTTATCAGCCCCAAAAATATTTCAGTTATCCTTACTCGACCCTCATACAATTAAGCAACTATAATCATTGTTATTTTAACAATAATCAACGAGGAGTTAAATAAATGGTAATTAACATAGCATTACCTCACCGGGACATATCTGTTTGGGATGGGACCAGTAAAACAATGTGTCTTTTTCACAATAACAGAGTTGTTTCAAAACTTTATTTCGGTGACCTGTCAAAAGGTGGTTAAAGTGACATCAGTGGTCTAAGCTTGCATCATTTATGATGCATTGAAGAGTAATCTGTATGACTAAGTAATTTTGAGAGCTTGAACATAGAGTAAAAGATAATTAGTTTAACATGAAAATTGTTAAGGTCCCTAATTGTAATTGTTCAACTCAAGTGATATTTATAAGTGAGTTTTCCTGACACCAAAAATAAAAACAAAGGAATTTATCAGATTTTACGGTCCTAGAAAAAAGGAAGCAAACTTATTAAATGAAGTATGTCAATGATATTTCAAGAAAGTTTCCTGGGTCAGTTCCATCCATCCAATATACTGGCGGTCCCCCGCGACTGCGTCCGCGCGTTAAATCCCCCCTCCCCCTTCCGTCGCAGCGTAATGCTTTGAATTCTAAAGCCTTCCTCGATAAATAAGCTATCAAACACAAGAGTACTTTCTCAAATCGGTCCAGTAGTCCCTGAGATTCAAACATACAAATTCATTATCTCTACAATATTTGTATATATATTATATTTTATTATTTGTATTATATTACAATATTTGTATAGATAGAGCGTTTTCTCTAATCATTTGCGACTTGTGTAGAGCCACAAACGATTTGTGACCTATATCGTATCTTAGTACATTGGTAGCCACTACATGTGACAAAAGTTTCAGTAACAGTTATAGAACCTTGGTGATTGGTTCAGAACTGTTCAGAATGACCAATTACAAGAACGCACAACAATATAGGTTCTTATAAACAAAGTTTATTTTATTTTAAAATTTTTTGGAAGATTTACAGCTAGCAATAGATTGAATTAAAGTATAATTAAAACGAAGGCACTCACAAAGTGATTAAAAAATTGAATTTATTTTGGACATGTATTTTGACATTAGAATTTTTAATTTTTGTTTGGGATTGTAATTATTTAAAAATATTTTTTTTTATTCTGACATTATTAAAATGCTTTTATAAAACTAAAATTGTATTTACTAACCTAACTATAATATAAACTATTTTACTAACATTTGTATGGAATTTTGTTCTGAAATAAAAATATTTGAATTTGAATTTGAATTTGAACGCCATTTACATGTATCCACTGGTAGATTTAAATTATGACAGTAAAGTGCTAGTAAATTAACAAATTAAAACTTAAATTAGAAAATATGGCTTACTCATAAAAGCATAGGCAAGTTCATCAATAAAAAAATTCGTTATGTTATACATGCGTTTCTTAACCTGACTTACACAGTACAGAACAAATCGAAGTCATAAGTGGACTGACAGTGTATTGACTGAAGTTAGTAAGGTTGTACAATAAAATAATAATAATAAAGTCAAAATTTTGCGAAGGCACCGCGTAGTTTGCGTCGTTATCGGGGACTACTTACGATAGCACTCCAATTTGTCTGATATTCCCCGAGATGGCTGACCCGATGAACTAAATGTGAGATAGACTTAATCATCTGCGCCGCCATGGCGCCGGGTTTTGTCACCTACCCCCGTCTAGTCTATTACTTCTTTTTGAATAATTATAGTACTGCAATAAATATTGTTCAGGATAGTTTCATCATTTTATTTTATCCTTTTATTTATTTTCTATTAGTCCAAAAGTATCTAGAAGACATGTTGGAAGACCTCTTGTGCATTTTTTGACTTTGCAGCAAATATTGAATTATTTATAAATAAGCCCCCGATTCCTTAATCTTAGTATCACGTTTAGATCCGTATTAAAGTAATAATCGACCAATGTAAAAATAATTTCATTATGACGAAATTCAATAATGGATAAATTACTTATCTGTGTCGTATCACTTTAGTCTTGGTTGAGGCATGGTCCTTTATTTTTTGTATTAAAGCGGAAAATGTTATCTACAAGTATATTACTAAACTGACATATTGTTAATCAAAATTAACTTCTGGCCGTTTCCTTTAGCTTCCAATGGTAAAGCATCACTTACGAGTAGGCATGAGTTAGTTATATCAAAACGTAACTGAAAACCGATATGGGTTCCATATCGATATCATATCGATACCCTTAACTACGTAACAGTTATTATAAAAACTATCAAACCGATGCAAACGCAAAACTTATACTCGGATACAAGTTATGAAAAACCATAACGGTACGACAAAACCGAAACTACGCAAAACTATCCATATCCAAAACTTCACTCTTCTCGTTATATTCGCGCCGTCCCTTTTACACACGCATGCTTAAATAAGAGTAAAAGAGACGAAGCGAATATGATATCGGCTCAGGATATCGGTATCGCTGCTCGGTCGGTGTTTTTCAACTTCCTTATTACAACTCAATAAGGTTTAATTTATTAATAGGTAGATGCGGCCATATTACGACGTTTCAGTTTGACGGAATTTAGATCACGAGAAGTGTTTTTGCAAAAATGAATTTAATAACATTGCAGTTATTAAATTCATTATTGTGTTGAGTTTAAATTCAAGTTGAGTTTTCTCTGTAACTTTTAATGTTTGTTATTGCTTGGTGTATTTCGTGATATTAGGTTAATATTTTTTTAGTTTTGGCGTGTCCTTGACCTTGAGTGGCACGTGCTGCGGTTGATTTGTTTGTTGCTAAGATCTTTTATTGATGCAATTGCAAATTAGTGCAGTATTATTTAACAATTCATTTCATTGAAATTATGCAATGCACAGCGCAATTTATTTAATTTTTCTGCTTGTCCTAAGCCTAGTTAAAGCATGAAGGAAAATCGACGTAATTGTGACAATAATAGTTATTTATTTAAGTAAGTAGGTACTTATACATCAATCATCCGTAGCGTGCGTTCGGAGTTTAGTAGTAGCAGTGTAGTAGTTTGCGTTTTGAAAGTTTTGAATAACTTATTTTATTTTATTTTATTTTATTTGTTAAAGCCAACCAACAAAGCATACACCACACATTGACATACTTAATATTAAACACAAATTATTTATTAGTTAGAAATAACCATAAGTGAAAAGAACCGTTTCATCTGATATCGATATCTGAAAACGGATATTGATATCGATATGCAAACTACATATCGGTTATATAACGGTTTGCCTAGAAAAACGAAAACGCCCATGCTTACTTACGAGTAGGTATTACTGAATTGCTTGAAACCGTCACAGTTATAAAAATCATATCGGAAAACTGTATCTATCACTTAACAATGTTATTGGCATTATCGGATAAATTATGAGAAGCGTAGTTTTCGGTCATGCAAAACATAAAACATGTGTTAAAAAGTTTATCAACGGACCCAATTAACCTTTGACAAAACATGTTTTATACGCTTATGAAGTGCATTGATAAAGTAGATATTAAAAGTTTTTATAAGTAAGTACAATACGTATTAATTATATTGCCCTCATCACAAATGAGTGAACTTTAATATCTTATAATACAAACTATGCAGTTAGTTTATGTACCAATAAATTTATCTAAGTGACCATTGAACCTTAATATAAATACCTATAGGTAGGACATACATTTTCAGATGAACAATACCTAATTAATTACTGCATTCAAAAAGAGATGCTGGTGACTGTAGGGTCAGCATCAAAAATAATCAGGACTATTGTAGCTTTTAATAGAGAAGCTCATCCCATTAGATTCCCCACTACATTCTGGTAATCCTGCCGCTGTTTGGTCGAGGGCTGCTTATTCAACATATTTGCAGCTCTAACCGCCATATCTGGTGGCCGTTTACTATCCGCCACATATGACCCCGCTAGTGGCCTACAGCTCAGCCCTAGATGATGCCCTGATATGAAAGTAGGTATAAAAGATAGTGTTCAGCAACAATGATACTACATATCGTCCCCGTCGTGGCAAAATTAAATAACCAACAAAACCAAAGTTCCGAGATATTTGAGTTTTTGTGATTTTTTTAAACAAAAATGGCGATAACATTCCAAGCCGAAGGAAATTTACTGTAGAGATTTTGATATGTTATGAAGCTGCTTTAACTTCATAATTTAAATAGTATATCATAATGCTACTTTATATTATTTTAAATATAAAAATAAAAAAGTAATTATTTAGTTTTGCCACAAACGTATTTTATAACAAAATTGCAATTATCAAGTTTTTGTACGTCACTTATGCAAGTTTTGGCACACAACCAAGTTATACTTTTTTTATATTACCTACATCATCCCACTGTTGGGCAAAGGTCTGCCCCAATTCTATCCATTTGACTCTGTCAGCGGCCAACAACACCCAATTTCTCGCAAAGCTGAACAGATCGTCACTTCACCTCGTCTGGTGGTATCCATCGCGTGACGATTTGGGCTCATCTATTCGGGTGCATTCTACACATACATGCCCCGCCTACTCCCATTTAAGCTTTCCTGTCTTTTCGCCTACATCTGCTATTCCAGTTCTGGAGCGTATTATGGTATTCCGGATCTTATCGATCCTTTTAATATGGTGAAAGGAACGCCAGGGGACATTTCTTCCAGAAGCTACCTCAAAGGAAATGGACCTGGTTGAATCCGGATGGCACGACGAGAAATGAGATAGACTTCATCATGACTACCAAGAAACGGTTATTTAATGATGTCTCCGTGATCAACTGAATAAAGACCGGTAGGTAGTGTTTACCGGATGGTTCGAGGCACATGGAATTTAATGTCAAATTGGAAAGGTCTCGCTTGATGAGGTCCACGCTCTGACCTACTCGTGCCCATATCCAAAATCCCGAGAGCTTTCAACTCGAGTTGTCAAACCGCTTTGAGTGCCTAAAGAATTGCGTTTCAGTGGACGAAATAAACAACGAGTTTATGGAAACTATTCAAACGGTGGGGTCTAAGATTTTTAGTCCTGGCCGTAAAAATCGTCCTCTAAGACTCTCGATCCACACTCTCGACCTTATAGCAGAACGTCGATCTATAGCATTGAAGACCTCCTTTAATGTTGAAAACTACAGTAGGTGAAAAGACGAATATGGAAGTCCCTACGACACGACATTTCTTCCTTTAACACGAACAGTGTTAAAGAACCGATAGATAGAGTGAAAACAAGGCTCCCAAGCAAGAGACATGTCTATTGGGCAAAGCCTGTTGACGAAGCTTAAGACCGAGGGCGGCAGTGTAGCGTCGACAAAAGCAGATGTTTTGAGGGAGATCGAGAGTACACCTCAGTTGCCGAAGCCGTTAATAGCTAAGGCCGGACACTCAAAAGCTATCCTGCCCGACACTACACCGAAGACATCCCGGACATCAGCCTCTACGAGATAAGGATGGCCCTGAAACAGCTTAAAAATAACAAGGCACCTCGTGAGGTCGGAATCACAGCAGCGCCTTCAAAAGGGGGCGAACACCGGTACTCAAAGTCCTTCAGAGACTCTGCTTGAGGGCTGCCTGAGTCATGGAACAGGAGTTTGGTGGTGTTATTTTTCAAGAGACAAAAGGTATGACTGGTAGAGAACGCCATATGACGTTAAGTACACCTTTTGTACAAACTCTGGTTGTGCAATACAGTATATATAAATAAATAAACAAAACTTACCACCTCAGCCCTGAGCCATGTCAACAAGCTGATTCAAGAGTTATCACAAATCGTCTCGCACGTAGGTTTAATAAGTTCCAGCTTCCCTAACAAGCCGGATTAGGCCTGATGGTCGTTGAGGCAGAAGAGTTCTACATTGGAGACCCTTAGACGACCTTGTAAAGATTGCAGTCGTTGTGGGAAATCGTGGAGGAGGCCTAAGTTCAGCAGTGGACTAGTCCTTTGGCTGATTATGATAAAAATATATAATACAATGTTTTAATGAAAAATTAAACAAGAGCACTTATTCAATTTTGCCACAACCAATTTTTGTAACAATGTTTCCGAGTCAGTTGTGGCAGAATTCAACAAAGTCACTTATTGATTTTGTTGGTAGGTATGTCAAAACCCTCAATTGTAGTTATTTAATTTTTTTGACATTTATTCAGTTTTTCCACGAAACTTTTTTAACAAACCTTGTTGTGATATGTGGTCAATAGAGTTACTAAAATTATGATATCTTCGCGAATATCATACATATTGCAACAAAAAATAGACCAAAATGTAGCTTACACTTTATATTATTTAAAAATAACAAAAAGTGAATTTCGGCAAACGTGTCAGTTATTTAATTTTGACACGATGGGGACGATATATGCACATCGATACTGAAGTAGCTCACCGCGTTAATGACCTTACTATCAATGCATAATTAAAATGAAAGGTTATAGGAAAAGAAAACATTAGATTAATTGAATTATATTGATAATTCAATCATGTGAACGTCATTTATCGACTCGTGCCTTTATTTGCTTACGCCTAGAAACATTTGCGTAATGATTAGTGATACAAAGTAAAGTAAATAGCTCAAAGTTCACTTGGCGATTGTAATTAAATAGAAAGAAAATGACCGAAGATGAGGTCAGATTATCATTTTCTTACTAAAAAACCGGCTCAAAAAAAAGGTCGTCAATATTTTTGTTATTAAGCGTTTTTTTAATTGTTATTTAAAGACATGGGAATCATGGAATTGAAGTCACTTTTAAATGTAAGAGAGGTACCATTAACTCGTCAAGTATGTGTGAACGAGACACAATAGAAATTCCATTATTATGCGACTCCCGGCAGTCGTTTGATACCTGACTGATTAAAATCGGGTGAATTTGTAACGTTGTAAGCTATTACGATTATTTGTAGCGAAGCGATACATTCGATTTTTTGCAACGATACCCTCACGATTGAATCGGGGATACCTACCTGTATACGAATCACTTTTGTATGTTACGGTTACGGCCGAATTTTAACTCGTCAAGTATGTGTGAACGAGACACAATAGAAATTCCATTGTTATGCGACTCTCGAGAGTCGTTTGATCCCTGACTGATTACAATGTACGGATGACAGCACATGAAGGTGAACACTGCGGTATCTTATGCAGTTGTAATAAGCGCTAGTTTGCAACTAAAGCAATGATGTTTTAAAAGTAATAGATAAGTTACCCGGGCGCGCAATGTGTGACGCGAAAAGATCCTAATTAGGATCTCTTACCCCCAGTCAAGCCCCAGTCGACGAAAAGCGATACAACGAGTGTGACGTGTTGGTTCGTGATTGTGAATTGGTTTGAATCCATCAAAATGCCATCGAAGGTGTACGAACTATGACAAAAAAGTTAAAAAAGCTCAGGGCATCTCGTATCACAAGTAAGTAAACAGAATAATGCGTAAAAATTTACATTTTATTATTTTTTACTTAAAATTCAATTTACAATACGATTACAAAGGGGAAAGAGAAAGTAAATAGTTGTTTTTACAAGTGTGAAAAGGACGCTTGGTGCCTCGATCATAGATTAGTTGAATAGAGAATACAGACGCGATTTCATTGGTTTGATACCTACGGCATGCTTGTGTTTTTTATTCTTCTAGGTATTGTGTGATGTTTATTATTGTGTACTGATATAGATGTTTATAATTATTAATTGTTCTGTATTTATCGAAATTTTGTTACGTAAACAAAAGGGAAAAATGCACTGATATGTGCGTGTCTATTGAATAAATTATTTTTTAATAAAGGACACGGTCGACCCGCCATACATTGCTTGCCCCAAAAGTAAAAATCCATGCGTCACGACCAAAACTAATTTTATGGGTTCGTTTCTTCGCCTTTTAAAATAATATAAAGTAATATAAGCCGTAAATAGCGGACAAAAAAGAAACAAACTTTGTCTCTTTGAAGGGATTTTAAGTTGTTAAATAGTTTTAAGCATTGAAGTAATATATATTTTTTCCATTATAATGATGTTTTTTTTAAACCCGTATACTGAATAAATATTCGTTATACGTAAGGTTTGTACCTTCTGTTTTGTAGCTTTTATTAGTCTTTGTTGAAGTGGGCAGTGCAGTGCCGTGATTGGTCAATAAGTGACATTTGGCTTACACTTGTGCGTAGCAGAGAGTTACCAACTATCTCTTTCGTTCTTACTGTTTCAATTATGCTATCTTTTTCACGTCAGTCTAGGAATGTGGTTAATAAGAATTGCGCATGTGTGCAGTCGCTCGCGACCGGCACAGATTTGCTGTTTGGTTTATGAGCGTATAGCGTATCTATTACTTTTAAAACATCATTGAACTAAAGTAAGTAACCTGATGAGCTGGTGACTGTACCTACATCTTTTAATTGTCCTACCATTGCTGACTTCTGCCCTGCGATAGGCACTGTCAAACTAACTACTGGCGATGCGGTGGGCGGTTAATGGTTATCAAATATCATGAAGAATCTTAGTTTCCGCACGTACTCATACCCTAGGTTCACACGATAGCAAAGTTGAGTGACGTATCCTGCAAATGACTTCCCCAAGCACAAAGTGCACTACAACTTGGTCAAACTAGATTCCATCAAGTAATCCTCAGTTTGCTTTTTGCTTCAAATAATGTGTTTATTTGTATCCTAGGGATTTCTTATTAAAAGCCATCCAAATTAAACTGTCTCAACTAAATTAAATCTATATCAAAATGTGAGCCTAGAAATAACCACTGGAAATAATGGTATAACTATCGCAATGTTTACAAAAAAAAGGAAAAAGTTTTAAAAAAATAAGTTTAATGGATGTACATACACAATTTAATATCATCGAACTAGGCAAAGTCCTGCATCCTTATCTCAATAAGTTTTTATTTATTTATTCAAAAATGTTTTTAACTAAAAAATAACAAAAGGTGGACTTAATGCTACGAACATTCTCTCCTAGTCATACCTTGCTTGTGCTTTTATGCTGACTTTTTTAAATAGATTTTCGATGATTTTGTCATTTAATGGAATCTCTTCTTCAATCTTGGCCACCTTTATCATTGCCCTCATTTTCTCTCTAAACGATTAAATTGCTTGTATTTTCTCGAATGTCATTCCATGAGCCTTATCGTTATAGAGTAACGATTCTGGGACATCGGGATCCCGGTCTTAGAGGTCAAGGTATCGTTATGCTCTAACCTACACTTCAATTAAGTAATTAATTTGTTATGTTTTTGTTAAGAAGGGACAATGACCTTTCAGGTTCAAGATGAATGAACGGATTTCAGAGATAAGGGTAGAATAACACGTCAAAAAGTAAGGTAATAAAATGTATAGGTACTACAAGAATCGTATCAACATTAGAAGCCACCCAAAGAAACCTTTAAAGTCCTATTTAAATGGATTGAAATTGCTTTTAAGAAATTAATTAATTACGCCTATTCTATTAACAGGAGCAAATTTCATTGCGATTACTATCTAGTTTTTCTAGTAACTATAATAGACGCTTTTGACTTCTTATAAACTTTTTAATAAATACTATGAAAATGTTTATGACTTGAAATAATTAATAAAAAGCTCTATCTTTCTGCAGATATTTTAGTCTTATTATCATTCTAGGGGTCATTACTTCTTCAACCATGTACCACAAACTCATCTTCCTTGTTGTAAAGCTGATAATATACTGCTCGTAGCATACATTGATCACTCTTTTTAAATAGTAAACAGATGTTTAGGTTGTAATCGAGAGATGGTTATTATAATTGTTTATAAATCGTTGGAAATGTGTTTTTGTCGGTAATTGTAATCAATGTATGGCTGTTAATTATTATTTAGCCTGTTATCCAGAAACTAGTGTTTCTTAACTCAGTGTCTCGGTAACCTCAGGAATATTTACTCGCATCCCAACATCACTGTGATTGGTTTTTTTCCATATTTTTTAAACCGTTTTCAAAATGGCGGTCTCGTGTACTTAAATATTTTTAGTAAATTTATTTATTTTATTTTTTAAGCAGTGATCGTATTTTATATAAAAATTTTAAAGACATTTTTGTGATTCAAAATGGGTTTTGATTTTAATAGAAGACAATGGTTGACGATAATAGTAATATCAATAGCCGATTTTTGTAACGCGATCTGCGTTGCGCTGCAAGCACCGTTTTATCCTCAAGAGGTAAGTTTTTATGATGTTACTTTCATTTCTATTTGAAACATATAATATATTTTTTCCTTAAAAATTACTCTGTACCAATTTACTTTCCTTTTTTGAGATTTAATTATTATATACATGAATATGTTGTATAAGCAGTCCCCGACCAAACAGCAACAGGATTACCAGAATGTAGTTGGGTATCTAGTGGAATGGTCTTCTCTATTAAAAGCTACAATATTTAGTGATGATCCTGTGTCATGGCAAGTAAACGCCGACATGAAATATGCGTTCCCCTAGTGTTGGGTAACAGCAACATCAGTACTAGCAGAAAGCTGAAGATAAAGTATATCAGGAAAGGCTTTTGACTAGGTAGTAAAAGGCGGGATACCCCCGGTTCTTGTACTGCAGTGTGCAAGGCAAGGGGAAACCACCACACTATATTCCCTTATTTAGAGTTTTTATGGAAAAAATCGACCAACAAAAGCTTGGCTCTTAGATGATGAGGGTAATGTGCTACGTATCTATAATTCGTAACGCCATTTTACGAAATGTTGGCTAAAAATATTATGTAGATTGCGCTGAACTCTATATTTTTCCTAAATAATAGTAAAAGTATTTATTTGTACCTAATCTAATTACGAACACTTAAAAGTAGTAATTTAAAGACGATTTTTGTGTTTAATTTCTCATGTGTCTAATGTGAATGAGGTTCCTTTTAAATCAAACCGTCATAAAAGAGGTGGTTATTCAAATATGCACCAACAGAAACTTTTACATTTAACTAAAGGCTAATAGAGCTCAAGCAAGTCAGGCAATTGCCTGACTTGTTTGACCTCCTTGGTGTAGCGGTTAGTTTACTGGTCACTATCCAAGAAGTCCCAAGTTTGAATTCCGTGTCGGGCCGAAATTACCGAAAATCGGTAGAAGAATATTATTATAAAAGAGCTTGATCAATAAAGAGGATTATTGATTCCATTGTTATGGTAGCAGTCAGTAGTCTCTAAATTGTCAATTTGTGAGTACATGGATTATTTAATTAATTTTAATACAACTGAGACGGGGTTATGTTTTCCAAAACAGAATCCGTGCATCGTTAGCGCCAGTCGTATATAGAAACGCACCCAGTACCTACATTAGGTAGGCAACTCAATTAAATGTATCGCCGACAGCTGCGAAGCGCCTGATAACCCCTGGGCCATGTGTACAAGATTTCGCCGGCCCTTACCCACATATCAGTGTATTATCAGTTCCTCCAGGTCTTCTTTTATTCTTCTACCACGTTAACGATGCCTGGGTGATAAGAATGTAATTATTGTGTTGTTAATAGGGGCCAATAACACGGGATAGCAAACCAAAGTGCGAATGGCATTTTAAAGACTGAGATCAAACGAATGATACAGCCCAAATACTAATTTACTGAAGCTAAGATATAGAGGTACGCTATTTGTTGGTAGTTCTAATGTGGTTATACCTACTTATACTATACGTGCGTATGCCATTCCATTGTTGAAGGGTGTACCTACTCTATGCTTATAAATACATAAAAAAGAAGACACCTATTTGTTATACAGCATGGATCATACTTGTCGAAAGAGTAGATTTAACCTGTATGTAGTAAACCCAATCTTTTACGGTCTCGATTTCTCAAGCCTTACCATCTTATGAGCCAAAATCTCTTGCACCTTCCATCGTCATTTGTTTCAAGTGACGCCCCATTTTTGTGTCGTGTGTACAAACATTGTCGCTAAAAAGTGGTCAAGCGCGAGGGTACTCGTCCATACCTAGGCTTCATAGAGGCTGTCAAAAACTTTTGTGTACAGAAATCTAATGCATTACAAGTTTTATGTAGTTTAAATCAAACATCTTTCCAGGCAGAAAGAAAAGGATGTTCAGCGACAGAATACGGACTGGTTTTCGGCGTGTTCGAGCTGATAGTGTTCCTGGTTAGCCCCCTCTACGGGGCACACCTCAACCGGATCGGGCCCAAACTGCTCTTCAATGGAGGCATTCTCACCACGGGCACTTGCGCTATACTCTTCGGGTATGTAGTAGCCTGCACATCAAATCTTATTAAAATCATACAGCTGAAAAATTTGTTTGCTTGTTTGACCGCGATAATCTCAGGAACTACTGGAAATATTTAAAATAATATTTTTGTGTTGTATAGCTTATTTATTGGGAAAGGCTTTAGTTAGACTATAAAACACCACGCTGCGGAAGGGGGGGAGCAAACTCAACACGCGGAAAAGAAGTCGCGGAGGACCGCTAGTCAGACTAAAATGTATTTTGCAAAGTCGTAACCACGAGTGAAACAACTGCATTATGATTCGTATTTAAGTATAGCTTATTTTGTCGCGGCGTTGTGACCGAAAAACATATTACGAGTATTTTAAGGTACCAAGACAGGACAGCAACAATATTATGTCATGTAAGTGATGAAAACAACATCAAGTTCCTGATGTTGTGGAAAAAATACTTAATTTTAACACAAAAACGGAAAATTTGAACCATATTTAGTTATGGCGGTTTTCTGTAGCTTAGGTACCTTACCCACTTAACTTTTCATTTATGGCAAGACAAAAATAAAACTACAACGGAATTATACCCGGGCCACAGATAATATAATACTACTCCCGGGCGTAACGAAACGCACAAATATTACTTCAAGTCGAACTTCATTGCCAGTTCCAGTTTGTTCTATATTTGTTTGTTAGTTAGTAGGTAAATCTGTTTAAAATATGCTCACTTGTGTAATATTTAACAATCATAGTGCCTGCAATTCCGTTTACCCTGAGTCTTACCATAAAGCGTCAAGCGTTACTCCTGCTGCTTATCTAATCCAATCATTCACAGTTAGCAACTCAACGTAATTCGGCTAACATTAGCGAACCATAAATAATGGGGTGATTACGTCACGTTTTGCAATGTAGGTAGCCCTAGTCTGAACGAATTTGCAAATTTTGGCCTTGCGCCGCAGGGTCCTTTGCGCAAGAGTTTGGCTATGCAAATCGTAGTTTTAGATATGAGATTGATTCACTGAAATTGTGATCCGAACACCAATAGTCTACGATTTAATTTTATAATCAAACTTAAGGCCAGAAAACAACTTTTTTGAGCAAGGGCACGCACAAAACAAGGAACAAACTAGTAAGACTTCTAAATGTTTTTAACTTAATGAGACAGACAGACGGAGAAATATAATATTGACTGCACTTTCGAACCTTATAGCATACAGTAAAACTGCAAGAAGTTACAAAGAATAAAGAATCAAGCATAGGGATACTATCTGCATAGTTAGGTCATGCCTAGTACCAAAGTTAAGACATCACACACGCTTTAAAGCCTTCTTTATAGATAGTTGAATCCAAACTAAAAATCTGTTGATGATATATTGCTGTGTACACTGGCATAAATTGTGTTCTATCAAGTCTATCTAACTAAAAATTCTAACTCAAACATTCTAAATGACGCTAACAAAAACCTCAACTTCCAGTCTCCTAGACAAAGTGGAAGGGCACATCCCGTTCATAACCCTGAGCTTTGTGATCCGCATCGTGGAGGCGATGGGAAACGCCGCCTTCCTCACAGCATCATTCGCCATCATCGCCAAGGAGTTTCCGAATAATGTCGCAACCATGTTTGTGAGTACGCCTGGATGATTTTTTATAGCAATGTTGCTTAGGTTAGAAAATCTTGTTAGCTTTTATTGTTGACTCATGATATTTAATTTTGGGGCACATAACTAATTATCATTTGTTATTCTACTAGTCTAATTCGTTAAAAACTTACTCCTTACTTCTAAAGCACTTTTTTTCTTTATACACGCATTGCACGTCTACCTGCTATGAGGCTAGTCCCTAAAACAAATTCAGTTCCTACGTGCATGTAAGTGTACAAAGTATCCGTTTTTTTAAACTGATTAAATAATGAGATCTTATAGTAAATAAATTATAAAAATAGCTAATAGTACAAAAATACTTTATTTATTAGGTACTAGTACATAACTACAAAACATTTAAGCTATTGCGCCATAACGTTTATATGAAGATATTTAATTCAAATGTGATTGGAATATTTTGATCAGGCGTTTCAAACTGCGGACCCATTAATTTCTAAAATGTTGTCAATACTTATTTTCAGGCATCGCTTGAAACTTTCTTCGGGCTTGGTCTAATAGTGGGCCCGACTCTAGGAGGTGCCCTTTACGGCCTAGGCGGGTACTCGCTGCCGTTTGCTGTACTGGGATCAGCTCTGTTCTGTGCTGCTCTCATGAGCTGCTTGGTTCTGCCGAGGGGCAACGATGATGAAGACGTGAAGCCTACTGGAGGACGTAAGTAGCTTCTTCACCTTGATGTTAAATAAGGCGAGGCTAATAGTGGGCTCAAAACTAAGAGGAGCACTGTATGGCCTTGGTGGTCACACACTTCCATTTACAGTGCTAGGTTTAGCTCTGTTCTGTGCAGATTTCATAAGCTGCTTGGTTCTACCGAGGGGCAACGATGATGAGGACGTGAGTAACTTTACTCATCATCATTTCCAGCCCATATTCCCAGTTCATCTGGGGTGAGAGGTTCATAGAGCTTTGTTCCGGGTTTTTTGGGTAAGTAGATTATCTCGCTTCAGATCTCTCAGCACATTTGTTAGCCAGGTGGCGGGTGGCCTGCTTCATCCTCTGGGTTGATTTGGGTTATTTAGGGCTTTTATAAGGTGAGTAACTTTACTACGATGTTAAATTAATACAAGGGGGAGCATTGTATAGTACTTATCCTGTATAGTGTATAGTACCCTTGGTGGTTACATACTTCCATTTGCATTGCTAGGGTAAGCTCTGTTCTGTGTTGCTCTTGTGGGTTCCTTGGTGTTACCTAGATGCAACGATGAGGATAATGTGAAGCCTACTGGAAGTCCTGAGTAGATTAACTTACTAACATGAATAACATAAACGTATGTTACTTAAGTTTCAACTGCGTTAGTCAGTATGGTAACGCCTTTGAGTTTGTAGCAGCAACTGTGACAAAAGCACTACCAGATAACTTGTGTTTGCTATTAATTTACTGACCTGCTTACAAGTAAGTCTATAATTACTACTTTGAAAGATGAAGATAAAAAATCGTGTCGATAGATAAAGAAACACTAAAAAAGTATGTGGTTGAAAAAATGTATATGCGCTAAGTACCTACTTATGTGCGATGGAAAGTAATCTTAGAAACGAATTGACTGTATAAACTGTATGACTGAATTTAAAGTAGTCTAGATTTAAAGGAAAAGCGATATTTAAAATAAGAACTCGTCACATTTTTTACAAATAACCTTATAAATGCAAATTAAGCAATGCATTTCTTTTGTTACAGCGACCATGATATCCCTGCTAAAGATACCTGGCGTGTTCATAGCGGCAATTAGTATCATCTGCACTAGTATGAGCATCGGGTTTCTGCAGGCCACGTTGGAACCTCATTTGAGACCGGTATTGACATTATTTTATTGAATTTTATGGCTTAGTTACGGTGTAATTTTGTACTTCATACCTATATTTATGTTTTACGGTAATTGTTATGCTCTTTCCCAGTACATATACCCTGTTAACCAGGGGCATACCTTCATAACAAAAGGCTGTCGTTTCACTACTGTTCACGGCTTAATGCGATTGCTTAGTAAATACTAATGTAAGTATTTGGAGCATAAAAAGTGAAAATCAGAGGATACGACGTGTTCCCCAAAAGTTGAACAGAGTCACCTTATCTACTACTAAACTATCGGACCAATTATGTACCTACATACTGCAAATGCATTACGTTTACGTTATGACTTATCGTTTCTTATCAGTTCCACTTCTCCCCTGCGGTACTTGGCCTGATGTTCGTGATCAACGGCGGAGTATACGCCGGTTCCGCACCCTGTTGGGGCTGGCTGTGTGACCGGCCCTTCTTCAAGCCGAAGTACGTCACTGCGATTGGCTGCGTCTTCGTCGCTACTGGCTTCATGCTGATTGGACCCGCTCCTTTCATCGGCAGTGAGCCGTAAGTATAAGACAAATCATGCTTAGTTATTATCTCTGAAGAGGGACACAGAGAGATTATTTATAACACGGTCATTGCCGAAGGATGAAGGGATTGTAAGAGTCATTGACAATGAACCAATGGAAAGTGTCAAGGAAATATAAGTTGCACTTGTAAAAAGCAACTGTGTAAGACAAGGATCTAGTGCAACTTATATTATTAAGTTTGTATAGTGAAAAAATACTTATAAACAAAAATATTAATATTATATGTGTCAAGAAAACCTCTGCTCGGCAGTAAAAGCTTAAGAGTTGACAAACAACACACGAGTCATTATTAGCAAACGCTTGAAGTACAGTTTTCCATAATATTACTCATAATTATATCCAACTTCTTAAATTATAAACCGTCTTAGCGTGATTCTTCTGTGAAAACGTCACTTAGGCCCAGTTTTTTTATCAATAGTAATGGTAAGTAACTTTATTACAAAAGAAGAAAAAATACCTTAACCAATGGTCATTAAAATAGCCATTCTGACATTTGGTTAAGGTAGTTTTTCTTTAAAACACTCACAATCGTAAATATTCAACCGCTGACGGATCAAAAAACTGGCCCTTACTGACAGTCTGATAGACAGATCGGGTTAGTTACTTTCTAACATCTAAGTACTTACCTAGGTAATAAAGTTTTAATGTAGTCAGCTGAATCAAATGATTTTAAAGCATGTTAACGACTTAAGACCTAAAGACTTCCTGATTTCTTTCCAATGCATGTGGTCAAGCGTTGTCATGTAATTCGAGACAAGACGATTTTTAAATAACATTTATCCATTTCTGTTAATTGATGTACTATTACTATACGTAGTAATTACAGCTCACTGTATTTGAGTACTAATTATGATATATTTTCTTTCAGGCAATTATGGATGACAGTAACGGGATTGGTCTTGCATGGACTAGGCATGGGAAGTCAGCTGGTCGCCTCATTCTCGGATGCTCTTAGCACTGCCATGTAAGTTACTTTCTCACTACATTATTACTTACTACTAGTAAGTAGGAAGTCCTAAATCTGGTCGTCACAATAAAATACGTCGTCAAATACTTACATGTCCAACTAAACATGACTTTCAGAAAAATTCAAATCAAACATGCTTTTCCGATGTCACGATGCATAACTACATCTCACAAAATCATCATGAATGAAAGTGACTTCCCACATGTACCGGTCAAAACTTGATAGGAACTTTCCACGAGACAACCGAAAGATGAGCGAAAAGAAAGTAGCAATCGATGCTCCGACCAAATCACAAGGCATTATGAATTATAAATAAAAAATAAAAAAAAATAAAAATGTTTATTTATCGGACAACATGATCCATTTCAAGTGTTAGTAAAGGAAATACAGAAAACTTATCAACTAGTGTTAGTACTTAATATCTAAAAACGATTTAGTTATTTGACACATATGCCAGACCAGTGGACAGTCCCCACTGTCGGCGATGACCTTCAGATGTAGAGTTCAACCATCAAAAGTCGGACCCAGACGTGACTCAATCACACTGCAGTAATACCATAAATCATGATCTCCGAAACCAAAACTGTAGTCTGCAGACTGCAAACTACAGGCCTCAGATAAATGCACTACAAATTATATGTAACCTCGGTAATGGAATAATATAAAGATATGCAGAAGCACCGTAGACGTAGACGAAATGAATAATGGACCCGCACAACTTTTGGTTTGTAGGTCTTTGTAGGAAACATATTTACAAAGCAGATTTTACATAAGGAACAGCCGGTAGATACTATCATTCCATTATGTCAATTATTTTTTAGCAGCTATTATTTGCTTTTTGTTACACTTCCTACCTTTGTCTGGTTAGATATCATGATGACGTGTAGACTATAGAATTTGGATCAAAACAAATCTTCTACATGTATTTATATTGTGTTAACGGTCGAATGCAAGATTGCAACTTAAAAGAAAGGGCTCTAATCGAATTATAATGAGGTTTTGCGAAATGTGTAATTTTTTGCACTTCAATCATTAAAATTCTTTGCAAATTATAAGAAATAAGTCAAAGGCTATGAATGAATGATGGCAGATTCCAATAAAATTGACAATGAAGATTGTCATCGAAAAAATCCTAGATAACCTATCATTATTTTAGAGATGATTCGACATTACAGACCAGGACCTTAAAAGTTCTGAAACATATTCTTTCAACTATTTACATTCGCTTTTCATTCCTTTCAGAGCAAGTGGTCTTCCCAACTCCATAGAGACGTATGGTCTGGTGTCCGGAATGTGGACGTCCACCTTTGCCCTGGGAGCCTTTATCGGGCCCACCTTATCAGGAGTTCTCTATGATTCCATAGGCTTCCAGAGCTCAACCGTCTTCGTGTTTGTGCTGCATCTCTTTGTGGTAAGTGATCGTCAAATATCCATCTAGTTTCTTGCCGATAGATTCAAGGCTTTGACACACTAGATGCGTTGTACGGTCTGGTCAATAGAAACGCAGCCTGATTCCGGTCAATTTCGTATGGAACTGACCGCAGAACGCATCCAGTGTGTGTATTCCTTTGCAAGCCTTCAATATCAAATAGTTTTTATCATGGTATATTTTTAAAATATCACTGCTTATTCAAAATTTAAAACAACAGATCTATGATTCAGAAATAGATAAAGGACTCGTGCTATCAGTAACGTACAAGAAACTAATGATGATGAACTACTCATAATGGTGATGCCTTGATGTTGCTTAGATAGTTCTTTTTCTTTCACCAGAAGGATAGTTGAAAATGATAGTTCAAATACAGATACAATTCATGAAACTCATCAAGGCTTTTCAATGACAGGCATGAACGGAAAACATAAGTGAATAGTAGCTTAAATGTATCTTCTAGATGGTAGTGGATAAGTGTATAGTAGCTATAAATGTATCTTCTAGATGGTGGTGGTGCTCCTATTCCTCTGGACTTGCGGTATGCCTTCCAAAATGGACGTGTCGGTGTCTGCTGGAGATCTTCTGCAGCTAGACGGCACCTTGGACGAAAGCGTTCTCATAGGAGACAAGTTCTTACCCCCGCCGGAAAGGACCAAGAGGTAAGAAGATGATTATACAGAAGATCTCTGAAATAAACCCAACCTTTCTGTTTACATCAGTTATCTACATGAGCAATAAGTGAAAGAGATATGTCAATTGAAGTTGAGATGATAAATGGAGGAAAATGGAGGGAGCTTCAATATTATAATATAAACTATTCTAAGTAAATATACAGTAAGCTGAAGCTATTAAATTAACTTAATTTAGTACTTTGGATGACAATTTGAGGACACGTAGATGATGCGTAATTTTGATAGGTTGACGTAAACACGACGTGTCGTAAAAACTTGAGTTATTGGAATGTAAAGACATTGCACAATTTTGGTTACAGCTCTATCATCGTTTCATTAAATCTACATTTCTTGTTTCCAGCCGTCGCTGCGGCATCAGCATGGAGCAGTCCCGTCCTCCAGGCATGAACAGCCTTATCGCCTGCTCCAGCTACAAGAACAGAAGGAGCCCCTGGACTCAAAGAACTCCGAGATACAGACCCACCTACGGCAGCCTCGACCACAGGTACAGAGGAGCCTACGCCACATGATCCCTCCGCTATTTCATATTGTATAACCTTCTATTAAATGTTTAATACTCTTTTACCGATTCCGGTAGTGGCGCCCTCCCTCATCAGAGATAGTCAGCTGAGCAGGAGATATAAGGAGAATACATGTGTGCACTCTCTGTTTCTTCATTTTCATTAATTCTGTAAAGCGGCAATCCGCCATGACTGGTGAGACATTAGGATCAAGACCATTGGCTTAACATGCATATGCATATCTCCTGCGCATTTGGTCTATCTCTGTTGAAATGGGTCGCCAAAAACTGCAATCGGTAGGAGAGTATCACTTTTAGTTATTATTGTTTTCATAGTCACTTTATTGTCGCATTGTGTTGCTTTATATTATGCTTCTTCTTCAGTTACTTCTTGATTCTTCTCAGCATTTGTATTGTTTATGGTGGTGGTTTTTACTGCTTCGGACTAAAGGTAGAAGTTTACTGTTTTATTCTAATATTATTATAATTTTTTAAACATTTATATTTAATGCTTATAATGATTCTGCAGACTTAATTCTTATGTTATGTTTAGTTTTTGTTGCATTTTAATGGTTCCTATTTTTCTATTGCTTACGTAACATGTATTTCTGATTTCATCATCATCGTCGTCGTCGCTGCCATCGCCATCATCATCAGCCTCCGCGAATTCACTGCCACATATAGGCCTCTTCCAAGGCTTTATACTGAGCCCGATCTAAGGTTTGAATTCTTAAATCGATGTCAGCCCTTTTGTGATTGCCGTAAATTCATCGTTTTGCAAAATGTCTCTCATGTTCATTGTCATTGTAATAGATAACGTTATCTTCTTTGTATATAGTCTAAGTATAGTCATAATTATTATTGTTATTCCTAATACCAATGTTAGGTTATTTTGTAATATTGTACATATCAATAAAACTAGGTATGAGAGTATCTTACGTGTTTTATTTAACAAAGAAACATTAAGGACATTCAGTGAATGTGAACTCAAGACCTAATTGATTGTTTACTCTTATTGCTGATACGTTATGTAATAGAGCCCACACAATGTCGCAAGATGTTTTACGCAACTGATTTACTGAATTATTCAATACCGATGCAAATCTGTAGCACTAAAGCTAAAAATAAAAGCACAAGTAGTTTGTTGGACATATTTTTTTAAACTTGTCAGACTTTTATTAGTTATATATTGTATGTTTAAATATTAAATTACTTCAGGTAAAATTATTCAATTCCTCGTCTGTCACAGGTTCACAGTTGCTTTTTACAAGTGCAATTTATATTACTTCAGGTGTCACAATTACATCATATAACGTGATACTGACTGAATACATTACGAAACCGATCTAGAATGAATCAGTAAGGCTGTAAAATAAGCACTAATAACTATTAATAAATCTATCGATTTCTTAAATTGATCGACTTTCTACAAACTACAAAGACCATTGCTGGTATGCAGTACAAAAAAACTTTAACGCATGCAATACAATCGTCAATGTAATGTGCAGTATGAGACGTGATAGATTGTGAATTGGTAGCTCAGTGCAGAGGATGCAGTATTTTTCGAAAGCAAGGCCGTACCTACATATTCGATATTGTAACTTATTTCGATTCAGGGCGTTTTCTCTCGGACACAGCAGCTGATATTGTAGAGCCCGTGAATTGACCGAGATAAAAGTTAATTCAGGAAAAGTTGACCGATAACCTAAGAGACCATCCTACTTTGCATTGGTCACACTATTATAGTAATTGACCAGTACCAATAAATACTCACCCTATACTCGTAAATAAATGTGGTGGGGGTGTGTTGGTACATTATTGAGCAAACTAAATACATGCCCTAATAATTACGCATTTTCATGCAAACATAGTAAGTTATTAGATAACTACAACAGGATTTATTTACTACTAATCAAGCGGATTTCTCGTTAAATAGAGTTATGTACTAGAAGATCGCAAAAAATCTAAGCATACATTAATTGCAGTACTTATAAGGTGACGCTGTGGGCGGACCGAATATGGAATCAAACCTTTTACGGAATACCGAACGGTCGTTCTCACATCCACTAAGCTACTGCTCTCAATCGAAGGCAATTACACTCGATTACTCACTCATGATATTTGTTTTTCAGTCTTAAGTGACGTGTTTTTGTGTAGAAGGCAAACAGGTGCTGGGATTGTCCCCTTTATAGTACCTACCTGGCAGTCAATGTGTTGTTTCCGTACCAATGCTAAATTCCTATATTCGAGAAAAAAAGGTACAAATAAACATCAAATAACCTGAGTCTGGCGCATATTTATTATTTATTTATTTATATAGTTTATTGTTATAATTCTCTGTATTGTATACTCACAGAACCTAAGTACTTTCTGATTATTGCCATCACTACATAGTTTAGAACAAAGTCGCTCCCACTGTATTTAAGTATGTATGCTTAAATCTTGAAAACTACGCAACGGATATTAATGCGTATTTATATTTAAAAAACGATTTAAGAGGGTCGCTGGGTCCGCTAGTTACGTATAAAACGTAAGTCCTAAACTTTTCTACTACAGGTCAAATGCAGCATCGATGTAAGGGCAAGGCTTCATAGGTACAATCACGACATTGTTATTATAATATGCATATTGGATGCTATTATTATATGTATAATAGATGAGGCTAAACCTCGAGGGATCCTCAGTCAAATGCGCCTGTGACCTTTAGCCCGCTTTCGGAATGCAACCTTTGCTCAAGCTAAATACTTGGTACCTTATGGGTAAAGCAAGAGACTGGAAAGCTGGAGATGTGTGGCTATTAAAGTAGCAAATTAAGAAATCGTTATTAAGCTCTTTCCCTGATTAGTCAATAAAAACAGATTAAAAAAAAACTATTTTGCCAAAACTAAATTCTGTTACGGCCGATAATAAAGCTGGCTGGTTCCTAGCTCAAAGTATTAGCATAGCTATATCCAACACGGCAACGCAGTCAGCATTATAGCCTCCTTGCCACAAGGAAATGGTTTCGTTTTTGAATAGGGTAGTCTTATTTTTTTTATGTTGCATGTCTTAGTTTTTATTTTATCTTGTTTGTTAGTTATTAATAAAGAATAGTTAAAAGCTACAAAAAGAAAGCTTCAAATGTCTTGTTCACATCAGAACATTAAAAACGAAGGTGTCCTTAAAGAGTCTGAGATTACGTCGTCTTTTCACCTTTTAGGCTCTACTAGCGTTTTGAGAGAAAAAAATTATAAAGATGTGATAGTTGTATCCTTGTCGGTATCGTTTCGCCGTCAGCGATGCGCTGCCGCACGCAAATGCGTCGGTGTACTAACATCGTAAGTACAAATTTTTGTTATGTTTGTTTTCACAGTTCCTACATACGGGTGATACGGGTATCCAATGCCGGTAGCTAATCGTGTGAAAAAAGGCGCTGTAATTTAGATTTGAGTTAAAATCTAAAACTCATCCTGCTTAGTCATAGATCGTTCACATCGAAGTCCCTGACCTTTGGCAAGTAAAATGACGCATTTGAAAAAACAATATTTGGGATTGGTTTTTGTTGAAAAATTGTGACATAAGTATTTTTATGTAATGTATTTTTAAACGACTTCACATATTTTTTGTGAACGGCAGGGACACCTCGAACTATTAAAAAAAACTTACATGTCTTCAAATCCAAGCGAAGACATGTCAAACGAAAACTGAAAACGTATGAATAAATTTAAAACTTTCAAAATTAGTTTTGCTGGGTAAGATATAGAGTTATGTCTGGGTTCAGGTTTGGGTATAACCATAAGTTGTTTCTTTACTCTCACTCTGCAGCTCACAAAGTTGTCATCGTGAAGAAGGTAGAGCTAAGTAAGAGGTTATATTTCTATAACCTGTCTTTAATACTATGAGCAAAATAGTAAAACCTGCTAACTAATTAGATCCGTTGAAGGTACTGCACTGTACGACACTGTTTTTGCGAGAGTTGATCAGTTAGTAACGTAGATTCTGAAACTATTATTATGACTACATAACAAATGCTAGCCAATGCTGGTGTATGATTGGCCAGAAGACACATGTTCAAACTTGTATGTAGGTATTCCACAAAAGGATCACGTCAGAAATCAGAATACAGGAAGGATTAGAAGGAGTGGACCTTAAAAAACCTCCTTTTTTAACTTTCGGAGTATTTATTTTAGCTTTCAACGATACGTGCACGTATTAGTATCGCTTACCTCACCAATATACAAACCGAGTTAGGTAGGTTAGGTATAGCTGTTTACGCAGGCAGGACCCGTTTCACTGGCCTGAGAGTCTACTCTTTAATTCAACGACTGTATTTTCAACAATAGCTCTATCTCTCACTTTTCTGTCTAAGCCCCACGAGTAGCAAGGACAGATAGAGATGTGAAATATATTTTTTTACATAGTAGGACTCCTGAGTCACGAGCAGGTTCAAATTTCGAGCCCCAGGGTCCTGAGACTAAATAAAGGCTGAGGAAATAAAGAAAAAAAGCTTTAAGGGCTTGAACTTCCAGTTCAAGGTTGATTAGGTCGTAGCTTTGGAATGTGTAGTAGTGCTTCTGTGCAAGCATGTGTATTGTTAGATATTTCAAAGCACCAGTGACTCAGGAAATCGCAAATTTTCATCTAAATATGGGCATAAAACAATGTCAAAGTTTAAAAAAAGGTTTAAAAAAAATATCATCACTATAATTTCAGCTATTACAGGATGTAAGTATAAGCTGTAGTACTCCAGATGCATCTGATCTGTATATTTATTATTTTACATATCTACGGCTAAGAGTAGACAGACCATGGAATTTAAAAACATAGACTACACGTGTTGTGGAGTTCTTCTCTCATTTGGGTGGTGTCCGTTTTTAATAGTGACGTAGCAAAAACCCGTTGATCGTATCAAAATAATAAGTTCACCTTGACACCCACTAATGCCTCCTTAAATGCCAAACACAGTGCCTTCTTCGATCTTTAGCCGATGTAACTATGGTATCCATACGTGCAAATATTTAAAACTTTCGTAAATCAATACGTTTTTAACATACAGTTTTCATTTTTAAATATTTTCATTTCGTATTTTACAAGTAAGTACCTAATTCTTAACATGCTATAATTTATTTTTGTTCTTATAGTGCTTTGTCACTATACACACTAGCAAGCCTGAATTTGCCTTTGTGTCAGTAGCCGAGTAGTATGGGCACGCGCCCGGATAGCGTAAGATACATAGTTCGATTCCATGACTGACACAGTTCCTTTTTATAAGTGCAATTTATATCCAATAAGCTGAAAAGTTTCTGAAATTGATTCTTAGAAGACTTTATATTTACCATTGCCATGAAGAAACCTCAAACAACACTCCTGCGCATGGGTGATTGTGTGGAGAAGACCATTGTAAAAGCTTGCTTGAAAGCATACTGGATTTAAATTATTCCCGCCGAAAAGCTTTGCTTTATCTAATGAGTATTACAGGGTTACCGGTAATTCAATACATTCCTTTGGAGGGGTTTAAGTAGAGCTCATTTGCAATAGATTTGTCATATATATATCTTTTTTAAAAACATTGAGCTCTAGCGAGTTCACATGCTTAACATAAAGTTTATATATTGACGAAGATTGTTATAATAATTAGTAAGTGACACAAATACTATCAATATCGACTCGTTAGAAATAGTGCTTTATCGTACTATAAAATATGGTAGGAAATTAAAAGCAAACTTTCAGCATAACAATAATATTGATTCAAAAATCACAGAAATAATGTAACCCAACTGAGGAAAGTTCCAATCTTTGCTTCTTTATTATTCACTGATAGAGTGTATTTATTTTGGTTCAAAGTTTGCATATTATACTTACTTAACTCAAATAAAGTTAAGGATAAAAGTAATATTAACTTAGGCACAAATACTTGCTTGGGATTCCTTAGATTAGTTTGAGGAGGCAATTGTCGTATGTTTCATCGCTATAATGTATTTTTAAATGGTCACCGTAGGTAATTTGACTTTAATTACCCTTGTTTTATAGGTGCACGGTATCCTCAACATAAAAATTTATTTATCCTTCTTCAACTCCCAACGATAAGACGTCATCGTGATTCAGAAATACATAAATAAAAACCGGTTAAGTGCGTGTCGGACCCGCGCACTGAGGGTTCCGTGCCACCCTTAACTGAATTCAGGGTCCACTTACTTTCACTTAACGAAAACATCACAATATATTGCGACAACAAAAATAACTTTGTTTTTCATAGTGTTTGTATGAAAGACAAAGTTATATTTGCGGTTTATAAAAATGTGCAATATCTCAAAAACTACTGGTTCGATCTTCTTCAAACCAATTTTCGTTGCAAGTTTTTGTTGAGATCTACATCATATATTTTTTTCAAAATTTTCACTTTCTTAGTTCAAAAGTTAGATTGGGGGGGGACGCCCATTTTACCACTTTGGAAGCGTCTATATCTCAAACCTTAGACTTTTAGAAAAAATGGTTTTAGAAACCTCAACATCATTTTCAAAGACCTATCCATAGACACCCCAAACGCATAGGTTTGAGTAAAAAAAAATTTTTAGGTTTTAGTTTCATGTATGGGAGCCCCCCCTTAAATATTATTTTTTCTCACTTTTTGTATCTGAATCGGAAAGCGGTGAACAAAATACACCTACCTACCAAGTTTCAGCTATGTGATGCTCATAGTTTCAGAATAAAGTGGCTGTGACATACGGACGGACAGACAGACAGACAGACAGACAGACAGACAGACAGACAGACAGACAGACAGACAGACAGACAGACAGACTTGACGAAACTATAAGGGTTCCGTTTTTTGCCATTCGGCTACGGAACCCTAAAAAGGGTAAAGGGTCTTTAGCAAACTGCAGTGCGTTTTTTGGACAAACCGTATTATTTACTTCACAAGAAAATATTAAACTCTCATAAACTTAAATTTTCGTCACACAAGAACGTCTTTGTTTTAGGAAAATGAGCTAAATGAACATTATTGTGACAATAAGGTAAGTCACATAATATGACTAGACATTTCTTGAAAAAAGGTAAAAAGACCGCGATCTTACTCTGTTAAACCCCTCTTTAACAGAGTAAGAGCGCTTTTTACAAAGTTGCAGCCGTGAGAAAAATTATTCGTCGAAAGCTTTATCATTTTTGAGCCATGTGGTGCATAATGCATGCCCACCCACACTGCCGAAAAAAGTTACGCACACGAGAAGAATCTTTGTAACGCGTTTTAAAAACGCAACAATCCGATTTCGACCGTTTGGTTTCTCGTGAGAATTTATCATTGGCAACTCTACTTTATAAATCGCCGTATTTGCTAATCTACCCATCTCTTTTATTTAAGCTAGCGTTTAAATATGAGTGACAGAGACAGGTAGAGTCGAAACACGAGTGTTGTCTTACAGATTGGGACTCTACATCGGTTCGCTAAATGCTCGGTTTCACAACAGCCTGGAGGATGCTATCTTTAGCACGAAGCCACAAATCGGGCCTGCGTGTCTTCTTGGTGTGGAATTTTGCAAGTAAAAGCTAACCGAAAGCTTAGAATTTATTTAACTATTGCTGGAACTGATTACTAACCTTTAACTATCTGGATTAAGGTGACTTACGGCCATCACACTCCATCAAATGGTAATGGTCAAAACAAAGCCCCAAGTAAACTTTGCTGACGATGTTTAAAGATGAAACCATAATACCATTAGTAAAAGTAAATAAACTGCCCTAATTTATTACGAAAAAGGGGCACATAACTACTTACCATTCCTCAACCAAATAGAATGAGCCTATGGTACATACTCCCATAGGAATAAATTTGCACAGCTTTAAAAAATAGATAGCCAACCAAGCACACGAATATCATGGTACTAAAGCCATTCCCACAAAGCACTAACTTTAATTCCGAATTAGATTAAAAAGCATAAAACCTTTTACAACCATTGTAAAGCAAAAGAGATAACTCTATACATCGAAAAGAGATGGCTGAGTATAATAAACTCAGGATAACGTACTCATACCGCGATGAGCCTTCGAAAAACGGGTCTCAAAACTTGATAGCTTTCAAAAACCAACTTAATTTAGCTCTAATATAAGGTATATTTTATATTGTAGAGCCAACGATGACTCATCCGTGACCGTGAAAGATATAGCGATCGACCGTTGGGGCACAATGGATTTGCAAGAAGAAA
Source organism: Pyrausta aurata (assembly GCA_963584085.1). NCBI lineage: Eukaryota > Metazoa > Arthropoda > Insecta > Lepidoptera > Crambidae > Pyrausta > Pyrausta aurata. The sequence continues at coordinate 4,310,167 of OY757254.1, read as the reverse complement.
GCTCAGTCCCGCAAAAATGAACAGGTCACGTGGCACCACGTGGCACCAATGTCATTTGGTGTCCACGTGTTTTTTTACAGAGGTAGATCACCATTGCCTATGGATAAGGATGCGTACAAAACCAAGTATATTACACTTGGAAAAATAACTTATTTTAACAGCTCTGTTAAAAAACTAAGGACTTCACTCGCAGGCGTGTGATTTTCTTTGTTTAATGTTCGATTCTCCAAATAGTAATCAGTTAAAATCCACACGGCAGTAATTTAAAAAGACTCTATATTAAAAAGCGTGATTTTCGTTGACTTGCAATTGATTTTTTTATGAAAATCACGCTATAGTCGCGAGTACTTTACAAATTTGTCTTTTTTTTTCTTTAATAACTGCCGTGGGGATTTAAGTAATTTTCATTCGAAAATCAGGCATTGATCAATGAATATAACACGCTGTCTTGCTTGACACGAGTGATTTAAAAATAGGGCCCCTCTTCGTGACGAACGAACTTGGAAGTTGTAACCCCTCTGTTTCTAATTCCATTGGTGTTGGGATCCACCAAGCGGATTTTTTCATATTATTACTTAGAATGTAAACAAGAATGCCTCTGGTTGGATAACGCGATGATTTAAAGTTTACTTTACACATGATACTCAGTTATATGCTAGTAAATATAGCAAAAAGTGTAACTTTGTAAGCGTAAACTTCGAATATATTAATTAATTTAAAACAGATAGATTTTTACCTTTTCAATACAAACAATTTTATGATTTAACAGGTAATCTGGCACCTTGTATGCTGACCAAATTGTTTCCAAATTACTTATATCAATGACCTAACAAATGAAAAACGTAGATAATACTCCAAACTCCATTAGCCTGTGGTATTTCCACTATTCATTCTTACATTTAAATCACCTCATTCATAAGATATGAGTGAGTCACAGGTACATCACATAGTTTATGAGTGAATTAGGCATTTATCTTACACCCTTATTGTGCAAACAACTTTGGAATGCTAGCGATTACATTGAAGAAACTTTAGTGTTGGGATAAATATTCCATCGATAAATGCTAAAATAATTTAGTTTCAGCATTAGAGAACAGAAATTAGCACGTTTAGAGAAATTAAACCATCAAAATTCCAAATATTTTTTTATTATAAAATTTCCAAAATAATATTGATTCGAAGCAGTTTGCAGTTTTGAGAGTTAAACAGCTCAGCATTACTGTCAAATTAGCAATTCTTATTGCAATTTCGCATTAAAATGATAATATTACAATAATATAACAATATTAATATTAATATTCTACCATTGTAGTATTATGTTGATATTATTATATTGATAATATTCTTTTACACTGAGTGGGAATTGAACTGCCTCGGAATTCAACGGATTAAGTTGGATCGCAATACGCCCCCTGTAATCGCTACATTTTTTGACAGCTTCTTGAAAAACCTCAATCATTATTATCAGCATGATCCTCCTTAATTATTCTGATGGTTGATAAGGGTTCGACCTGTCTCAAACATTCTCAGATAAAAATTTACACAGATAAAGAAATAGTTATATTTACGACCGAAAAAAAAACAATTCATTTTCTTTCTTATGCGCAATTGTAAATGAAACCTATCGATAAAGACGATTTATCGAAAGTGCTGACAGCACTAAACACATTTGCCTCCCTCGCATCCTTTCATTCATAACCCCAGGTAGGCAGATAATGCCACGTCGGAAATCGTACGTCTTTCGTCGCATTGTTACAGATATAAAGCAAGGCTCTATCATGGTTGCCTGAGCTGTTCAACTAATTAGTGCTAACTGCTAGTTTAATCGGAATCGGTACCTATTTAACTTTGACATAAAATCGATAATGCTCCTTAGGTAAATGGAAGGATTACAAAACATGAACCTGAAAATCAGTAAACCTCTTGCATAACATATTGGATCTCCATTCACCGATTCTGCGAACATAATTAAACAAAGGTAATAAGTAGTTACATTTAAAGTACATAATATTTAAGAAAATAAGGGCCTGTTTCACCATCAACAAATAAGCACTAACCAACAGATAATCAAATATAGAATGTTATTTCTTATGAAGTACCTATCTGGCAGATACCGCTAACCAGAATAATAAAGACATTGTGAAACAGGCCATAAGTATGTATGTGTAAACTCTCTTACGACAAGGATGTGGCCCAGCATATCAGTTAACCTAATGAAATGCATCAAGAAAGTGCAGTGTCAGATGTCACAAAAGTGGGTGAAGAGATAACCTCCTAGCGCAGGAAGAGGGGCAAGTGCGTACGCGCACTGGGGCGAGGCATCACGCTCCACGGGACGGCTTTTGTTACTGCACCCTGAGGTTGAGTTGACGGCCACCTTAATAACCCTTGATTAGGTAAAGACGTTTACAAGGGACATGTTCAAGTAGATACTGAATGTTGGTGTATAGAATTAAGTAATAAGATTGGTCATAAGTATAACGCTGTCTAAAATTAAATGTTCTGCGTAAGTAAATTATAAGGTAATACAAACGTTATTGTTAAGCGGCATGAGTGCAAAGAAATACATCAAAATTAGTCAAGTGGTGTTATCGCTAAAAAAAGGGAATAATGGACACAAAAAATATATGTATGCATCTTGTGTAGGAGCTTTAATTTTAACCTTCACATGGACTAACATCAACAAAATATTATTTATTTAGTAGCATAATTTGAAGATAAAATCAAGTGAAACTCGAAGCATAAAGTTAGCTTATAAATCGCCAATTAGATATCGTGATTTACCGCCCATTTTCTCATGCATTTGCCGTTAGTTAATTCATTATCAAAACACGTTTATATCGTCATAAGTATTGTAAGCTTCCGTAATTTGAAAGCTTTTCATCAAGGGCGATGACTTGCTACAAGAATTTTCGTATTCACTTTCCATAAATACATTAGATTACCTACGCAAAAGATCGAGATTGGGCGACCCTCTTTGTGTGAGGTTTTACCGGCAAAGTCATTTGTCAAATATTAAGTAAAATACACGTACTTCTTAAATTTATTAAAAACTTCGTTAGACACAGGCATTCGTTATTTACTACTAGATACGTTTTATTATGCTACTTCTACTTAGGTTAGACAGAAATAAATATTGTTAACCAAAATTCTTGACTTGTCATGCCATTCCTTAGGAAACATAGCAACTCGGAGTACAATAATCGAGTTTACGTCAGTAAGCCCCAAAAAGTTCATTCCCTTTCATCCGATGACCGTAATTATTTACATATAACATAGTCAAGAAAGCTAAGATGATGTTACACCATTGCATTCAAAAATGATATTTGCAGACTCTCTGATCGAAGGTGAATTCACAGACAATGCCCTTTTTATGTCGTCAAACCATTCATTGACCTCCTCTCTCGTATACAAATGGCTTACTAACATTAAATCACTATTGTATTGAACTAGAACAAAAGAAAATTAGCGTAAGCCGAGGAATGCAGTTTTGAAATGCGTCGAACGTTTACGAATGTATGAGAAGTTACTTTTATAAGCGATTCTAAGGCGAGCTTTTGCTCATACTGTTGACAATAATTAAGTTTGGAATCGTGCGAAAAAGATTTTTATTTCAATAAGTTTTTTTACATCTGAAAAAGTTTTGTCTAATAGATATTTAGTTTTAAGAGTATTTATCAGTACCAAAACAACCTGCGCTAAAGCCCTTTTACTGCACTTGATGATTTTGGGGATAAAATCTAACTTAAGTCCTCTACTAACAATCTCTACCCAAAATACACAACAACAAACTATGTATGCCTAACTTCAGAATGACATAGACCTAAAGACCTACTTTTATTCGACCTAATACTGAAATACGTGAGTATTGATGAAAGAAAAGAAACTGCTGACATGCCAATCCAACCAATATGGTTGCTATTTAGTTTTTACTACACAAAGCATTTTACTAGTTCACTAGACTGAGTATGGTGGACACGTTCATTAGTCGCTATTTCTTGAAAAAAGTTGTAGCTACGCTACGTATGTTAGCTTTGACTATAGAATTTTATAAAAGTGTTTTGTTTTATTGTATAGGCAGACATTTGGCCACAATCTCCTCACCTAAAGGTGAGGTAATGAGATGATGTAGCCTAGGATGGATATGTCTGACTAGTAACAGCCTATTCACTCTCTTCACTTACTCGTTATTTAATATCTCTATAATAATGAGGAAAAAAATATCGCAATAAAGGAGGACAAATAGAAGGTAGTGTTTCAGTATTATTCCTTAAGTGGTACCTTAAAATAATAGATTGGTGATTGTCATTCTTTCAGTCGCCAGTTACATTCTGTTTTGTCCTTGTGTTCTTTTTATCGTCTTACTTAATTGTCGAAAGGATTGATTAACTTTTAAAATGTTTTCCAGCTCATTTAATTTTAAAAACCTTTTTGTTGTATCCACATATAGCGATCATTTTAGCTATAATCCCATTAACCGTGTTCACCGGTAATTATATGCATAAAAATCAATTCAGGCATCGATGTTAAAATTATATCATATCATAACACTATGTAATCGAGTCATTTACTATATACAAAAACATCCAATCAGCATTTTTCTAAAGTCTTGCAAGTAAACAAAACATTTTATACGAGTAAGGGTCTAAGTAATCAAATTAGTAGTAGAATCAGTGAAACTGGTGAAACTCTACTTCTGTACCGTAGGTAAATCGTTGTAGAGCTACTCTACCGTGAAAAGGAAGAGCTTCCCCAACGAACAACAGATGGAAGGATGTGATATCGCCAAAAGCCGGGACAAGACAAGTGCGGAAAAGGGAAAAAAGCCCATTTTGAACCGTCTGTCCTTTTCAACTCGGCCGTGTAGCAGGTGGGCGAGAGGCGCCGACCGCGGGGCAGACACTCGTCGCGCGCGCGCCGCGAACGCAGCCGCTTCCAATTTTGAATCCGGAACGTTAACGTTCCATTTTCAAATTCTATTTATTTTTTCTCTCCTTTCTGAAAACGAGAGGAAAGTGCCAGTGATACGAACTGTTCTGAGGATTTTGTGACTGTGTGCTATTGTGAAACTTTTTGGACAGGTTGGTTGGATTTTTAATTTTTTTGGAATGGTGTTTTACAAGGAGTGCTGTCAAAAGTTTTTGTTTCATCTGACTTTCATCGAATATACATACAAAAAAAACAAAACAGTCAAGTATGTGTTAAAGTTTAGCTTACATAGAGATTGATGTAGAATTGTAGAGAACCAAAACTTCAGAAAGCTTCGCCGGCGAGACGTGAGGCGAATGCCTTAAGGAAAGATATCAACGAGAGCAGGCGGTGATAAAGTTTAACACTGCCGGTGTTGATCCCTGATGGATGGTGCTATTATAAAGCCTTGATAGCCGTTTTTCTTTTAATTAGTCGATTGGTTTGAAACTATTTAGCAAAAATATTTCAGATACAATTTACCCTCTCTAGGGTTGCTTTGTTTTTCAACTAATATTGAGGGTCTTGACGTTTCAATAGATTTTTATAACTTTGAATCATAACTTCATAACTAATATCTTTTCATGATTTCCCAATATTTTCATGGTGTAAGGTGTATAGAACAAATTTTCCATGCAGGTGCATAAACTTAGTGTGAATATATCTTTTACTTATTTGCTGGAATAAAGTGCATTTAATATCATAGAAAAATAGTTGCTAATTTTCTTGGACACTAAATCTATGAAGTACATTAATTAAATTGTCAGATAAAAATATCTAATCAAAAGGAAATAAAGCAAAATATTGTATATTTCCATAAACAAGAAACGGGTTTATGCATTTGTTTGACCTTGTCAAGTACGTATAAAAGGACATGATGTACTCGTATTAATAAAACATTATTAACAATTCAAATAAAAAATTGTAATGTATTGATTAGACAGAAGACGCAAACAAACATGAATAACATGCATGTTGAAAGTCAATATCAACTTATTACATAGGTATAACTACAAAATCACATTTTACATTGTTTCAACCTTTTCAAACCTTAACCTAGTACCAAGCACCTAATCCATTTACCATACTAATAAACCAATCTCAACTTTATCACCCTACGTCTGTGTAGCTCTCCAATTTAACATACCACATGTGTGATCCTGATCTAGCACCTAGAGCTACTTAATTTTAACAGAGCTTTTATGGATAATATATTATATTCCGTAATTTTTTTAACAAAATGCCACACAATCACAAGCGGTACTTATCGCAAGGGGTTTTCAATAAATACATAATTCAGTCGTGAACAAAAGGGTCAAACAATTGTTATTCGGCTATGTATAAGGTCAATGACGACCACAGTCAGTCAAATCCTTAAATCACATTACTAATAACAAAATTAAAATGAAATGGACTGGTAACGTAAAAAGGATTTAAACATCGGTTGCAGAAACAACAAGCATGCAATCCAAAATGATGGTAATTAAACAACTTCAAAACGGGATTTACTGCAACAATGTTGCCAGCAACCGTCTAACCGATGGTTGAACCTGATTGCACAGACCGTCACGATCTGAGTCATTAAAATTAATGGGGCTCCTTATTTTCAAAATATAAGTCGAAATAAAATATTGTCACATAATTAGGAAATATGTATATAAAAATATGCCCATAGGGCGGTCGCTTGCCTTGCAAACACTCCTCCATCAATGCGCACTAAGCCCACGTGGTGGGTATGGCTCATATCAAAGAGACCTTTGCACAGCAGTGGCACATTATGGGCTAACTTATATAGAAAATAATCAAACATGAAAATTTTAACCGACCTAAAAATATTATTTTGTAAAGATTTTTACGTGTGACAAAATTAGGGACTGTTTCACCAACGACAAATAAATACTAGCCAGCGAATAATTCACATATGGAACATCATTTCGTTTGAAGTAATAGACATACTGGTCTCATATAACATACTGGTTACTTATTAAGACATTGTGCAACTGGCCGTAGTCATGATATTTTGTCATTTAACAAAATAAAATTATGATCAGTTTGTCAGTACGGGCTACCAGCACCAGTCTCCCCTAACTAACAAAAGCTCGTGTTACGTCATTTGATCAAAATATCCGTTATTGATAAAACTTACTATAGCATCGGACAACGGTGGGTTTTTTATGTCTACTGTCGTTACAAAATCAGGCACATTTTTTGAGTTGTAAATATGGCTTTGCTACGAGTACCTACATAACAATGTTTCGGCACCCAATTTTCTTGGTACGGAAAATACTGAAGTATTAGTTAAAAGGGAATGCTGATTTAGGACTATATAGAAAATAACTAAATTTTTCACCGTGGCATGTCCAAAATATAAATTTCTCAATGCAGAGCTTATAAGTGCCAACGCAACTACCTGTCACCTAAAGATTAAAGATAACCTTGAGACCTGACTCAATTATTGCACTTTCTTTATTTACAAACAAACTTCGGGGTTTCGTCAGGACCAAGTGCGAGGGTGATAGCTTAATATGGCGTCGTGTTGAGTGAGCGAGACGCTGATTCGGCGGTAGGCGCGGTGCAGTATGCGTTTTTGCTGCAGCGCACTGCATTCTGCGAAGGGGGTTCAAAGTATGAGATGATGCGTTTTTCACGAAACACCTTCTTTATACAAACCTCAATTGAAACAAGTTTTATGTAATTGTATAGTAATCTACTTATATGTGGCTGATAAAGTAATTTCATAGACGTCCTACTACTGTCAGACATAATAGACATCGGCACAACTGACACCTGCATTCATTAATATGACAGAAGTAGGTATGTATAATAATTTCCAAAATGTAAATTAAAATGCAATGAAAGATAGCATTTATGTAGCTAAGTATAAAATAATCTTAATTGTTTCATCATATTAACAAAAAAAAAACTTTACTTTATTGCACAAACAAAAGTACGTGCGTGCAAATAGCGCCAATAGTATATCTATCAGTTGTCAGTCACAGGGCATAGCAGTAAGTTTTTTTGGGAGGTCAAGGGCCAGCCATCTTTGTATTAGTTGTCGTGTACATTCACGTCTGATGTCTGACGTCCACTGGCTACCTATAGATAGGTAGACCGCGAAATTGAGACCTCACCTGCGGGGCACAGGGGCGCGGGGGGAAGTGCGAGCGGTGTGCGTAGGCGGTGCGGGCGGGTGTATCCGCGCACCTCTTACGACCCCGCTCTCACCTCCCCCCGCGCCCCTGTGCCCCAGCAGGCGAAGTCTCACTGAAGCGCTTTACCTATAACCGCCACCGCCTATGCCTTGCTTCGAGGCGTCAGACAAAAGCGTCGGCTCACCGGCCTTCGCCCGACCGGTCCCGCTTACTTTCGTATTGCAACCACGCGCGGCATTTCATACAAACCCACCAACAACGCAACACTCCTATTCTCTAAGACATACAACTCAAAATCCAACGAACACACCCACAGCACGATCTAATAACTCGTAATCTTTGCCTAACACCTGTAAGGATTTTTAGGGATAATTTCGTTACATGAAGCAAGTTCTTGAATAATGCATTCGCTACTGAAATACACGTTTCAGAAATCTCATGAATATTCAGCCGCTATTACGATTTGATTGGCTCCAAAGTATTTTGCATGTTTTTAGTAATATATTCAAGCGTTTTTGCGATTGTTACCCATTACATGGAATACTAGGTAACTGAATCCTATTGAATAATAAAGACTTCAGTAGGTGACAAGTTTTTACTATTTCAAGAAAGGAGTCCTGGTGGACGCCTCGCTCTCTTTACGGAGAGTGGGACAGAATCTGGGAAATAAGACAGTTATAAGACTCTCAGGACTCCTTTCTTATTTTTATTAAACAATATGTGAATATGTATGTATTTTTTTAAACAATATCTGAAATAATCTAACTGTATTATTAGCAGCAATAACCATACAATTTGCAATAATCAATGCCAACATCAATAAAGCTATTTATAAACATTTTTGTAAACACAAATATTTGCCGACTTTACGCACACTAAAAGGTTTATTAAAAATGAGTAAATAAAAAATACTTTGACTTTCCTGATGAACTGCTCTTACATGATCTGTTTTACTAAAATCGGAATCGAAATCAAGGTTCTAGAATTGCGTAAGGTTGTCTTCTTGATAAAATTACAGGCTTCTTCTGGGCGAGCTCGTTTTATCTTCGACTCCGTCTTAGTCGCACTTGGCTTGGTCTGGAGTCAAGAGCAAACCCATACTGAAATAAAAAGTAAAGTTAGCCTGTAGCATCCCACTGCTGGGCAAAGGCCTTACCTCAAATGTCAGGTAGTATGAGCCATACTCCACCACGCGGGCTCAGTGCGGATCGGCGGAGGGGTGTTTGCAATGCAAGCGACCAACCTTGCTGTCAAATTTTATCAAGCCGCCCATTGGGCCTCTGACTAGGCTTAACGACTAATACAAATGGATATTAGCCGTACATATTACTAAATATATAAAAAATATTAGTCTGGTTAATACGCATTTCCACATACTAAAAATTAGTAGGACTAAGTTAAGAGACGCATATTTACAGAAAGCTACTATGTCGTTAAATTAAAAGCCATTTTTTTCTGATCTTCTCTACCATCTTCCAAATTTTTTCTTAGACATGTATGACCAGTAACCCTGTATAATGGAAAGTGCACTCTACTTCGCCCACTCTTCGCTCACAGACAGTCTAAAGCACGTCATTTCTCGTCACATTGTCCTTCAGACATTCGTCCTCCCACCTGAACTACAAAGTTAGTTAACTACTTACCAACAAATGCACAAAACTACCTTAAAACTTATGCTCAGATGTCTATCTTTCAGCTCAGATGACTATAATGGTAACCTCTGTTTTATATTCAGTTCGACAATCATTATTTGACGTTCGTTATACTAAGTCAAAGTAGCATAACCAGAGCCTACACATTTTTTTCAATGTTTATTTGCAAAAGAGCTTTGTGGTCGAAAGTAAGCAGATTTCCACACCACCACCATCTTGCTAATTTAACCGGACCCTACGTAATATAATTAAGTAGATTACATTTTAAAGGCGTATCATGTATACGGAGCTTTTCAAATGTTTTCGCTATTGTGTGAGCGAGCTTAGCATTTTAAAGCCTTTTGACTCTGAATTTTAATATCATTAGGTATCTCTGACGCAGGCAACAAATTACACTCTTTTGCTTTTATTAACTTCAAACAGCCCGATTAGTAATCACGATAATAATATTGAAATTGCAATAAAACACTTAAATAAATTGTGTTATTTATTATGCATACACGCCGCGTGCACACGCGTCGGTGCAAGCGCATGACTCGGTATCAGTTCTGTTTCCGCGTTATAAATCCCGTATTATTATGGCCAACTATTGCTTTTGCTTGATGGGTGGCCGTATTTTCCGTTAAATAGGTGCCTACGGCCGAAGTAGTCGCTTGCAAGCAAAATGGCGGGCGCAACGTTTTCTGCGTGCGTGAATGACAGATGGCAATTTAAGAGCCAGCAAAATGGCGGAACTACTAAGCGCTAACTTCTGTTGACCGTCTGAATACGCTTGAACGACAACAGGAACCAAATATTTTATGTATCTTTATAGCAACTCCAGATACAAATAATACAAGTTGATGTACAAATATGGTAGAATAGACGTTAGTGTAAGATATCGGATGTTTCTTATTAAACAAGCTTTAATTTTTTAGATTCGATATTATTCTTTTAGAGCGCCTAACAATAAGTGCATCGTTAAGTCCTTGAGTATTATACCCGATTTTTATTATGACGTATTTTAGTCAGAATCAACATTCTGACTAAAATACGTCATAATAAAAATCGGGTTTGATTCAACAATCAAAATAAAACTGGACCAACCGATATCGACTGACTCAAATTCTACTCAAACCGAACATCACGAGACAATCAAGGTCGCCAGCATAAAAAAATGTCACGAATGTCAAAACCGCCACAGTGGTGAACACGCGCAATCCACAAAACGCCGATCAAACATATTTCGAAGCACACACACACATTTCATATGTTACGTAACTAGTTTTGGGTGCGAGTGGCTGAGTTGACCAGTAGGTCAACAGTTGTCGAGGACGTCCACTTGGTGTTTGACATTTACTTAAACCCGTGACAGCTGGGTCGCGGATTGAAATAGCTTTATAATAAAAAAAATATGTAGGCATTATTTATTTGGATGAATGCAACAGAGTATTTTTAAATCATTCGCTTCGAAATCGCGGGTGATTTTTGTTCGAAAACAAATTAAAAATCTATTTGAATCACTCAAAATACAGAGGCGAGGAGTCACATAATTGAGGTATCTTTTTTCTAATTACTCCCATTTGTAGTTATACTGGTTTTCATACGAAAATAGCTTTCATCAATGAATGAATATCACACGCCATCTTGATGCGAGTGATTAAAAAATAGGGCCCCTGGAAGATAATCATATCTACAAAGAACGTTTTAAATTTTTATAGCTACTTAGACACGTTCTAAAGACATTTTTGACCACTTATAATCGAGTCTTGGAAATTTCATTGGCTTCGAGAAGTTACAAACTGAATTGGCTTTGAATATAATGTACAAGTAGATTAAAGTATTTTAGTGGATTTGAATTTTAAAATGTCATTGGAAGTAATGTCGGTGTTCTTTGATAAAGCAGCTTAAAACTTTCACATACAGTACGTAAGTAGTACTTAAAACTTGGTTATAATAAATGTAACCTCTGGCTTTAACACGTTCCGGGACACTTCTCCAGACACAATAGATGTTTTATTGTTTTCACGCCTGTAGGCGGGCACTGTCCCGGAACGTGTTAAAGGAGTTTAGCCATCACAAATCTTGTTTTTTATTGAAATTGAATTGACGTTTGAACTCCAAAGCAATACGCAAATACGAATCGTGTTTCATTAGTTAATGCGTTAGTATTTAATTGCATCACTAAGTTTATTATTATTATCCTGATTTACTAGATAATTTTAAGTAGTTTATCGAAGTCTAGTCCTAATTTTTCTGTTAATTAATCATGTTAGATTCTAATAGGTTCAGACTTGGTTTGCCAGAACCAGCTTACGAAACCTACTGAGTTGTATTTAAAGGTACAACTTCTTTTAACTCTCCTATTCAAAATATCACTATGTCTGTTTTTATTACTTGTGTTTAGTGTCATTATTAGACGAAGTATTCTCAAATCAACATTAATCCAAAACAGACTTATTACACAAAAGTTTGCAAACTATTATCTAACGAGTTATAAAACTCGAATTATTTCCAATGCCTAATATTGGCCTATCGGTTTGCCAACCGCGTAGTTGCACAATCCAGTGATCAGCAAATAAATGCATCTGGTACAAAACGCAATCGTTGACTTTGCATTTTTTCCCAATTTGCGTTGGCATGACTGCCCTATGTGGGGCAACCGCACCTTGGTACGATTTCAAAGCAACTTCATTAATATTTGTGCACGAAAACCTTATAGACATCAAAGTCCCATCGAATTTAATCCATGCCTCGAATGCATCGTCTCTATTTGCGTCCCATATGTTTTTTTGTTTGGAGATAGAGAATAATTTAAAATTCGATTAAGATTATTTATTTGCATAAGAACACGGTATAATAGGTGTTACAGAGATTATAGTTTAAAGTAAATTTGACATCAATGTTATAGGTAGAGATCAATGGTGCAATGCAACGGGTGCGTCTCATTTATTATACAAACATTTGATATAATTCAACTTTAATAACGATCACTTTACATACGAAATATTTGTTATAAAAACACATAATATAATATTGTTTATCATAACGTTTACTTCACATAATATTCATTTTATATAATACTATTTAGTATAACGTTCATATCTTATAAAAACATTTGAAATAAAACTTATTTTATATATCGTTCATTTGATATAATTTTGTTTGACATACGCATTATTTCATATAACTATTATTTGAAATAATAACGTTTCAAATAATGATTTAAAGAAATAACCGTCAAATTAATATGACCTTCACTTGGTATAACTACCATTGGTATAATTTCAATTGTTTTTTTAAAACTAATTATCAAAAATCTGAATTATGTTAACCCCGACTCGCCGTGGTCACTTCGCCGTGGTACTTGTCTGCCCGATACTAGAGTGTAATTTAGAAGCCGGAGGCGCGGAGGGAGAGCAGCCTCCGCCCGCTGTAACAAGGGGCAGGCACCCGTGCGAGCCGGAGCGACTGAGGCTGGACCAAAAAGCCGAAGCTGTGGAGGTGAGCGTGGGTGACTGCGCTTTGTTGCGCAAGGGCGGAGAGGCTGCACTTCCCGCAGCACCGGAGACGTGGAAATAATGATGCATGTGTGCTTGCTTGCATGCTGCATGCCTGCTTGCATGCTGCATGCCTGCTTGCAAGCTGCATGCCTGCTTGCATGCTGCATTCCTGCTTGCATGCTGTATGCCTGCTTGCATGCTGCTTGCCTGCTTGCTTGCATCATTGCCTGCATCCTGCATGCCTTGAATAACCTAGCAGCTGCACTTTTTTATGTAATTGTTTTTATATTCTATGATATCATATAAATTGGAGTTTATATGAAGTTATCATTATATGTTTTAATTATTATTTAAAGAGTGTTATCGTACATGAATGTTATACTAAATGTTATTATACTAAATAAACGTTATTTGTTTTTATTATTATATCATGTAAATGTTATATTAAATGTTGTTTATATGAATTGATTTTAGCTCAATCGTTTGTTATACGTTTTAAAATTATATCATTCAAAATTATATCATTTCATCATTATACTAAAAAAGTGTTATATTAAACAAAATTATATCATGTGATTGTATATGTTTTGAACTTTATATGATATGTTGTTATATTATATATTACACACCCCAATGCAACTGAGCATCAAAGTGTTTAATGTAAAGTTTATAGTGCATATCCGAAGGTTCCCTGGATTGATCAGAGTTAAGAGCTATTCATCGCCAACTTGAAACAAAAAAGTTACTTCCTCTATTTACGTAAAGCCTCGTTACGTCTATGTACAATAATCGTTCACACATCATCTTTACCCATGACCAAAGTAAAATCAACAGTGGGCCGTGAAACCTAATCGATTCTAGCCGACTCGATAAGCGAGAGATCACGATCGACTCAGACGAGGCCGATTGCTCAATCGAATGCTAAGTCATATCAAATCACTTAACATCGTCCTTGCTCAAGAATGCGACACTTGCAAGATCAAACAGAAAGTCCGAAACTTGTGATCAGTTTCGAAAAATGCACCTGTTTTGTGTAAACCTCTGTGTGGGCTAGCCTTGAGATTATTATAAATAAAATCATTACGGATATGAAAGATGTGGTTTTAGTGGTTGGATTTAAAAATAATGTTAGTAAAGATATGAACAACTATTTGTGACCCTAACAAGTTAAAAAGTAGGTAATCAAATCCAATACCTGTTTAGTTTAACATTATTATGACCTCAATTGGACATTTCAATTTTGTAAGTGTTCACTATATGTTTTACTGTATTTGAAAATATTAAAATTAGTGCTCTTTAATAGTAACGAGACATCAAATAAGACATCAAATCAAAATACTTTATTGCACGGCATAAACATAATTATAATAGAGTATGGTGTCTGATGGACATCAGAACCACTTTATATTTGCATCTAATTAAATAATTGACTTGATTCTGCTTTACATCACTTGCAGAAATTCTGCATTATGTCGGAAGTTTTTGATTTCTAAAGGACATAAACCGATCATACTCTCGGAGAAACGTCTTTTAGATTTTAGGTAAATTCAACATATAATAATTCTGAAACTGCCAATTCAATAGGCACCTCATTATTCTACCTTTAAATTTCCGCTGACTGAACAGTTATCATTCTTACCTTCTTACGTTATAGCATAGAATATATAAGTTATAGGCAGACCTTCCATAAATGTTCTTCAGTGTATGATTAAATGATCGTTAAATTGTCTATGGTCTTACTATAATTACGCTGTAAGCTCTAATTATCATCTTTCTTTGTTGCAGATACCGAAAGAGCAGTGTGATCTCCGATCGACAGTGCATCGAGATTGTATCTTTTAGTATTGTGTACCGAACTGACTTATAAGTGGTATTTCCTGCTGACTCATTGTACAGTGAAGTGTTTACTGCCCCGGATATTCCGCCGCTTTCGTCAATCAGGCTGTATAGCCTTGGTAAGTCTATTTCTGTTATACTTACACAGACCATGAAACTTATAAATTTTGTGTCGAGAAAAGCAAAAATAAGTTTCAGAGACTGCTGTTTTCGGCGGACGAGACCAAAATTCTTAACTAACATAGCTGCTTAAAAGAAAAACATTTATTTTTATGATGCTGAGTGTGGTTCGCCTTGTCAGAAATATCTGCGTGAAATATGCATGATAATTAATCAGTAAACTGATTTACATTAAATTTTTGCAACAACACCTTTTTAATTTTACATTTAATTTTTGCAACATCTTTTATATTAACAATATTTTAAGGTCTTATATCTATAGCGTATCGTCAAAATAATTAAAAGAATTTCATTTATTTAGAAATCTGAACCCACAGGAAGGACTCAGGAAACAGGAGTTATAATAATACTGCCTGTTTCACAATGGCCTAATAAGTTCTGGTTAGCATTATCTCACCAATACTTCATGCGAAATGACGTTCCATAGTTGAATTATTCGTTAGTTAATGCTTGTTCTCGATGGTTAAACAAGCCCTTAATCTACTTATAAATTCAATCTTTTCCCCAAACAAAATCAAAAAAACCGGTTAAGTGCGTGTCAGACCCGCGCACTGAGGGTTCCGTGCCACCCTTAACTGAATTCAGGGTCCACTTACTTTCACTTACCGAAAACATCACAATATATTGCGACAGCAAAAATAACTTTGTTTTTCATAGTGTTTGTATGAAAGACAAAGTTATATTTGCGGTTGATAAAAATGTGCAATATCTCAAAAACTACTGGTTCGATCTCCTTCAAACCAATTTTCGTTGCAAGTTTTTGTTGAGATCTACATCATATATATTTTTTTTAATTTTTACTTTCTTAGTTCAAAAGTTAGAGGGGGGGGGACGCCCATTTTACCACTTTGGAAGCGTCTATATCTCTAACCTTACACTTTAAGAAAAAATGGTTTTAGAAACCTCAACATCATTTTAAAAGACCTATCCATAGACACCCCACACGCATAGGTTTGAGTAAAAAAAAATTTTTAGGTTTTAGTTTCATGTATGGGAGCCCCCCTTTAAATATTATTTTTTCTTACTTTTTGTATCTGAATCGGAAAGCGGTGAACAAAATACTGTATTTGGTGGTGGTGGTGATGGTGTATTTTGTTCACCGCTTTCCGATTCTGATTCGATGTATCTGAATCGGAAAGCGGTGAACAAAATACACCTACCTACCAAGTTTCAGCTATGTGATGCTTATAGTTTCAGAATAAAGTGGCTGTGACATACGGACGGACAGACAGACAGACAGACAGACAGACAGACAGACAGACTTGACGAAACTATAAGGGTTCCGTTTTTTGCCATTCGGCTACGGAACCCTAAAAATATAGGTAATTATGATAATCGTACCACGACGGCGGATTTTAGCGCTTTGAAATTCCGCTTAATACCTAATTATAATAATATTCTCCTACCAATTTTCGGTAATGGCACCCCCTATCAACAGAGATAGGCCAAGTACACAGGAGGTATTATAGTGCCCATATGTGTGCGCAATACACAAGAGCACTCTCTGTTCTTTCACTCTCATTATAAGGTGAGACGACAGATCCGACATGACCGGTGAAAGATCAGAGGGTCTACTACGAAAAACGAAATCCGTCAATACAATCATCGTTTTTCGAATCCGAAACATTTTTAGTATGCAATCCTTACTACGAAATGCTTCGGATCCGCAAAACGATGGTCTTTTTGACGGATTTCGTTTTTCGTAGTAGGCCTCCAGGCGCAGCCGTGCAGGACGGACCGTTAACAAAGAAGGGCTCTCAGATGAGCCGTGCGTGATATTCAAAACTGACATTATTTATTTAACTTTCTCAATACATAATAAAACACGTAAGAGCCTGAATCGCGTTTTAAAGGAATGCTCCCGGTCTCAACCGGTTCTCGTCCGCCTTGTGTTTTCAGTAAATCACTTTCAACATTAATTGCGATTACATAATTAATTTAATGTACACTTAAATAAAATTCCGCAAAGTTAATATGCGTTCAAATGGTATTATTAACTGGGAGCATTGTACATTGACCTTGCATGGTTATGACCACGATGCGAATCTAATAATTTCAATCATGACTCTCGTAATGATGCGGTAATGGAAAAAATTACAATGTCATTTTGGGCTATTAAAAAACAAAAACCGGCCAAGTGCAAGTCGGACTCGCGCACCAAGGGTTCCGTACAAAAGTTTACGATTTCGCAATTTTTCCTTTATCTGTACTATAAGACATTGCTTCGTACCCAAACTTCAAGATTCTGGCGGTCTTAGTCCGTTAATACGATTATCGTTTTTCGGATCCGAAACATATTTAGTATGGAATGCCTACTGCTTCGGATCTGCAAAACGATTATCGTATTAACGGATTTCGTTTTTCGTGTCGAACATTTTTTCACAGCTCTAAGGGACAGTAGACTTGAGTATTTGATATAAATTACAGATTGATACGTTCCTAAAAAAGGGTCTTGACAGACAAACAGACAGATGGATAACAAAGTGATCCTATAGAGTTCCGTTTTTCTTTTCGAGGTACGGATCCCTAAAGAAACAAGAGGCAAACTTTTGCCGGAATTTACCAACATTGTGGTACTGTAGCCGTGTAAAACACAGTATCAAAATATTAACGTATGTTACTTATCATATAACATATCAGCTGTTGATTTAGAAAGATTTAACAGCACTGAAGCTACGAAAATATCTTCTTCTAGTCTTAAAAACCATAGTACTGAGTCGAAGATAAACGACACATCCTATTTATGCAAAAACACACCATCAGACACTTAAGTCCAAGATCAAACATGAGTAAATTCGTATAATATCCCTCTGTTCACTCTTATAGTTCGTAATTGTGTCTAATTGTTTGGACATGATACTACGGATATTATGCGTTATTTGCATTTATAAGATCTTAATATCCAGGGACAACCTCGATTCGATGAAGCCACTGATTGCTGTCAAAATTACTGTATGTTGTAATTACACACTAATTAGACAGAATGTATTGTTTGGCAGGTATTTTGCATATCATTTCCTCTACCGGCCCTAAAATTACGTTTGTGTTCGGTTTTAAAGATAAACGTAACTGTCACGGCCGTATTGCGAAATTGCGTCTGTTTCTATGGCCCGGTTGTGCGATCGATAGGTAAATGTTAATGATAAAGAAAAAATACTTTTACCCGTGGTCATTAGAATAGCTATTCTGACATTTGGTTAAGGTATTATTTCTTTAAAACATACACAATCAACCATTACCATCAATCACACAACCGTGCCTAAAAAAAGGCCCCTATAAAGATCAATTTATTTTATTTTTATTTATTACACTTCATGCACAAACAAAAGGTACATATGGCGGACTTAATGCTAAAAGCATTCTCTACCAGTCAACCATTGGTCTATACAGAGAAAATACAGGCGGCGCGAAGCAAGTGATAGAGGGGTAAAAGAAAAAGCTTGACGATAAAAATTACAAAAGGTTTTTAAAACACAATAAACATACATACTACTTATTACATAAATACCGCATACAATAATACATAATATAAAGGTATAATAAACATAAACATAGTACATATACATAATAATTATACTGATGGTACACATGGAGAAGAAGAAAAGAAAACGTCAGTGAGACAAGTTTGAAATCTCTTCCTTGTAACGTGTCCGAAGGGCCTTCTTAAAAGAGAATTTGGAGGTGGACTCTTGTACTGACTTTGGGAGACCATTCCAAAGTCGAATGGCTGTGAGGGTGAATGAATTGGACATAAAGCCAGAAGAGTGACGCGGAGTGAGCAATCGGAGAGTGCTACTGGAACGAAGGAACCGGTCATGAGAAGTATGGAGGTACGAGAATTTGTCTCTAAGATACGACGGAGAATTGGGATTGAAGAGAATGGAGTACAACATGCAAAGTGTTCGAATGTGTCTACGCTGCCGAATGGGAAGCCAGCCAAGCTGGGTGCGAAATTGGGAGACGTGATCATACTTCCGAAGTCCAAACACAAATCTAATGCAGTTGTTAAGGAGCCGGTCCATCTTATTAAGGAAGTCCTGAGAGATGTAAGTACAGCAAATATCACCGTAGTCAATTATAGGTAGTACCAGAGACTGTACGAGAAGTGCCTTTGTACCAGAAGGAAGGAAATGCGGTACAGTGCTCGTAAGGTGCCGATAACCCTCCTGCTGACTTCCTTGATGTGTTGAGCCCAACTCAATGTGCAATCCATGTAGATACCGAGGTTTTTGATGTGAGACGAGTACTCTACGACCTCACCATCGAAGGTTATGGGAGGTAAGGTACCCTGGTCAATTTTGCGAAGTTGCCCCGGGCTGCCTATGATAATAGCTTGGCACTTGCTGGGATTGTACTTTGACGCCAAACCTACTGGACCAGCTGCTGACTGCACGCAGATCCTCATTGAGCTGGTGGATGGCGCCGTTGATCGACGAAGAATCTGCTTGAGTGTATAGTTGGAGGTCATCAGCGTAGAGATGGAAAGAAGAAGTGAGAAGGGGAGTTAAGAGATTAATGAAGACAGAGAACAGGATTGGAGAGAGTATACCTCCCTGCGGCACGCCAACTGACAAATCAGTCCAGTCCGAAAAGGATTGACCGAGGCGGACCGCTTGCTGGCGACCACGAAGGTATGAAGAGAACCATTCCACAGCGGAGGATGAGACTTGCAAGTGGGACAGGATAGCGAGGAGAATATCATGGTCGACTGTGTTGAAGGCATTGGAGAAGTCAATCAAGACAAGGATAGTCAAACGCGACTCCTCCATGCCCGCCCTCACGTCGTCAACAATTTTAAGGAGAGCCGTCGTCGTACTGTGTCCAGGTCGAAATCCGGATTGAAAATCACTCAGCAGATTATTGGCGAGAACAAACTTGGAAAATTGTTGGTGGGCCACTGCTTCTAAAATTTTTGATAGAAAAGGAAGGATTGAAATTGGTCGAAATTGACTAACGGATCAATCCGTCCTGGAGTTTTCTTTCGAGGAGCAGACTCTACTTATGCTATAAACATTACGTAATAATAAATCAAAATAAGCACTTCTTATGAATTTTTCTGACTCCGATCCACAAATCTGTAAGAGGGCTACTCTATTCAAAGATGGCTTACATCACAATTTTCCCGCGCGCGTCACACCTGTCACAGCATGGCTGTCACGCTGATAGTGCTGTTCCGGCTATATGGCTGCGCTTGAGCACAATACCCAAGGCCGAGAAGTAATCAACGCATCCTGGCTGGACAGATTAGAGGAAATCAAGAATCGGAAGCGTGCACTGTGATTTTAACTATAAAATTATTGAGCGTTTCGAGGCTATATTAGGAGTATGTTTAACGCAGGTACTAGAGTAAGACGTGATGATTTCATGGCTGGGTGGGCAAAAAAGGCAAGGTTAAGGTGATGGCAAATAAAATAGAATCTAAATGAGCCTGAACCCGTTTAGACAGAATGGTGAAATTCAGGTTAAATTGCAATAAATAGTAAGTTAAAATGTTTTAAAAGTGCTTTTAGCTAGACCAATAACAATTGGTTTTACGATGTTTCACTTATGGATTTGCAATTACATGTGACAGAAAACCACCGTTGTTTTTAAATGAGGTAATAAGATAACTGCTAATCTGCCCTTACTATTATACGGACCTAAAACGTAAAAACAAAACTCCACGTACCCGTCATCATATAAGTAGAGTACCATTATCAAGTACCAATTTCCTATTTTAGTCTTAATTCTAGCTAGGGGGTCTTTGTCTTGCCAATATGGCACAGGCCCAAGCTAGAGGCGAGATGGCATCTATACTATAAACTATAGATGACTATAGACTATAGTTTCGACGGGCAACCGCGAAGAACCGGTTGGAATACTCGTAAACACCATCTGTCTGGAAACAAACGATTTTAGAAGTTTTTAGCTTAGCCCAGATAATATGGATTCGAAAAAGTCGTTTAAAAAAATTCATACCTGTTCAATGTTTACCACAAACTTGGATTATGTAAGAAAACAAGTCCTGCAATATATTATTTGCTTTTCCTGCTTTACACTTACCGATTAGTAAATTTAAAACTGTCATTAAAGACACCCTAATGACAAAAGGTTATTATAAAGTAGATGATTATTTAAAAGATGATTCATTATAATGAATGGACTTGCTTTGATCAACACAAACATTGTAAACCTTTTAAAAAGAGGTATTGACATTAGTGATTGAGTTTGTTGCG
The DNA here is from genome assembly GCA_963584085.1 of Pyrausta aurata. Classification (NCBI taxonomy): domain Eukaryota; kingdom Metazoa; phylum Arthropoda; class Insecta; order Lepidoptera; family Crambidae; genus Pyrausta; species Pyrausta aurata. The sequence continues at coordinate 4,288,682 of OY757254.1, read as the reverse complement.
CTGCTTCTTCTCAGCACTAGCCCACAATTGTCCCGAAGCAGTCAGTGGTAGGGTTTATATTAGGACGTGTATAAGTGCCCCAAAGGGGGCCTATATGCAGAAATAAATGACTTTTACTTTCATGATGTTTCTCGAATGACCGAAAACATTTAGGTACAGGTACTTATAGGTACTAATAAACATTTCCAAGACTGTAAGCGTCATGATGCCACTTTAATTTACCGCAGTCAAGTAGGTATGTCATATTTCTTGATCAATATTTTGAGGAAATTTAATTTTTCCTCAATGGAAAATTTGGAGCTGAAACAATGATCTTCATCAACCATGTTAATCTTTAACTGCCGAATATAATCGCTAGAAAGTGATTCTACTGCCCGCATTATGCACTTTCAGCCATGTTTAGAAACCTAGTGTTTTACGGTAATATCGTTCGTGCGATAATTCCTAACCTAATTAGTCCTGAAGACAGACATCTGCTTAATGTAATGAAAAATGTTATTAAATAAAGTTATTTAGCTACATATTTGCTTATGCTAGAGCTTGACAAAAGCTTCTAGAATCTCAATCATCATTTGTCTGTTTGTCTTCCCGTTTGCATGCAATAAATCCTCGTTTTTAATTGTTTGTTAGTAAATTAATCATTAAACTACAACATGTCTTCGTGTGCGGTCTCAACCTGTTAATGTGTGCGTGAGTGTGCGTAGGCGCAAGGGAAAGTGATGGGTGTGTGCGCTTGACATGGCTACCTTCAAGCCACTTGTTCTGAAACCTTGTAGAAGTGTCACAAAAAGTGCGACGGAAATCTACGAAGCTGGAGAAATGAGCTTAGTGAGGGGAATGACATGAATGCAAGACTTGTTACTGTATTTTTTACGCTTGATTATTATGCATTCTTACATTTCGATGTTCCATTAATCAGGGTTACTTTTCACAACATCATGCACTAGCTCATAACTTTGACTATGGAATATATTATACAGGGTGACTTTGTAAACATTGGCAATATTTTAAACTAAGAACCTACTCATGGTTCATAGTCCTTATCTTTTTACAATGATCTATATTGCAATAAGATAAGAAATGAGAGGATAACCCATTCAAAAATGTGTTCTTATCGCCCAAAGAACTATCATCAACGTAACCAATACTTACCATTACTTTCAACCCAACGGTGACCGCTGCTCAATACGTATTGAATCTTCTGCAATTTGCGAACCTATCCTCGGTCACTGAAAAAGCCTATTACAGAAATCTAGCCTTTGCATCTTTGGGATAAGAGGTGTTTTATCCTGCAGGTAAAGCAACTTATACATTTTCTTTAACGGTCGGGGGTAAGGACCGGTGTGGAAAGCGCACCGACCCAGATCTATCCTACAGAACCTGTTCCTGCTTTACATAATCCAACGCGGTGTCGCCGTCATTCGATACTTGAACAGTGACAAGTGATGATGATGATATTGTAATAGCAGTTCCCGCTTATGTGTACGGCCTATTGGTAGAGTAAATGGGAATAGAGTTGGAATATTATGCCAGCTATTGAAGAAGTAACCAATTGCGTTGGAAATGATGAAATACACAGCCCTCAGGCAAATCGTACTTGTACCTACTGCGTAGTAGACCTATATTCTCGTTACTGGGTAAGATGACAATTCGATTCGACCAAAGAAATATTTGTCTAATACTTAATGCTTTCTGGAATATGGGCAAAAAGGCCCTTATTTATACTTTCTATATTCCCCATTACCGTTCCCCCAGTGCCGTTGCCCGGCGTCGGCGCGGCTGTGCTGACAGCGCGAAAGCAGTCTCTCCATACTGGGTCGTTCGACCGCCTTGCCGCTGCTGCGAGCCTGGTAGCCGCTCCCTGCGGTTACCTAACTGTAGGTGTTAATTACATGCATAATCTGTGGTGAAGGTTTTTTTTCTTAGTTAGGCTGATGCGGTCAGCATTAACATGAGTTACAGAAAAGTCTTAAACAGTTTTCGCTGCGTACGCAACGGAAGCCCTCAAAAGGAATATTTTGCAACATTTTTCTTTGTTGATTTATTAGTCGTAGCGTAATGTAAAGCCTTCCTCAATAAATGAGCTATCTTAGACAAAGAAAATATTGGACCAGTAGTTGCAGATGCATGCTGAAGAAAGTTTCCTCTCTATATTATCTTACAGCGCCTGTGGACCTTCACTAGTTAAATTCAAATTAACCTCTGCCTTCCAATCATCTCCCACTATTTGGCATTGAACTATTAACGTGGTATGCATCTCATTAGTCAGTAACAAGATTAGAATGTGCCAAGTTTTATGTAATGTGCTGTAATGTAAAGTGCAACCAGTCAAGTTGGCGTGTCGTTAAGTGAAAGTGATGAGGCGAGCTTAATTGCTAAAGCGAACGGTGATGAGGCGATCGTTGCTAAACTAATATGGTATGATTGTTTTGCACTTTGAACGAGATGTGATAATCAGAGAATTACTATACATTATGCTTTATTTTACTCAATTTAATACCTGATCCTTGTACTTGAACTGACAACACTTTACCCCAACTAGAGAAAAATTACAATACAGTACAAAAATACCTTTTTGACTCATAAACTCGTAGTTAGCGTTGCAGGTTTGTTTCCTTTATGTTACAGACAACATTCCAATTGTCTTGGTTTCGAACTTAAGCATTTTCTTGCTTTTGCAGACAACGACGGGGACGTCTGCCATAAATACTTAAATACATATAAACATCCATGACTTAGGTACAAATGATCGTGCTCACCACATAAACATTTGCCCCTCGCAGGATTCGAACCCGCTGGTACACTTGTCAGAAGAGCTAACCACTACACCAAACGAGTCGTCAGTCAGAATCAATTGCAGAGAATGGACAGACTTAATCAACATTTACATCCAATAGCATTCAACAGCCTCGAAACGTTTCAAAATCTACATTTGTATGTCACTGACAGAAATCGTGCGTTCACATTTAGCAAATTTTACTTTTCACGGCGTCTCTTGCACACATTTCCTCAGTGAAATCGCAAACAAGATGGATCGTGGCCATGCTTCGTGCATCTCTCATATAGTATTGACGTCGTCAAATTAATGTTATAGTGAAAATAGGTGATTTCTCGTAATATTGAAAGCGATAGCGAAAACCAATTTGTTTACGACTTTACACATGAGTAATCACATTATGTTCGAACCAAGATCTTGCCAGTCATTTGTCACTATTTATTATCACATTACTGGGATGTTTTTGAAAAACACATCCAACCGTTACATGCAGAGAGGCACTACTAACCATTTAACTACCATTACTAGCGTATGGAACTGACACCCACGAACATGCCTGCCACATGAATTGGTCATTAACGCATGCAAACGGTTCCATATATTTGACATTAAAATTTCAAGGAATACGTCACAGTCTTATCATCAAGTTATTTTTAGGGTTCCGTACCTCAAAAGGAAAAAACGGAACCCTTATAGGATCACTTTGTTGTCCGTCTGTCCGTCCGTCTGTCAAGACCCTTTTTCTCAGGAACGAGTGGAGGTATGAAGCTGAAATTTATATCAATTACTCAGGTCTACTGTCCCTTGAAGCTGTGAAAAAATCAAACTTCTAAGCCAACGCAATCAAAAGATACAGCCGTTTATGCCGCAAATTTTCGACACTTGCAAGGGAATCAAAACCTACAGGGTGCTTCCCGTGAACTCAGAATCTTGAAATTTGGTACGAAGCAACGTCTTATAGCATAGATAAAGGAAAAATTACGAAAACCATAAATTTTTTGTTACATCACATAATATATATTTTTTTAATAATTTTTAACTTACTACCCATTTCCTCATAAACGCGTAGAGGTATTAAATTGAAATTCATACCAAATACTCAGGTCTATAATACCTTTAAGCTGTAACAAAATCAAACTTCTATGTCAACGCATCAAAAGAAACAGCAATTTAAGCTGCATATTTTGAAACTCGCAAGTACTCGCAAGGGAATCAAAACCTAAAGGGTACTTCCAGTCGACCTAGAATCTTGAAATTTGGCATGAAGCAACGTTTTATAGCACACATAAAGGAAAAATTCCGAAAATTGTAAACCTTGCAGGTTTGTACGGAACCCTCGGTGCGCGAGTCCGACTCGCACTAGGCCGGTTTTTTTTGCTTGGCATACCTGCTATATACGTAGTAATAACAACTTACTGCAAGTTTCATAGTTTTTTTTTCAATTATTTTATTGAAGTCGGTTAAAATTATATATACTGAGGTTTTAAGTCTGTTGATCTTCAAGAAGTTTCACCTTACACTATGTTTGAAAGCGATTTTCCCTTGTTTACATTTACTTTCAGACGGTCGTACTAATGGTGTGTTGTAATTAACTATTATGCCTCAGCAAAAACTGATGTATAACTAAGACATTATTAATAGGCAATGTAAAAGATGTATATGATATCACTTACATATTTTAACCTAGTGTTAGGGAGAAACTTATCGTTCCTATAGGCTGAAAGGGCCTGTTTTTTCTTTGTCTTAAGTCTAGACTGTATTATGAAAAACAGTATTATAATAACAACCTACGAGTATTTTTTAATAGTTATGTCTAGAGAAAGACATGAATGACAATCTAAACATCCATACATTTGATGTTAACAGCATTTGCTCGTCATGAATCAACTTTACGCTTACATCAATGGGTTATTCGCCAACTGGACACGAGACTGGACACGAGTGTGTCCAGTTGACAAAACTTGAAAATATTATCACTTATTATTTCGTCATCTGGACACACCAAGATTTTTACGCGTGTCCACATAAGGCAAGTTAAATTTACGTGGAATTTTGTGGACACGCGTAAACATCTTGGCGTGTCCAGATAACGAAATGATAAGTGGTAATATCTTTAAGTTTCACCAACTGGACACACGTGAGTCCAGTCTAGTGTCCAGTTGGTGAATAACCCACATCAACCGTCGGCTTCGTCTGGTCTTTTATACTGCCAATTACCTCAATCAATGATGCTGTAACATTACAATCAATAACCATTTATTGTACAGTTAACTCGTAAAGTCTGCAAGCGAAAGTGCTGTCTTGTGGTTACTACACAGACTGCATGTTTCGAATTCCGATACGTAAAGAAAGAGCTTTATTATCGAATTATCGAGCGGTTACGAAACTTTCGATGAATGTAAATTGACAATAACGACTAATTTAGGAATTAGTTTAAAATACAAGAACTGTATTCTGATTTTGTCTTCATAATTTCATGTCAATCTTCGAGCTTTGGGTTTTCCAGTTAGATTACTTTATGAAAAAGTAAGCACAGGTATTTTTTTGCAGATAACTAATTTCTTAGTAAGAGAAAGGTTTATTATTTTTTAGCTGTTTTTTATTCAGGATCCGGTTGCTCTTGATTCTAGCCAGACACCAGTTTTAGAGTAAGATTTACCAATGAATTCATCTATCTCTAATAAACCTACAATATTATTTTCACCCTGTATGTTCTCATCTGCTAAACGCTGTCCATTTAACCCATTAGCAGATAAGAGCTAACTTTTACCGAATGAACGGATCACGTTACCTCTCTCGCACGTAACTAACAACGCAACAATACATCGCGTTTATCTCTTTATGAAAGTCCGATTGTTTAGGCTGGCCGAAGTGGCCGATACTTTTAAGATAGGTCCTCTGATTAGAATTGGAAACGAGGGGAAACCATTTTATTTGATTAGCAGCTACAATCCATGCTGGAGCAACTTACGTTTGCCGAAATGCGGAACAAGAAAAATACTAACTTTTTTTCTTATTCTTTTTTTTTTTAACTCTCCTGAGAAGTCTTTTTTTTTGTAATCGGCATAATTTATATGGCCCTGATTTTGATCGCGCGTTTATCTCTTTATGAAAGTCCGATTGTTTAGGCTGGCCGAAGTGGCCGATACTTTTAAGATAGGTCCTCTGATTAGAATTGGAAACGAGGGGAAACCATTTTATTTGATTAGCAGCTACAATCCATGCTGGAGCAACTTACGTTTGCCGAAATGCGGAACAAGAAAAATACTAACTTTTTTTCTTATTCTTTTTTTTTTTAACTCTCCTGAGAAGTCTTTTTTTTTGTAATCGGCATAATTTATATGGCCCTGATTTTGATCAATCAAAAATATTTAAAAAAATAATATATTGTTATAATTTATGAAGAATTATGTAAGTGTCTCGTGATTGGAGGTGATCATTTATTAAATGCATGCATGTAAGCGTTACATCACAACACATGTTCTACAAAACGTAGCCAGCTAAGACAGATTTAACCAGGATTTTAAAAGAGCAAGAGAAATATTGTACATTTACCGCTATTACTTCTTTAAACCAAATATCTACATAAATATATACTAGTACTCGTTTCTTAAATATTCATTCACTCACGCAATACTGGAGGTGACATCAGGCTACCTACTTCTTTAGTCACCATCATCATCATCATCAGCCCAATTTTGTCCAGTCTTGGACGTAGGCCTCCTCCATTTTCTGCCATGTCTGGCGGTCTTGTGAATTTCTCTAAAATATTAGTAATTAGGTAAACTTACCTCAAGTTTTTCAGCGCCTGCCTAAATCTTTTTTTGTCTTTATCTGAAAGAAGAACATCAACGTTAATATTTCGAGAAAAAAATTCATTTTTTTCATACTTCCAAGGCTTATTTGAGTTTTCTTATTGCACGTCTTAATACTTTGAGAAGAAGAAAGGAAAAAAACATAGAATACTTGGAAGGCTTATTTCAGTCTCAATATTAGCCTGGGGGTGACTGATGTTCAGATGATGCTTTTGGTCGTTAAGACCGCAAGTCTGTCGCTGACACTCAAGGGTAACTTCTTGCGGCTTGCATTACGATTTATTGGAAACCATTACACTAAATACGTTAAACCAGATCAGTAAACGATACAGTTTTAGTATTCAACTTGCTTTGAGAATACTTAGGAATTATACACCCTACCCTACCACAAGTTTGTGCATTTCTATGACGATGAAAAGGTGTCAAATTAATATCAATATGATCTTTCCTATACTTACATCCGCCAGCTCCATTCCATCACAAGGAGACCAGACGTAGGCTAGCGTACCATCCCTATGTTGTTGACATTCCACCTGCTCGCACAAAGCGCTTTGCTGCTAGTTAGGGTTCTGTAGCCGAATGGCAAAAAACGGAACACCGCTTACCGATTCAAAGGGGGCATCGTACTCACATGAAACTAAAACCAAAAAATTTTTTTTTACTCAAACCTATGCGTGTGGCGTGTCTATGGATAGATCTTTTAAAATGATGTTAAGGTTTCTAAAACCATTTTTTCTTAAAGTGTAAGGTTTTAGATATAGACGCTTCCGAAGTGGTAAAATGGGCGTCCCCCCCATCTAACTTTTGAACTAAGAAAGTGAAAATTTTGAAAAAAATATGTGATGTAGATCTCAACAAAAACTTCCAAAAAAAATAATTTGATGGAGATCAAACCAGTAGTTTTTGAGATATTGCACATTTTTATCAACCGCAAATATAACTTTGTCTTTCATACAAACACTATGAAAAACAAAGTTATTTTTGCTGTCACAATATATTGTGATGTTTTTGTTACGTGAAAGTAAGTGAACCCTGAATTCAGTTAAGGGTGGCACGGAACCCTCAGTGCGCGGGTCCGACACGCACTTAACCGATATTTTTTTAAATGAGTGCAGCTTGGGAATGGAACTCGCTGCAGACGCTGCCTACTGAAGTTTTTCTTAAGGAATATAACCTAATCCTCTTTGAAGCAAGTTAACAGGCTGCTACTAAGCAGATATGCACCACACTAGACCTCATCCACAACTGACATCGGGTGTGGTCGAGGTTTAATATCTATTTATCCGAGAATAAAATGAAAAAAATGTCTGCAAGATATAATATCTATACAGATACCAACTCTATCAAATTAAGAGCCGCAAAAACGGGTCCAAGTCACAACATGCCACAAATTCGATCATGTGGCCACACAGCGCGTACGTGCCTCACGTAACAGTTACCCGTACTTCCTCACTAATAGATTACCAATGCTCAACAATGCTCGTTCCGTTTTGAGGGCCTACTCCGTCAGACTCTTCGTATAATTTTCAATTGTTTCCGAGCTCACATTCATCTTACATTTCTATTAAAATAATCGCTCATAATCACACCGGATATCAGGTAGATATTTTCCGCGTCACAAGATTATAGAGCTTTAAAAAAATTGACACCCATCTTATACATTATACTAAAGTAATGATCTTGTGTTTTGGAATTTAGAAACAACGGTGGAACCACAATACCCAGACTCGAGACAACATAAAAAAAATCTAGATTTCTACTTTTAACCTGCCGGGAATCGAACCTAGGACCGTGGGACCGTGCTTAGCCACTACCCCATGGGTCATCCATCAAAAAGACCGATATTTTCTGCGCCCGGTGTGATTATGGTATCCTCATTTGCCGAAAATATTAATGTTAAATAGACGGTTAAAGGCAGAAGACTGTATAATTACAGAAGCTTAAGTAACAAGCACGGTTTCAGTCAAAACTTTTGATGTTTAGAGTAGGACCATGCACTCCGTTCTTCCGACAATGTCGTCGCTCCGAGCCGTCTGCCGTCTAACGGCAATCGCGGATTCGCGTGTAATGGAACGATATTAGATAACGTCTGGATCGCGATGTGATTGCTTTTTACTCGCATCTGAACTTAATCGTATCATCGCGTTCCCTTATTGCTGATTCACTGACATTGTTTCACGGAAATATAGTACGTTATACTTGTAGTTATGATATTTTTATTTTAAACACAACAATCATCATGAGCATATTATATATCCTATAAAGCCAATCTCAAGTTATATTTTATAAATTAAATTATAAATATTTAATTTTACACGATTTTGTTGTATATGACACAAAATTGATCAATCAATCATTAACAAATTACCAGATTCACGTCAAATAACCGGTTTTTAATTACAAACAGCGTAGTAAAAGTGTTGTCCAAGACATTAAAAATATTAGGTAATTCAAAGGCGAGACGTTTACAATAAAACTGACTGTTGTTGCGAACAAACCGCATTGTTCTCCACAGTTGCCTAATCAGCCTCAAATAAAAAAAAATACCTTAAAACTAAACATTTAAGACTTTAATATCTACGCCACAAGAGTAACCTAAATATTTGGCGTATAAAACAAGCGACCAAATCAAGATAACTAAACAACTGAAACATTTAAGCTGCGTTTTGCGTGTTTCATATCTAGTCGTATAAAATCATTTTGCTGACACTCAAAACGGTTCAATGACCTTCTAAATCAGTGGAAAGAAGAGACTAAGCTTTGATCATTGCAAAGATAAACCACAAACAATGATTCTTCAATTGGAGGTTTCCCACTGCCTACTTTGTTTTGTATTAAACTCTCATAATCATTGTTATGTTTAACCTTACAAGATTTAATTAAGTTATCATTCTTTAATAATTAGTATCGTTGTATTACGTCACGGTTATGAAAACTTTCACGAATTATGACGTGTTTAGTCGTTCAGGCCAATATAATTATAGTTTGAATATAAGTAAATATAGTTAGAGAATGTAATGTGGAAACGAAAAATGGTCAAACAAAAGACATCAACGCGCTATATGCAAGAAAATCTGCAATTTAAAAAATCCAACAATCTACTCATGTGACATTTATGTAACTTTAGTAAAACTTAAAAAAAACAATAACCAAGATTATGCCATAACGCGTATTATATATAACAAGAATTTTTATTAAGGCTGCTGTCACCTACCTTCTAACAAAGTTCAAATGAAAATTTCTCCCCAAAAATGACTAAACTGACTACTTTTTTTGAATGAATTGTGTAGAAATGAACTATCTCTATAAGATGTCGACTCTGAATTTTTGATTCAATCTTTAAAATGTCTGTAATTTGCAATCATAGAAGCCAAATTGACGGTTTTTCTGGCGCACTCTTCTAGATCACTTGTTGACATCAGCTATCGAAATAACATAAACTTGAAGGGAATTACGTTTGTATACAAGGTGTCGACTCTGTTTTATTTATTTATCGCTCTGGTTATTCCAAATGAAGACAAAATTGAAACCATGTTTTGGCATAAAATACGCACCTAAAGACAGGCGATTATCTCTGAGATACATTGCACTTATTCTGTGTTATTTGATAAAACAATGTTATAGAGGTTCCTATCTTTGACTTAGCATCTAAATTCTTGATTTTATCTTGTGCAATATATTCAAAATATCTTACTAAAGTAACCTATAAATTTGAGATTTGGAGCTGTCACGAACATTCATCTTCGATTGAAATTTGACAGACAGCGCCGAGCGCTCGGAGGGGAAGGGTGTGTCGCTCGTTGTCTTCGCTGCTACTCTTTTATTTCGTGTATGATACTAATTCCAAATTTGAAAATATCACGCTTTGCACAATTTTTATACGGCGACCAATTCGCTTTGAGGCTTTATGCAACAGGCATAAAGCCATAGTGCATTTGGATCGTCGATGTTCTCTAATTATAACAAAAAAGTATTCGTTCTTTTGTATCGATTAGTAGTTGTATTTAAATGATTAATCAATGTTATATAAACTTGCATAGAAAGGAATCCTTATTAATACTATAAACAAGAAAGATTTATATGTATGGGGACTATTTCAAGAGGTTCATGAGTTAAAACAAAGATCTTTTATCATATACAATTTGTATTTTCGAAACTTGATCAAACAATCGACAAAAATAATAATAATACAAAATTGTCTACAAAATAAAATTGTGGTATATGATGAGTAAACTGTTTCTATCACCAAACAGTTAAATGTCAATTTTAGACAAATACTGAATTAATAAGGCCAAGAATAGGCAATAGTACCAATTCTATTGCATATGTATGGGGTTGCAAATTATCACCTTATTTATATTATAAAATAAAGTAATATCAGTAACACTACTTTATAGTTCAAAAACGGTAGACCGATTTACATGATATTTACTTTGTTGAATTGGTATTTACCTCTTACCCCTTAAGTTAAAAACAGGGCTGGGGCGCGCCGAGGCTGGATATGAAGCAAAGTTTTCTGTGGTCGAAGTTTTTTTTTTCACTAAAAAGTCTAAAACTCTTCAAAGGACTCCAATTTAGGCAAACCATTTCTTTTTGAAGTCAGTGCCATCGCATGGGCTCTCTCAAGTTCCATCTTAAGCGACATCTATCTGGGCATCGACTCCAAAAAGAAATGGTTTGCCTAAAATGGAGTCCTTTCAAGAGTTTATTTAAGACTTTTTAACGCGTTTTGTTTTTGAAGTCGGTTTTATTGAAATAGTATGGTGGTGAAGTGACCATTAACCCAACAAAATTGAAGACAAATAAGGGCTTTTGTTTTAAGTATTTGACTTTGAGTAGTAAACAAGTAAGTTTATAAATTTTCTTACATCATTCGTGCTTTTGATTTTGAATAAGAATAAACGGACGACAAAAAGTAAAAGGTCAGTTTTTCTTAATATAGACCGTATATAGGCATTTTTTAGTTCCACAACCTTTGATACGCACTTGTACGTACATACCATTGGCCATTGGCGTCAATTCCATACGCTAGTAACAGTGTTTCAATGGTTTAAACCTAAATAAATAGGGCAATATTTTGCTTATTTAACATTACTTTTCTTTCTACCACCATCTACAACCACAACCTAACTATAAACTTGTATAGTAAAACGCTTGTTTAAATAGAAGCGTTTCATGTGATGTGTATGTAGTTAATATGAACCTGTATTCAAATTGTACGCAAATGCCATGAAGTTCCATGGTTCTATTCAAGTCCATATTCATATAATATTTCATTATTGAAAAATGTATATGGACAAAATGATATAATACCGGTGTAAACCAAATAATAAAATAAAAATTATCTTGTTTATCATCTGTTATACATGAAATACTTGAAATCTTGATCGGAATTTTCTTAACTACATTTTCTGAATGTCAGCTATAATAACTTGTGACATATTTCATATATCAAAATACAAATCATATCAAAGAACAGCGTTACACTAAAAAGCATTTATGTGTAAATAAATCCTCATAGCATCCAGCTGGTATGACACGTGGTAGATCAAGCGCAGGACCAATGGCATCATCCACCAATAACCCTTAGTCCCCGTTTCTCGTGGAGTTTACATTCGTAAAAAAATACCTACTCTGAGAAGTCACGATTTGGGTGAAGACATAAAGAGGCAGATAACCGGTACCAACCTGTACCGACTGACTAGTGATGTGCCAAGTCATCTATTTTTAATCTCGAAATATTTAAGAAATTCGTTACAACAATCCAAATAAGGACCGACTGACACTAGAAAATTGTTTTAAAACAAGATTCAAATCAAGACTTGAGTCGGAAAAGTCTCTATAAAGCATTTCAATTCCATGAAATAGCCAACACGGCACAACACTGGTTAGTCGTTGCAGGTCAGTGCGTGTTACCCGCCTCTATATATTGTCTTCACCCTTTGGATGCATTTTGTTTTTTCTATGATGTAAGTTTTTTAAGTTATTATAACTGTATGTTTGTGTTTAAATCTGTGAATTTAGTTACATAATTATCAAAAGGATAATGTTCGCGAACGGAATTGACGCGAGCCCTGATTCCGATCTGTATTCACTGTATTCGTAATAGGTATTTTAAATACTAGAAACTGGTATAACATTAATTTATCACATCGACTTTTATAAGACCATCATTTTCTGTGTTCATCATACGCATAGCCTACTACCTAGAGATAAATTATCAAAATTGTTTAATTACAGTTAACATTTTTTTGTGTCCCGGACATATAAAATCGCACACACACATTGATAAATTCGGTAAAATCTGAGAATCTCCAGACTGTCATATGGCTCTTAACTCAATAGAAAAGATAAAGTGCAATCTTTTTGTCAATTAATTACAACGGATAAAGATTAAAAAGGCCGTGATGTCTACTTTTTACACTAAGGAAAAACATTATTGTGGTTTACAAAGTAGGTTGATGATCACAATAAAAACTGATGTTTGCTATTGAAACGTAACAAAACAAAAGGTCATCGATGTAAAAAGCATATTATAAAACCGTGACGCAGTGATTTTTGCGTGAACTGAGGTCGGATCCTCTGCACCCAAAAAACTAACTAAAGCACACAAAAATAATAAATAAGAAAAATATAACAAAAACCGATCACTCTTAGTAAATACAAACCTAAATAAAATACGTATCCCTAAGTAAATAAGTGTACCGAACTTTCATTTAGAATTAGGATACAAATTTGTTCTTGAAACAACATAGATTCTAAGTAGAGTCCGTTGCATTACCATGTTGATATTGACAGGATTTTTACCTCCTGTGCGTACCTATAACGATCTTGCTTTAATCCATTCGAGTTCCAGACAGTTCAATTCCGACTCAGCTAGTTAAGTCGCCAAACAGGCATTGCGATGCAACTTACGAAAAATTTCAAGTAGGTATTTCTAGTTTATACTTGCTCGTGTAGTGCTGTCCCACGCTAATCTGCTTATTGGATTATACGAAATCGCAATACTCTTCTTCTGCCTCGCCTTATCCCGTCACGCGGGGTCGGCCTTCCCAATCATGCGACGCCAATTTATATCTAGAGCGTCTTGCTCTTGGAGTCCTAATTCTTTCATGTCCCTTTGGACATTTGTCATCCAGGTGGTATGGGGTCTTCCCCTTCCCCTTTTCTTGGTATCAATGGAAAGGCACTTTTTAACCACGTGGTTTAAAAGAAGAGCTGCTAAACTGTCAAAGCAACATCGCAATACGCAGCCTGCTGAGGTTTAAGTAAGTACAACTGTGGCAAAAGAATGAGCATCGTCAGTTCAAGGCGTCAAGTCACGCCCTTAGTTATAGGTATTTATCACTATTAAAAAAAACTTATGTGCGATAAAAACAGTCCTTTTTAGCATATTAACATACAAGTCGCGTGAGGTACAAGTTTAAAATATTTGGCTATTGTTTGTACCCGCCGAGCCCGGGGCGCCGTCTCAGGGCCACCCGCACCCACACACTCTCGTTTTCACATATACACACGTGTGCTTAAGTGAGAGTTAAATTTTAAATTAACGGTCATAACTTGTATGGTTCAACGAGCTGTAAGCAGTAGAAAAGATACATTTTTACAGAAGACGATGATGGCAAACCAGTATACTTATGTTGCTAAGAGTGAGAGTTCTTTAGTAATTCAATCCACATTATAGTTACCAGTCCTGCCCCCGTATTTATCAGCAGAAGGGAAATTATCCAAAAATCGACTATATTTTTACTTTTGACAGCACCCATTCCATGCAATATTCATATTTTGGGATGGAAGGCATAGGAATTTTCTTGCTTATCATACGAAGGATTATTATGGCGGCGTCACTCATAATCATAAATACTTTTACATATAACATTCATGTCATGACTTAGGTACAAATTTTCGTGCTCATCACACAAACATTTGCCCCTTGCGGGATTCGAACCTACGACCGCTGTTTCAGTATTTCATTATTACGAGAGAGCTGGTCATGCTTCTTCAGAAAAAAATTACAAGTTATTATGAACGTATTGTTAGCAATCAAATGGAAAGACCTCTCATTAATCAGATATCAATGAAATGAACGCAATTTATATTGTAGATTTAACCCTGAATTTATAAATAGCGGAAAACTACTGATTGTTCCTCTGTCTCTTACAATCAACTTTTTTTATCGTGTTTCATTGAGTTTTGTTCGCTCCATGTTTTTTTTTTCAAATTGTTCTTGGCAATCTTACTTTTTCAAACATTTCTTGCATAAATTGTTTATTTAAACATAAAAACATTACTTAATCTGAACTCAACACCATCAATACACGTTATGAGTGTTGCATTTTTGTTACTTTAAGCAGCAATATTTATAAACGTATACTACGTAATAAATACCAATACAGCTTTTACTTTCTTTCCCACTCAATTAAACTATTATGCACACATGTTGACACTACAATTATCAAATGCTCAATTAAGGTGCCTTTTTATTTATCTTTCCCCCTTCACACTATGAGATATAATATTTATTTCATAGTGAAAAGGCACCTACATTGTATTTTGTTCAAGACAGAAAATACCTCAACGACTATTCATATTACGTGGCATCCGGTTGCGGAGGAAGTAACGGTACCTTTAGTCGCGTGCGCATATCGATTTATATCGATATTAATATCGATCCGATAGCAAACTCGAGCGGAGCGAGGTCGCGAGCGCGGAAACCTGGTTCATTGTCAAGTAAAAGTATATTTCCTGGTGTTGCATTTTGCTTTACTGCTATTGTGTTTGTGGTATTATAACTCATAAATAAATAAACGGTATTTATTATCTTTCACGTTCACCGACAAGATTGGACACACGATCTTGTAATTATCTCAGGATCAAACTGGATGCAGACCGCTAGTGGATAGGGGAGGCCTATGTTCAGCAATGGACGACCTTTGGCTGATAATGATGATGATGATGATGATTTATCCTCCTTAAAAAGATATTGTGCTGTTATATCATTCATTGTTTATTGCATGATCCAGGTATATCTCAGGATATTAAGTATTGTGTTCAAACTTTATTCAAATCCAGAAGATAAACTTGAAAATTAGTTTTTTAAATACCACTCGTTCTCTTCTGTTGTAGCGTTATTTTATTTACAACGAAAACTTTTCACAATTAAATTATGAATTAAGTAGAAATTATCTGGATAAACCTAAGCCACTGAACAGATTAATTGTGTCAATAACTTCAGTGCAGTATCAAATCTCAACCAAACACATGCGCATTTTGAATTGAGCTTTATAAAATTTTCCTTTCCAAGCGTAAAGATGAGTCACACCGTAGTCAATACCTTAATCATAGCCGTTGCACTCCCGCGCAGGAATGCCTCGAAGCCTACAGGAAGGCAAGGTGTTCATTACCACAGACAATCGTCGCAGCTCCATTGTGTAGCCGCACCTAAATTCCTGGGCTTACTTACTTGGGTGTTATGCAATGCGGGCTATTCACCATCTCGTCCCAAAGATTGAGATTGGGACGAGTTGCAGTTTATAATATCGGGGCTCTATTTTTTTATTACTCGCGAGAATAGTAAGAGTGATTTTCGAATTATCACGCTAAAAAAAGACGCGAGTAACTACAAAATAAATATTCTTTAAACTCAGTGTCGTGTGGGTTTTAATTAAAAAAGCGAACATAAATCAAAGCAAATTACATGCCATATTGACGCGAATGATTCAGAAACAAGGCCCATTGTAATAATAGATATTTGTAATAAAAAAAACGATTTATTGTTTATTTATTTCATTCTGCAACATTTCTCTTGCCACAATACATTATTACAATGTTTTATTATCTCGCACTGATAAGTTGACTGACATTAAGAAACCAGCAAAGCAATGATAACAATCAAAAGAATTTTATATTTTTTGCATTGCAGATGGTATTTGCAATAATAAAGACATAAATATTATTCATCATTAAAATTAAATATCATCGAAATTGCATGACAAATCAGTTGAAAATATCTAGCTGCATGACGAATCCGCCTAATATGCAAGGAATGATAATTACTAAATACCTAAACATACATTCATAGTAGGTACTAACACAGACAGCTTCTTTACACTATCAGCCACATTCCATATGCAATGCATTATGATTATGAGCTACAGAATCACTTAATAGTGCCCAAGGAAGCGTGACAAAATGGACATTTATAAAACTAGTAAGATTACTACATTGTACAATTATGCAGTTTGGTATGTTACGGCTGTTAAGATTTCTCAATGGATTTATAGTAAGTTGGATAATTACAAACTAAACTTTTTTTTACAAAATGCGAGCTGCAAGCATTTTCTTACATAGAGAATTGGCCTGACCTAAAACGACTTACGTTTAATAACTGAATATCTACTTAGAGTGCTTAAAAAAAGAATGAAAAAATAAAACTTACAATGCACATAAATAGTGTGAGAGTTATATCTTTGCACTTTACTTTAACGAGACAATTATTTTCCAAATACATACGCTTTAATAAATCCAATCTTTTAGAACGGGTCATTGACTGTCTGCGCCTGAGTACTGCGAGCAAAAACTAGGCAATAACGCTTAATTACTTAGACTGCGAAGATTTATGACATAAACGCTAATATGCCTTCGAATGATGTTGATTATGATAGTCGACGGGCACACGTCGGACACTTTTAAGTTGTTTACTTAGATTAACCGACGTTACTAGAAATTTGTAGTCTGACAGAAGGCTTATTTTTGTTAGTAAAGTTAATTTAAGAAAAAATATTGATTACTGTTACATCGGAAATAATATTGCTATCTCCATCTTTGTTTTTCCATGGATATCCTGTAAAAAGAGAAAAAGCACAGCTCTTAACAACTTAATCCCTCATGCGTTCCTGACCGGTTTCCCTAAAACCAAAATTACATCCTCTTTTCTCCAATATCATCGGTGCATCGTCCTCACGTAAAATGGAACGCATAAACCAGCTAGGCCGGTTGCTTGATTCTCGTCACGACATGATCGATTCCAATCCGATTGGTCAATATGTCTGACCTTGCGTTCCTGAATCGGGCACTTTCAGACAATCAGTTATAAGCACCTGAGACTTTGTCGGTGTTGAATAAAATTATTGCCACGATATGCTTACTGACTACTCTACGCAAATGCTTTATTCTGTGCGATGAATTCCAAGTTAATTAATCCTTATCTAATTTTAAAAGTAGAGACAGTGTCAGTTTGAAGGCGCTGTCGCAAAATACCTATTATCTTCATAAGTACAAACCCTTACAAAAGGAAAATGTTATTTTGCATATCAACTGAATAGAAAGCTTGCTGAATATTATGTCATTAATTGTCATACAATACAAAGGCTGGGTATTGTGACTTTCTAAAGTGAAGCTTGGTTGAGTTACAAAGACATAAATATCGATAATATTCAAATAATTGTATTTTCAAACAGCAGCGACCAGCCATGGCTTACTGATTTCTCAGCGGGGTGCTTTTGTGTGTAGTTAAAGTATAGATAGCCATTATTATGTGAACTAGCTATATAAAGCGTGTGTCTTAACTAAAAATTGATTTGCAGTCATATATTGAGAAGAAGAATGTTGATAAACACATCCGTGAGGGTTTATTAATTGACACAATTCTTCGTAGTTGACAAAATATGAAAATCCATCTTTTCTGTAATAAGCATGAAAAAGTCAGCTGTTGCTTATTTTGCTTACGTATAACGAATCGAAAACACATTTATCATACTTTATGGTTGCGTTGAAAAACTACCTGCTTAACATTCATTTTACAACATCTATTTTAGTAATACGATCGTATTTCCTTGTAGATTCACATTGACGATACCTAATAACAAATGAATAATCTAATCTAATAATATTAAATCTTCACAGATGATGTAAGTAAGTATTCATTTATTAAAATAGGATTGAACTGAGCTACTTTTTGTCAAAAAATCTAATTCGAAAACAGTTATTTGCTACTTAAAAACAGTTATTTGCTACTTGCGGTCTATTATATTCCAAGTATGAACTCACAATGAAATTCCTGACCACATGATTCTGAAAGGCTTTATCAGATCAAAGGTTCGTTGTTTAGCCATTCTTAGAAACTAGCTCCAATTATAACAAATCAACTTCAAATGATACCATATTCATTAAAACGTAAGTATTACTCTGCTAGTACAAAGAAAATACCGGATTTATCATATAAGGATCTAATCTGTTTGTCTATACAACTTATTTTTTTAACGTTTACTTATTGGTCGCAGTTTGTTTTTATGTAATTCTACTATGTCGTTAGTGATGATGACAGTCATAGCTAAATATGTAATTACAATTTAATATTGAACGCTGCTTCCAACTAAGACTTCTAATAAAAACAGCTTTGCACCAATAGCTCCTTCAACAACTCTCTCTTGTCTGCCAATTGTCTGTAGTCCAGTTAAAGCCTTAATGTGTTGCAACAAATTGGCTACAGATATTGCTCACGAAGAGAATAGGCAATTTTCGATCTTGTCGTAAAATAGCGGAAATTTCGCTGCCCTAATAAAACATGATTGAGAGCTAACCGACGAATCCCGCACACCCACGCTACCTGGTTCATTTACCCCAACACGACCATTCTCATTACCGTCTTAGGTCTGGTCAGTGACCATTTTCACCATAGCGAAGAGTGAGCAGGCAGCCAATCTTTGGTAGGTAGGCACTAGGTATGCCATGGAAAACTTAAATGGTCCCAGCATAACAGTATTCATCAATACGTACTCGTTACCACTCGGAGAATTACCCATTGAAATTTTGACTCAACCTTCCACTAAGTAGGTAAGTGATCTGGCTGTACTAAGTTGAATGTGTATTACAGTTACATGTTCAAAAACGGATTCAGGGTCTGAATCATTTTTGCACGTGACACACTGCAATGACTCTAATCGATCATTATTTCGGTTTCAGACTTTACGTGAAAGCCAATTTAATTTTGTGGCACTTTATCACCAATCATACTTAAGTAGCTCTCTCTATACCAAAGTTCCTTGAAGTCGGTTTATTATTGTGTGTTACTATGATATAAGGTAAGTACAACAATATAGACAAAGTATTGGTTTTACCTTTGATTAAAGTAAAATAGCGGAAGATAGGTGACGCGCCACTCGAAAGTGGACCGCTAAAATCAGGCCCCCGTCGCCTAATTTCCATTGGATTGCGTGTGCGGGTGACATTTATATGACGTGTGACGTAAGGAATGTGTAGTGCCATTTTTTAGATGACAATTAGTATGACGTGCCGTATCTTCCGCTATTTTACTTTAATCAAAGGGTTTTACTTTTCTTCTCCTAAAGGCCCTTTTAAACCGGACGAGCGAATGCTCATTCTATCACCACTTCATTAAATTCTTCTACACCGAGCATTCGTTCGTTGTTCTATTGCGTTCTATAGAATATTCTAAGAACGTTTGCTTGATATTTTTGTGTAAAACGCTGAAATCGAGCTTTAGTTTAGAACAAAAGAACAAGAAAGAATGTTCTTGTTCTAGCTCTAGTTCTTTGTTCGTTTGGTCTAAGCCCACCTTAAGACTTAGAATACTTGGAAAACCATTTTAATATGCATTATCTCACATCAAGATATTCAACCACAAAGTAAACGGACATCTACACAAACGATAATGACTAAATGGCAAATATTTACGACGTTAACACCTTGTTCGATCGTGATTGGAGATCATTGGCTATTCAAGTACGAACAGACGCGAATAAATACTATTTTAATCAGCATAAGACATAAATGACTATTTAGATTGCTATTACAAGACGCGGAAAATTGTTTAGTAATACTAAAAGCGTAAAATGTGGTAACGACGACTGTGTAATAGCGTCTAACTAAATAAAATGAATGATATTTTTTTACAAGCAAGGGTTTTCTTTTCTCGTAAAATTGACTCCGTTTCCTTCCTGTAAATAGGTGTCTATGGTAACTGATGATTCATGTATTCTTCCTAATTTTACTGAGATAAGATAATACTTATCCGAACCCCTAAAGGCAGTTTTTCAAAGCAATATTGCCTAGTATTAATATAAAGACAACTCCCAAGAAATGCCGACCGTCTATGGCAACCGCAGTTGCTAAGGCCAACTAATCTTTAAATTAGTTCATATTCTTGCTACAGCCAAGGCGTAAGGCTTTATGAGTAACATAGACAAAATGAGGCCGACATGTCACGAGCGCGAACGCGGGGGCTGGTTTCTAAACGAATATGACCTTTAAAGCTTACACATAAAGCTCGCCAAAGCGAGCATTAAAAAGCGGTTAGAGGTGACGCATTCTCTAAATTCTAAGTTGACAGTTCAATGAGGTTTTATGCGTAAGTACCAAGCTTTAGGTGAACTTTACTATAATATTACTACATTCATTTACACATTTTGAACTACACGAATCTTTTTTGTTCTTAACTCCGCTTTAGAATCACATTTGATATGAGAAGTAACCAAATAAAACAAAAAGAAAGAAAACATTTTTATTTGGTACACATCAAATTAAAAACATAATAGAAAAACAAAAGTAAAACCATATCTGAAGACGTTGACTTAAAATACAAAACAAAAAAATAAAATACAATTACGATGTGTAACCAAAATAAATTAAAAGCTTCCAATGTAAACTACATGCATTGCGTGTTTGTTTAAACTTTGCAAACCTTCTTGTTTAGTTACAATACGCTTGTTCGCGATGTTTGCCAAATCTTTTTTATCACACATCACTTCCTTGAATCAGCAAATCATTAACAAAGCATTCGCGAACGTCTAGAACTCTACATTTAGATACAAAAAGGAAGTATCCGAAGCATTCGAACGGTAACAATTCACCGAAAGCCCGCAAGGCCTGCGTCTGCGCATGATTCACGCAGCCTTCGACCCTCCACTGGTTTGAGGATTCATCTTCTCGCTACTACCTGATAATATCATATCTTTTTTTGACATGACGAGTATATGACCTCATGGGATCCAGTCAGGCTCGCAATCTGACCACAGGGGTTAAAAAAACTATATAAAAATAATCGCGTTAGTGCCGTGTTGTAGCTTTTTAATTTGACCTTGACCACAACGATAAAATTAAATCAACACCATCACAAACATTGTTTATCGTATGTTCGAGGGACATCCAATTCTTTGGTTCTTAAGTACTTAGTTAGAAATTATATCGATAAAATAAAATCCATAGTAAAAACTAATTCACTCAATCACCCATCTATATACATAATCTCAGTATGATCAAACAATAATCGTTTTTATTAGATTTTGAAGTCGAAATAGTTGTGAGGCCTCTGCAAACTGCCGAAGGAACGTGTTTCATGTTTCGACCCGCAAATAATTATTAAAATAACTTCAAGCGAATCTCATCAAAGATAGGCATGAAGCAAAGGTTTGCATCAACTTGGTTCAAACAAATATATTTGCATAGATAGCTTTTGTCGTGATCAAAGCACGCAGCTTTAGACACGGTAATGTTATCTAGATCTTCCACTCTGGTAGTATTGTTACAAAAACTTTACTTATTTATTTAATAACTTTATTGCGCAATTGACAGTGTACAAAAGGTGGACTTAATGCTAAAAGCATTCTCTCCCATTCATACCTTTAGGTCATGCAGATTTTCACGATCACGAGTCGTCAATTCGTCATACGTTCCACGTTGCTAAGCAAGGTTGTCGAAAAGTTACGCAAGTTATTCAATTAACAATTAATTAAGTCAGTGCACAAAGGATCGACCTCAAGTGTGGGCTTGTGATTCAAACCGTGAACAATTCACAAAGATCCCACGCAGCGAATCGAACGAGCTTGTGAACAATGTGTTCGAAGAGCTTATAAGTTACGCGTAGCATTTAGCTATTAGATGTAAAGAGCTGCTAATCTTAAGGCACTTTAAGTATGTCTTATCTAAACAAAGCCGGGTCGCAACGCAAAAAAAACCTAAATGAAAAGGATAGATTTCCCTCTTGACCACGGAAGGTGCAATGCAACTGCATAAGGAACTCCTTATCTCGTTTGAGACTGACCGCAGGCCAGACATTTGATAAATCAGCCAATCATTGCTATGTAATTTTAAAGTAAATTTCTGATTAATTTGTGGTTAGTCACAAATATTGCTGTTGATAGTCTTATTGATGAAGTTCATATATGAGAGTCTAAATTTAACAAGACCTGGTATTATGATTAGTAGTCACATTTTGCAGCTGCTGCTGACAAACCTCGACAAATGCTTAAGTCCCCTATAAACGTTATGCTTAAAAAAAAACGTGACGTATAGGTTATGGTTTATGCTTCATTACATTTCTAGGCAACTCATCAATAGGTATGTAAAAAAAGGTAAAAAATTATGGGGCGATAAATAAATATCTTTTGTTAAAACGCTTCATCGCCATGCCACTTCTTTCATTCTTTATGCTTTTCTTTACCTGAAGGTTGTCTGGAAGAAATTGCTTCAAGCAATAAGACCGCCTGAATTGTACTCATTTTTAATATTTAAGATGTTTCTGTATTTTTATTGTTTATGGTGTGCAATAAAGTATATTTATTATTATTATTATTATGCGCCAGACAACACACCAATTGTCTGGTTCGTGGTAAGGAATTTTCTTCCTTGTGTTACGAAGTACCAGACAACGATTATGACGGGGGCGTCTCCCATAACTACTTAAATACATATAACATCCATGACAAAGGTACAAAAATGTGCGATATTAGAGGCATGTTGGTACTTTCTTTATTCTTAAGACTCTACTGTGTTTTTTTTCCACGGTCCGGGAACATCGTTAATATCCAATAATTAATATGTTCGTTCATTAAGATTAATGATACCATATTGCCTATCGGTGACTAGGTATGAGAGCTAAGCTCTTATCTTGCTATCCGATCGCTTACCACATTATTATTGCACGCTATATCTTGTCAGATATTTTATTGAATGAGATAAATAAAAAGTATATTTAAAGAACCAAAATAAGTAGTAAACCAAGATAAATTCTCAGCTCTCTCGTCCAAATTCATGCGTCATTGGTAGATAATGCAGTTGGTAATTGCTAACACCATTACTACAAATAAACAGATCATTAACTAAGTCTGTGTTTAATTTCTAATGAAGATAAAGGTGCGTTCACATTAGTTAAAGTCAAATTAGTTGGGTACTAGAGAAGCCTAAACTATACCTTTACTTACTTAGATGAGGGATTCAATGCAAGTTTTGTATAAATGAATGAAATACATAAAGGCTAGTGTGTAATTATGAATATTTACTCCTTAAGAATTATTGTAAAACTGTTATTTATTTAATAAAGAAAATAAAAAAATAATTAAATGCGTGGATTTAATTTGATGGCATTGTTAAAAATTAAGACTTACTGAAAATACTTATAGTAACAACAGAAAAATGTATTAGAGCACATTGCAATACAGGTCGCTGCGTAAGCAAATAAGCAGTGACTTCCCAATTTTTGTCTTCTGTTTTGAATTCTTAAGATATCAACTGCTGCCACATTTTGTATGCTTCTTTTTTAAATCACATTTAATGTTCACAAACCAATGTAGCCAGAGCGTTTGAGGCACAAATATGCGTGCCCGATCTTAACGATCGGCCGACCGCAAAAACTTGTTGCTTGTCGTTTACCCAAGGCATTGGTTAGTTAGGGCAT
Organism: Pyrausta aurata; assembly: GCA_963584085.1. Taxonomy (NCBI): domain Eukaryota; kingdom Metazoa; phylum Arthropoda; class Insecta; order Lepidoptera; family Crambidae; genus Pyrausta; species Pyrausta aurata. The sequence continues at coordinate 4,264,399 of OY757254.1, read as the reverse complement.
ACCTTGTTATGTGCGGCGAACACACATTCTTGAAGCTTAGATACATTATTCAGTAAAATATTGCCATTGGCGTTATATTTCGTAATCATACACTCGAATGTCGCACTGTTTCTTCGCTTATTTTCTTATGGATATAAGTGAGCATTTAATTTGGTGGTTTATATCGTTTATTGCAAGTTATCGTAATAAGCTTTTCAGAGACTGGTGGAATTAAGTAATTCCAATAGTATTGAATCATCAATCCTTATACATAGCATGAACTTAGTCTCTATCTACTGATACCCCCTTTTTTGGTTTGTCAGACTGTCCCTAAATATCAGTTTACCACAATGTGCAAGCATCGTTAAATTACTGCAATTATCTAATTTAGCATTACAGCAATTAACCAAACTCGACGGCCTGGAATGTTTACAAACAAAAACTGGCATGTTGTTATATTACATCACTAGAGTGTGACGGGCGCAGAACGGAATGATAGTAAGTAAATATTTATGTCGAAGACCCAGGTTTCAATTATAAGGCCACTTCTCTATCTGCGGCAGAACTACCGGAGCCGAATAGATCCGATGCGGGACGCATTTTGAATTTCATGTAGGTAATCGTATGAAGCAACGCGCACATTTACGTACCACACGAATCGAATTTGTTTCAGGGCCTAAATTCGGCTAATTGAGACGTCCATGAGTTGTGCATCAGTGTACTACGAGAGTACAATTATAATATACCTCGCTATTCTGACTGTGCCGTGTCACCTTTCAATGCTGCTGACTTTAAGCACCCGATGTGTTACAATAACTCTACTTAATGACTACTGAAGTCCAACAGTAGATGCCGAAAATACGTGAATCGGGGGGCTGACATATAGTGCGCTCATTGTGTTAATCACATATCAAAAGTTTTCAAATTGTTTATTATTAAATTTTGACCCGTGCTTACATTACTAAAGGCTGTCGCTAATAAAACCTACTACCCTCTCTCTACAAACACCTCTGTATGCTGCTTCTGCGCCAACGCCGAAGTGTGCAGTGTCGTAAGCTTGCAAGCTGTAAGCCAGCCATGATCGGAATTACTTAACTGCGATCAGTGACTGCAACGCACCCGGCTTGAATGTCTTATCGGATTAGTGAGGCTGGAGAATACAGGGTGGTCTTTTAAAATTGCCGCTAAGGCTCTTGAAATGTTTATCAGGCATTGTCACTTTCCTCTTTCTATCAGTGATAAAAAAGTTAATTAATCGACTGAAATTCTATTATGAAAGGGTCATACTTCGATAGCATACGCGTATCTTCTCTAGTAAGCAAGACAAGTGATTTATAATGAGTTGAAAATACATTCTGTTCCACAAATTCATAATAATCCATTTAATCGTGACGATAACGTTGTCTGTCTGTTGTTATATTTTCATCAATGTTGTGTTCAATTATACGCGGGTTGCATCACTAGATGCAACCTTTAATTTTAATATTTTACTGTCAATAAATAAATGAACGTTCTGGTAAGCAGTTATACATATATGTGTTTGAGGTCCATGACTTCAATACAGTTTCTGATAATATTATTGGCAGACACTCCGTATAATGTAGAAGGTCCTCATTTAAACTCGCTGTAAGTTTGATCACCTGGTACCCATTGTAATGAGGACTATACGACCTTTGGAAATACGCGTCGGGATTCGGAATTGGGTATTTTATTTTTAATCGAGGTAGCAACGTTATTATAAGTCAAGGTCAATACGTCATTCCTACTGGTAAACATTTTGAATAGTACGTTGGCTTGTAAATAAAACGTTGTTTTTTATGTCAATCCAGCAGTTAAAGTTATGTATAAAACATTGACGAAAAACCTTTGTTCAAATGAAGTATTGCCAAAATAATTTTGTTCTATCTTGACCCCAATAAAAATAAAAATAAACAAGAAATAGCCAATTATAGATACACCCACTTCTGACTTTTCTGAAATTAAAAGGTCGTGAGGTGACAGTTTTTGCTTTACGTTCGGCAAATATTAGAATGCAAAGGAGGTATGACTCGACCTAGGCAAACTCGTATTGTCGCCTCGGTCCTCAAACTGAAGGATATCGGACCGGTTCGTCTTTTGTCTCATTTGTGATTCATTTTGTATCTGCTCAAGATCAGGAAAATGTACTCTTTCCTGATCTTTCACAATAAACCTTAGTGCGGTTTTCAATTGAGTCAGTCAGGGATTTCCTGCAACCCTTTCCATTATGTTGGAGGTTTTTCCGTGACTTGTTGTGATGAGGTGATCGTGAACTTTATTTTTCCATATTTATTTTTATAAACGTATTGATATCGAAGACGCGTTTGTATATCAAATCTAAAGGATATCTGAAACACTCGTCAAAACCAACCAAACAGTGTTTCCCATATTACGAGCAATATTTTTAGGGGTAGCCGAATGGCAAAAAACGGAACCTATAAAGTTTTTTTTTCTTATATTCCACTTGAACTCAGTGCAACTAATTCAGAATAGGGCGGGACAAATAGTATACAATGTATTCTATTCTATTTATAAAATTCATAAATCCAGCTACATATCACAACCTATTTATCAAAGAAGCCTCGTGTGATGTCATGCGCAGACGGCAAAGCTACCCGGTCGCGGTGTCGGTTACGGCCGTTGCTGCGGCTGGTTTTTTTCTCAAGTAAATATTATGCTAGCGAAGGTGCTAAAAAAGTGTGAGGTACGACAGTTGGCTCATGCAAAAATATTGGCGCGATTTAAAGCCAGATGTCTCAGACACTGATTTGAAAAAAAAAACATGTTTGTTTTAAAGCGAATTATCAGTAGTGATACTTATAAATAACTAAGCTACAAAATGATAATTTTTAGAATAATAGCAAATATTTTGGTTTCTAGGCCTTAAAAGCAAGTGGGATTAAGAGGAATGTTCAAAGTGGGAGGTTCAAAGCACTTGTACCTAGCTGATAAGAGCACGAATTATATAGTTTCGGGTGACCTCCTCCTTTCACTCAAAATTAACCTACAACGCAAATCGAGACACGTGAACCCATTTCTCTTGACACTTGCTAAAAGTTGTTAGATAAGCTAGCTACAAAAGGTACTATTCATTATACCACCTTGTTCTACCGTTAAATAAAAAATACTATGCCTCTAAATTTTGATGCATTTTAAATTTTGCACCTTTAGCTTGCTATCAGATGCAACGGTCAATTGAACCCCTTATCAGAATCAAGTAACTGGAGTACCTTTTAAAATAATTCTTTGAAGTATTTGCACTAAATCCATTGCTTCTTTCCGGTAGTATCGTCCAGAAAAAAATTTCCTCAATAGTTCAAGCTCAGCGTACAATGATATACAAATGATGCTCTGGGCAACTCGCTCACAGGTAAGTGTCTGCAATTCGACAGTCATTAGAGTACACCACATTCCCATTAACTCTCTGTACCGTTACAGTAATGTCAAATATTAGACCCAAAACCACGTTTAACACTTACTACTTGCTTAGGACTTGTTAAAGTTGTACTTAACACGTGAGTAAATTTAGAAAATATTTTCTTCATTTTCACTTCCAATTAGTGACTATGTTTCACTGCTTGTGTCATTGTTCCCATGTCTCTAAATTATGAAATGTCTAAAAAGCTTTTGATTAATTCGGTAAAACTAAGTCACTTATTTGGATGTTGACACGGTTTATTTGACTTCTGCTTGAAACACGACGCAAATAAAAAACTATTGGATATTGAATACTTAGACAATCATAAGGCGAAATGTGTCAATAAAACCAATACAATAATAGTTTTAACCAGTATGTGAAATAGGTCAATTAACTGTGTTAATGACTGAAGTAAACAGATTTACAGTAAATTTTCACTGGCATTCTTAATCTGATATTAAGTGTATCTGTGAATAATTTAAAGCCTGTACAAATAAGTATAGTGACCACGACAACGGTGTTTATTTCGAAAAATTACTAAATAATCTGACTCAATTAACATTGCCTAGGTTTTGGTACAATTGGAAAGAACGAGTGAAACTGTATCAATCAATTGCATCAAGTTACCGGCAGATATTTGACGTTTGCTATTTCGTGCAACGGAATCATATAACTGTGATTAATTTCATACTTGTTTAGTAGATATGGTTTGTTCGGTATCTTATATTTAGATCAACAACGATACATACCTAATCTTCATTATAATAATCACAACATCTGCAGCTTCCAATTTTGAAAGACGTAAAGCTATCGTCAGAAAATAATATCAACACTAATAATTACCGATGCCACTTGGATCCCGTTGAGCCCGCGTCGTGGAGTATGGCTCAACCTACCTCATTGTTGAGGTAAGGCCTTTGCCTAGCAATGGGACGCCACAGGCTAACTTTACTTTTACTTTACTGTTACTTTGATCCCGTAAGTATTTATTTTGAAGAAAAAATATATAATGAAACTCTCTGTTACCTGTATTCTCAGAAAATCTTTACGATAACGTCCGAAGAAGCGTCTTTAGCATAAAATCCTGTTACAAAATAATGTTTAGGCGAGAAGCTTGCATCTGGCCATGCAAATTACTTGCACTTTCTCAACTTGCATGCGATTCGATGAAAAATATTATCCCCCCAAAGCAGGCAGTGGATGTGAATGATTCGATACTATTCTCTTTTTGCTGTCGCTAACTTTGACATCGATATTATTTAGTAACTTTTTTTTTCCTGACTCCGGGGAAAAAGTCAATTCATATAAAATAAACACAAGTTTTATTATCCTCAAATCGGCTCGTACTTTACTAATTTAATCCAATTAACTTATAACAAGTACTAAGTACAAATAAAACAACAGCTTTCTTTAATCAATGCCATTGATTTTTGTATATAAATTCAATTGATATACTTACTAATCACCCATCCACATTAGACATAACTTTGTTTTTAGACCAGTACCGTTACCATGAGCTTCCGACGGTTTTACTCGCTAGCGACAACGTAAAAAAAGTGTATGGAAATTTGCACAGCGCCCCTAGCGGTCACTTGCAGAACTAAAATTTTCCATACAAAAAGTTACGTCGTCGCTAGCTAGTAAAACCGACGTAAACTCATGGTAACGGCACAGGTACTACGCGTCTCTACAATTTTTAACGAAATCAAAAACCACCGTGTCTTCATATTTCGTGCAGTGGAACAGTGCTTCTCGAGCGTGAAAAATGTGTAATAGCCACACCTCTCCGTTGCAGCATCGACAGCCTTCATCTCAATTTCGCTGTGTGTGCGAATCTAAAACCTGTAAATCTAATGCCAATGACCTAGGCCTGTTGAGATAGGTCACCGTCGAGCGGTACTTACAAATTAGTGTGCTACGTACAGTCACCAGCACATCAGGTTACCCATTATTGTTGCAAACTAGCCCTTATTACAACTTCATAAGATACCGCAGTGTTTACCTTGACGTGCTGTTGTCCGTACAAACGTATACTAACTTAATTTGCCGGTGTGGTGTTGCGGAATGATTACATAAGACGTTTGGCGAAATATATATAGGCTCTGTGTGAATGACGAAAAATCCTAAATCTTGACAGATCATAGCTAATTAAAAAAATTTGAAATAGTTTTTATTACTTTCCATTTTAATTAAATATTCCGTGTATGGTGCATTTTGTTGTTTTGTTCTGTCTCAGTGAACTCCTAGTAGAAATTAATACTACTCATTCGTATACCTATTTATTAATTTATTAAAATACAATGATCGGATATTTTTGGCGAAAAGTTATTAAATTTTTACATCCCGACAATTCGAACACTTTACAGCGTTCGTGAACGAACAATATCCGTGAATTGTGTTAAAAAAAAAGAGTAGTATTCGCGTAAACTTCAGAAACAAGTATATTTATGAATTGTTCGTAGAAGCTAATGGCCATTGCAACCACTATTTTGATCAATAATGACTTTTGCAGTATAAAAGGATGACGTGTGCACCATAGCAGCATTGTATAGGGTCGAATGCCGTTGGTCTAGTGCTGGCTAAGTGGCTAGGCTAGCTGCAGGCGGCCTTTCACGACCGCGTGCCTAGCATGCTTGCCGACAGGCCGCGCCTGTGATTACAGGTTTGACGGATTTCTGCCTGATTTGTTTACATTTTTGCTAATTTTTATTATAATATTACTTTGTTTCAGTTTCAATTAGAAACTCACTAACGCTTACATCCTATAATCCCTAGTTCTGAATTACTCCTCTCTATCAAGATTCGATCCATTTCATAGATAGTATTATATGTGATAACTGATAAGATATAACTAGTGACTTAAGTTTACTGTAAACTCTACCATACTAAGGTTGAATTAATGAAGGAGCAGTTATTTCTAGAGAAATTATCAGAGAAACATGAGTATGGAAGACAAAATGCACACAAAATATATATAATTTTAATCTATTAGTTAAAAAATATATTGGCTTACATAATTATTAGCAAACAGTCAACCAAAACAACTGCCACAAAATAAATCATCTAGGAAGTAACTACATATAATGACCAGTAATCATTGACTATAATCACAATGAATAACACTAACAGCTATTCTTTGAAGCTGATATTCTTTTAGCATGAAATCATAGCTGTTGAAAATATATTTTCATGTACAGCATGTTGTTAAAAGACTCGACCACAATATTTAGATTCCGGGACCTTCAAAGCATGCTTTCAAATGTAAAGTACTTCAAATAAGAGTATAATAAAACGCGGCATATTTACTAACGCCTAACTAACACACAATTTACACAGTTTACGTGTCAGATAAAGCAATCATCAAAATGATTTTGGCCAAATTACTCAACCTCAAATTGTAAATAAATTGTTTTTAACTATATCGAGTTTGGGTAATCTCTACAACAATCTACTAATAATGTTACGTCTTGCAATCGCACTGTTTACATGTAAAAAGTCGTGTGGTCGTGACGACTATCAATTTTCGAATTAAATTACATTTATGACCATTTTGCTATTCTTAAAATTGCATGCCCGTGCACGCGCATACGGTCATACAATGTACGTTTACTGTGAACATACTATTGACCTTCATGAAGCGAGCGCCATAAAAGTTCTCTCATTTCCTTTTCTAACATGTAAATTCGGTCTACGACTATAATAAAATAACAACAAATACCTTTCGCTAATGTTGTTCAAAATATATTTGTTTTAAGAACCATTTGTACCTGAAAACGATGCGTTTCTGAGGAAAATCGCTAGAAAACTGTAAGTTACCTAATCACTGACTTAACTATACTGAAGGCTATTTCTACTGAAAGCGATCCTCACATAAAAACCTTTAGCTGATTAAAAGCTGAAAAAAACTATCATCCTATGTGTCGCAAACGATTGCGAAGAAACAATATTATTGTTTACATGATTGTTGTCTTTGTCACCTGAAAGCCGAGCGAGTCCAGGCCGCGCGAGCGTCAGATCAACATCGGCCTTACGGAAATGTATTCCTTTGCGTGTGTTTAAAAAAAAGTGAAATGTCATAATTTGAGGATAGCAGAAAGTGTTTTATCTCTGTCGGACGGGTAGGATGTGAGCAGGCAAGATGCCGGGTGGAGGGAACCTGGTCAGGGCCGAAAAGTACAAGAAGAAGGCGCGAACGACGCGTTCGGCGCATGCGCGGTATTACTATTCACAGTCTATGGTGGTGGAAGGCCCGTGGAAGCGGAACAACTCCAGGAAAAGGTGAGCTAAGGAATCACACGTTCTGGTCTCGACGACAGCTATAGCCACGGCTAACCCTTGATAAGTTGACGTCATATTGACGTCGGTGGCACGTCGACAGATGAACGCCTGCCGTTGCTTATGGCTCGACGGCCAACATGCCGTTTTTCCGTGTTTAAGATCTCTACCTTATCCACAGATTAAATTATAACTTTAAAGTCGCTGAATGTTGCAATAATGAGAAATATTAAATGGAAAAATATTAATATCTTTTATCAATTGTAAACAAAGGCACCTATTTGTCCACGTTTCCAATCCATTGCCCATAGCCTATTTATATCTAATAGGATATTTTCTATTATATATTTTATATCGCAACTATATCTACTAGTAAAGTTATACACTAGTCTACTAGTAAAGTTAGCACTCTTCTGTGTGCATCAAATTCCCAACAAGCGAAATTATCATTTCTTACAGCCTTTCATCGCCCAAATTGCTTTCTAATTAGTACTTATTATTTTCAACTACACCTGTCTGCAGACACGTAATCGCACCAAAAGCCACAAATCTATGCATGAATTGAGAGATCCGTCAACGTTCTCAGTTCGTCAATAGAAAACATGTTTTTAGTTTTACGTTAGCGCAGTGTTTAGTGGATGTTACCTAACGAACTGCAATCATACACCATTTGCCATTTGCGTACGTAAGCGTCATTTTACTTACGTTACCTACCTAGATCTTTCTTGGGTTTTTCTCCAGAGGCTTCCCTGAGTGTATGAATTTATTTGCTGAAACTCATAATATTCAGTTACTTTGAGACCAAATCTAAACTATGTTTCTACCATGACAACTGTAATTGATTATGATATCAAATACTTAGGCATATTAGAGACATTAAGTACTTGGGGCGTATTGCTGTAATACGTTCTAGTTCCAGGCAGTTCAATTCCCATTCAACAAGTCAAGTGGCCAAACAAGCATTGCAATTCTATAAAAATTAAAAGTATTTTTATTTCACTCACTCCTATAGTGCTGTCCTGCGCTAATCTGCTGAATGGATTATACGAAATCGCAATACGAATTTGCTAATCCGGTCTAAAGCAGAGCTACTTAACTGTCAAAGCAACATCGGAATACGCACCCTTTGGAGTGAGTCTTGCACTTGCAGAAAAAACTTTTCCTTTGACGTAGTAAGACACATTGTGTGTTGTGTCGTGTAGTAAGCATTCAAGTGCGGGCCTAAAAATGTTGAGATAACTTGACAGATATGGACTAGATACTATTACTTTACTCGATAAACAAAATTTCATTCTCTCCATACAAGTTTCGGACCCTTTAGTGTTGACGTGCGAACTATCAACTCGGTCGTCTTGATGACATGTTAATCAGATGTTTTATTACCTAGAAAGCTTTTTTGAGCCCGCGTAGAAAGCGCTTTACGATCTAATGATCAGCCGATACTCAAGGTTGAGGTCTTATTAGTGGGTGAGTCTTTCAGTTTCTCCTGTTACGTTTACTTGCTTGCCTAATATTGACAAGTCGTCACTTATTTGTGAACGTAATATTTGCAAGAGCTTCTCCTATTTACTTACCGATAGGGGCTATGCAGTGTCAATTTTAAGTCAAGGCAAATATTTCGATGGTAGTCCACCATGTTCGTGTGCCATTAAGTAATATACGTCGTAAAAACGTTCAAACAAACAAACACATCTTTTAAATTAGAAAATAAGATTACCAAAGTTGTTATGGGGTTACATTTCGTCAATGTCAAGACCAGCATTAAAGTTAACGAGTACAAATTAGAGTAGCGACCCTAAGGCCAACAAATAGCTTTCGTAAAAGCATAAATATAGACACGGGAGGTAAAAGGTGGCTTACCTCGGTCGACACTGCTAACCGGACTAAGGACAACAGCTGGCAAGTTAAATTCGCTTAAAAATACTGTGTTCGACACAAGATATTAAAACTAAACTGGTGATACTCCGAAACGTGTAATATTAAGTGTGAACGAGGACATCTTGTATGCGTTATTTTAATAATGTGCATTATGCATAACTAGTATGCCAAAAACATCTAAGCCACTTGTTTTATAACGATGTTAACACGATCTTATCACGAGAATTATATGTATAGAAGGTCCTGGAAGTTAAGACGACATATTTTATTGCAACTGTTTTTAGCAATTTTGACATACAATACTAATAAATACAGTTTAACATCAGAAGATACACCCATCAAATACATACTCACTCACTCTTAATACCTTATTACGACTTATTTGTTACAAGATGACGGAACTAGGAAAGACACACCAGGGGCCCTATTTTTGAATCGCTTGGTTAAAGCGAGTGATTTTCATTCGAAAACGAGTTTTTTTCTATGACTTTTAATTCTACTTTGCTTTGAAGCGAGTGATTCAAAAATAGGGCCCCAGAAGCGTTACCTTTAATCCTACTTTATTACGCGACCAGCAATGATCAAAGCTTTCAACCAGGAAAGCTAATAAATACCGGTCACAATAGCACAGTAAGGTTTATCAAGACAAACCTCTATAACTCAAGGAGTTTAAAGTGTAACTCAAGAATAGAACCATGCAAAAGGTTACCGACTTTTGCATGGTTCTATTTGGTACGATACCTTCTTAAATTGTGGTGCAATTCTCGTACAGTCAACAACATAATGACTATTCGGTAATAGGAAATCATTACTGCTACTGGTTTTTCAGTGCGTAGATATATTTGAGCAGATGGGTTTATACACATGCTACAGATTTTATCTAAACAAAAAAAATCTGTCTGAAACTGTACTTGGGTCTATATGACGATCTGATCTATAGGATTTAATGAACTGCAGCCGATCCGACTACAAGTAGCTGAATTCTGGGCTGCTACGATGTAATTTCTCCATTGTAGAATTACACTCTATACATTCCTCCATATGGGTTTCCATCGACACGCTAAGAAGAAGAAGAACTCAGGTGTGTAACAGTATCGCTAAATTAGAGCCATTTCCGTAAGCGTTCTTCAAAAATTACAAATCTACGGATATGCTTTCTTTGGTACTTTATCGTCTTCGTAGTTATGTAGCCACATAAAAATTTGGCACAATTACCACTACAGTTAAAGTTAGTTGTAAAATTGTATATCTAAGATACTGCCTATTTATTTGGCTCACTGTACCTAAAGTCAAGGAGCTCTTGGGAAACAGTTAACTGCAGGAATTCGTGTTTTTGTCTTAATTACCGCTCGTTTATGTAATTAGCGCGCTTCTTGTTTGGCAATTACGATCAATAGTGCATGCTTGTGTGCTTTGACGGCTAAATAGCTCCGTCGTCGCCTTGTGGAATAGAAAACCTTAATTTTTATTTAGGGCAAGCTATTTTCTATGAAGGTTTTCTTTTGAGACACTTTTGCAGAATTAATTTAGACGACCGATTTGGCGCAGTGGTTAAGAAATTGGCTACTGCGCCAGAGGTCGCGGGTTCGATCCCCGCACATTACAAACATTTGTGTACATGAACATGTCTGTTTGTAGTGGTCTGGGTGTTTTCTATGTATAATATGTATGTATTTACAAAAAAAAAGTATTTAAGTATGTTTATATCCTTTGCCTGGTTACCATAGTACAAGCTTTGCTTAGTTTGGGACCACATGGCGCTGTGTTAAATGTCCAAGGATATTTATTTATTTATTATTATTATTAATTTTTATATTACATTGGAAATAAGGATGTTAGAGTAATAGAATGCAGATCATCGAACAATATCTAGTCTGAAAGACATCTCAGTTAGTACCAAAGTAGTTAAATGGTTAAGAAACAATGTGGCGACTGTAATATATCTTTTAATATGTTTTGTGCACAAAATCTTTGCGGCTATACTTGATACTTGATTTCAGTACAAAATAGAAATGATTGCCTAACAGCAAGTCTAGTATTTTATTTACTCGACAGACTATTAAAATGTAATTTGAAACATTTTCGAAGGCTACTTTCCGTCCAACATCACCTATTTACATACAATAATAGACTATTTCTTAAGATTGTGACATTGGTGTATTATTTTTGCAAACCTGAGGCTTAGCGAATGACACTCAAACGATTTCGTATGGCTATCTAATATGCAATGGTTGAGCTAAAGTTGTTCTAAGTTTAGTTACTAAATTACGAGCCGGAGCTGGCGTTTGAAATAACAAAAATAAACAATAAAAGATTTACACGAGTGAGCCTGGTACCAACTACGTACAAGAAACATCTGTCAAAAAACATCACGATAAAGGCTGAATAAGTTTTGGACTATATTACAAGTTGCTATGATTGCTAATTATAATTTTATAGTATAATAATAATATATATAGTTTTGTATTAATAATTGTTACCGTACAATGACGACTTTTTTTTTAGAGTTAAAAACTTTTAGGACAAACTTACCTTCACTGGTCGAGATTTTCATTACGGCTAAGATGTAGTAAAACCTTTCAGAGCATGATTTAAAGTACTTAGGTAGTGACAATTCCAGGGGTCCTATTTTTGCATCACTCGCGATAATATGACGTGTAATTTGCTTTAATTAATGTTTGCTTTTCGAACGAAAATCAGTTAAATTCGAAATCACAATAATTGAAAAAAGATTACTCAATATTTTAACTTCTTGCATCTTTGTTTGGCTTGACTTTCGTTGACTTTTTAATCGTTTTTCGAACAAAAATCCCTCAGACGCGAGTAATTCAAAAATAGGGCCCCAGGTGTTCCTAATAAACTCACTAGCTGAGTGAGTCCTGACGTGTAGGTGAAAAGTTTTGGTCCAAAATGAATACTAGAAATAACAGCGTTGCTAATGGCATATACATAGATAAACTAATAGTTTTCTTACGCTCTGATCGTTATGCCTGTCTCTCAAACTCAATGCGTGGAGACAGCTTAAACGCTTGCATGACAAACATTAATCTTTGAGCTGTCAAACCGTATTGTAACGGCGTCAATAATAGGTATTACTACAACAACACTCTTGTGCTGCTAATTTGCTCAAGGAAAGACACAGGAAGGAATAAGTAAATGTTGACATGGTTTGTCCATTGGTATAATTCCTTTTTGAAAGAAATTGGCAATGTAGTTTGTGACTTTTGAGATGTTTCCGTTAGTGGGAAGACATAATTGTTATTTGCGACAAATTTTACTCTCTTACGAATTGTGGGGAATTAAGGGAAACTCGCAATAGGTAGTGTACTTATTAAATCAGATACATACACAGATTAATCATACAGAAAACTCCTAATCACTCCGTACGCTCTGTATGGCTCCCAAATACTCAAACTCTCCTTACATTTCAATCATGTCAACTACTACCATTGAAATACTATTACAAGCGTATGGAACTGACATCACGAACAAATTTTGTGCTCCATGAATTGATGACGCGGTCATCAACTCGTAGATACAAATCATAATCGGAAATTCAAATTTTCAAAGAAAACGTCACAATCTTGTCGTCGTATTTGCGACACATTTTTTTGCTTGGCATAGCTTCTCTATACGTAGTAGTAACAACTCACGGACTACTACATTCCTACACTCTCTCTCTCTGGTCTTTTATCTCTTACTCCTAACGTTTCGTTCCACCACGTCCATATCCTACAGAATTGAAAACAAATATGAAAGAAATAAAATTAATAAAGATATCCGTCTTTCGGATACTAAACGTGCGAGAATATTATTGTGACTCAACTTACACCCACGTTTCTTTTGCTAACTTTTATAGCTAAACAACTTTACTGTATTTCAAATGTTTAGTTATGGCAGGTAGTTAGTTAGTACTTCATTAACAATCACTACATCATCGCTTATATAACGATGGAAGTAATTAAATGAATCAAGCAATAGCTTTATAATCTACTATACAAAAATAAGTCGGGTTTTCCTTCCTGACTCTATAACTCCAGAACGCACGAACCGATTTCCACGGTTTTGCATTCGTTGGAAAGGTCTCGGGCTCCGTGAGGTTTATAGCAAAGACAATTTGACGAGACAGGGCTGGGGGCGAAATGAAGTTCGCTGAGACCGCTAGTTTAGACTAAAATTAAGCTATCGTAATATTTGCTGTAGGATTTTATTACCTTTCGATAGTTCCGCCATCTAACATCACACTGCTAGTGAACGTTTAACACTCATCATAACAGAAAGCATTCTGTCTACTAATGTGCAACTAATCTATCTTACTGGCCATATCAGCAGTTATAATAGCGAAAGTTTGGACCAGATACAGATGGCTATTAGCTAACACCCGATAACACTGTCTCGACTTTGATTTCTGAAAGTTTGAATATGCATACAAAGTAAGAGTTAATCCATCTGCAACCACACACACACGTTTAATCGTTACGTTAATGCTTCATTGATTGATAACTTAAAGAATCGAAAAGCATATTTAATAGTTTTACCTCGATAGATACTACTGTTAGCCTAACTAAGAAAGACGTTGAGCATTTAAATGTACTCAAGTTGCAAAAAGTCTCTAGTTTGGCAAGTTAATAATTGGAAATACCCTAAAATTACGACCTTAGAACCATTTGAGCAAAACCCTATTAGTAACCGGTGTACCAATGTTAATACTAAACCCTGGCTAAAGGCAAACACAGAAGCAAGCACATTAAAAAATTACCCTTTATCTACATGCGTAATAGAAGAAGACGTAACACAACCTAATTAAGTCACATCAAAAACTTTAAACTAATAAATGACCTCTCTTCCACAGATGTCAGTCCGCTCCAAGAATAATGGATAGCCACAGCCGATCGGCATCACCGCGGGAGGCGGCGCGGCCGCAGCACCGTCCGCCATCACCACCCTCACCGGGAGCCTTCGACAACCGCGCCTACCAGCACGACGAGGCCGACCCGAACCACAACGACTCCTTCACCTCCAACCAGCCTCAACAAAACGGACATAAAGAACCGAATGGCGACACGAAAACGCTGGAAGCAGTGAATTTGGAGCTGATAAACCTAACGCCCAAGAATGGCAACGCGAAGAAGAAGGATGTCGAGGTGGACATGAACGCGACTAATCCGTACGATGAGTACTTCGTTCCGGTAAATGAGCACAGAAAATACATGAGGTAGGTTCATTACTATAACCTTATTAGTAAATAAACAAAACACTGCCGTGCTCCATGCGAGGTATTAGGGGGTTCCGCACTCAGTTTTCGGGTTATTCGCACCGCGGTGGTCTATAAAAAGGGGTCGATTCTAAAGATACCTTGGGCGATTTGCACACGGACATGAGCAGTCAACGACTCCATCACTTCAAATTCAAACCAGCTTAAACAGAATGTCCATAAAAGAAACCAATAGAGACATTAAAACGCTAGAAGCAGTTAATTTGGAGCTGATAAATCTAACGCCCAAGAAAAGAAGAAATGATGGATATTTCTTAATGATTTATAACAGCGCTTCCTACTGAACGCCTAGTTACGTTTGAGAAGTTGTTAAATCGTAAAACATTTTTATAGTTACACATAATTTAGTTCCTTGTAATTTTCCGCTACGAACAAATTAAATGATACTAATCTTCATAGAGTAGGTACTAAAAGTGCCGAAAAATTAAACAAACAATTGAGCCTTAATTACTCCAAAGAAACGTCTGCTTTACCTAAAGGTTGGACTGGCCAAGTTGCTTTTAGCATTAAGTCCACCTTTGCACACCAAATAGTCTTATATAGAATATTATTAGTCTCATACTATTTACTAGTCCTATTACTGTTTGAAGACATGAACTCAATGCAATCACAGTGAATTCTCAATCTACTACTGATGATATCTTCTACCTAACTAACAGTACCGTTTCTGTACCGGTACATATAAATTGCACTGACCCCAAATTTCATTAAACATCTCATAGTAAACCAACAATGATGTTGATTACATCTTTGATAAGTAACTGAGTGTACCCGCATATACTATAGAAAATATGTAGATCTATCTGAAGTCAGTTGTATGCGAAAACATTTTAGTCAATTTTTTGTAGTTTCAACTTCGTTCTCAAACTTAGGTAATTTGTCATATTTAAACCTTAAATTTAATTTTAGAATCTTTAAAGTTATCGACCCACAAGCCAGGACATAATTTCACGGTTCAAGTAATTCAGCTTGCTACTGCGAAATTACCTACGAGTTGAACAATAGCTTAATTAGAGCTAAATAGACCAGCACGACCGTTGTCCTTGAGGTCTTCAACCGCATTGCGAATTAAAATTAGAATTAGCAACATTCCCAAAATGTCCGTGAAACGGTCTGGCTTCCGCGTACGGGTAATACGAGCTAAAATTTGAAATTGAGAATGAAATAAGATATCTTAAAGGAATCAAAACTTAGAACACAGCAAGAAGTTTTGATAAGTAAGAAAAGAGTTGTGTAATCAGCAACACATTCAAACCACAAAATTATAGACAGAACCTATAAAAAAGAACATATCAAAGGACAAAAACCTCTGTCAGTTATTAATTTAAAAAAAAGTTGGTTGATAAACCCACTCACCTAACTTACACTTTTAATCGAAATAATAAATATTTGTTGCAAGTTAGGTAGTGGTATCTAACTTACAATAGATATTTACGGGGTGATGATGTTAACGAGAGAAATTCCGTTTATGACTTTAAGTTAATTCTCAACAAGATTTGTAAATACGTCATCACCTCATACCATCGAAGATTGATTAAGAACTTTCGTAAAATCAAACTTTCATTCCGAATTACTCGATTACAGTAATTATCGAATAAACCCACATCTCGATGGCTCAAGTCATTGCATTGATAGAAATCAGTGAGATCATTTCACTCAAAGCTTCTTTAATCATCACAGTTCATGGACTTTCAATTTATGTCAAATTAGCCAATGAAAATAAGTAAATATTTGAAATAACAAAATGGGTTTGTCAATCGAAATTAACTAAATCTTAATTACGTTCACACATCGTGAATCTGAGGAATCTCGTCATGCTAATTATTACATACAAGCATTTAATTTTATGTGCAGAGTTAACACGATTTAAAAGTATCAAATTACTAATTATTTTGTATTACGACAATGGCTAAGGCACTTTGGCATTGAGACATCGTTGCAAGTAATATAAAATTCGCTGAGCCTTACATAGTAGCATTTCTTAATCCTTTATTAAGATTCGTACTTAAGTAATAAAATTGGTAATCACATCAACATTGGTTTAATAAAATTAAGTTAGACAATCTATCGTTAAAATATAAAGTTTTATGGCTCTCAAAAGTTTGTATATCCTCATACTTAAGGTACGTTTTCGTGTACTGAAATTCCTTTTACCACTCTCATACTTCAGCTTAAAACATGATAACTAAAATACTGTCGATAATATCTATTGTTCGCGCATAAATATTCGTCAATACCAATAAGGCTTGGCAATATCTGAAAGCCAGTTACAGCAATGGCGACAATGTAGGTGATCCAGTTATGAGACACGCGACGCTAGTGCTGACCAACAAAAGAAACTCTAGTAAAAACCGGTGTACCGGTTGGATTTACCGAAACCATAATATTTTTACGTTCTTTTAGTAAGTCTTTAGCAAATCTGCATCTGAAATAGTTTCAGGAACTTCAAGTTAATACAAATTACAAATCGCTATCTAAGTGGCTACATAAACACCACATTAAATAAGCAGTGCCCGATTCGTAGCGATCGCCTTCCTATTAAAATTGTAGGAAGAAATACTATTCAAAAACTGTGTATCCACAGATGGTTCAAAACATTAACATATTAATTGTCTTGTTTTTAAACTGTTCACTATCTATTTTGTGGTAAAACCAACAACACTGCAGTTCCACAGCGGTCGATGTTGGTCAATTTTACGCAACGAACCACTGAACCGCGACAATTAAACCAAAATAAACTGATTGATGTACCTATTAAGTCCACTTGGTAACATTCGACGACCAACCAAGCCGACAAAGTTGATTGAATTCAAATCAACGATGATTCAATTGTTTAAATCCAGTTCTTAGCCAACCAGCTGAACTTTAAAATCAGCCGTTACGTAAATCACCAAACTGAAGCGATGATTATAAATCGTCACATAAAATAACCTTGGGGCCCAAACTCCAAATAACTTTGCCACAGAAGAAATATGCAAGATTAGAAGGTTCCCTTCATAACAAAAATGCCAAAGCAACAAGATCTTATATAAAATAGTTTATTTTTGTTTTTATAGTGTTTTGTCACCATACCAGACCAGATGGCGCTGTGTGAAATGTCCAAGGATATTTATTATTATTATTATTATTATACAAACTTAATAATATAAATTGCACTTGTAAAAAGACAGCGTAAGACACGGGGTTCAATTCCTCGTCTGTCACAGGTTCACAGTTGTCTTTTTACAAGTGCAATTTATATCTTATATAAAATTCTAACCAAAAATCTCAGCTCAGTAGTTGCTAGTACCATGTAGCGTTGCGCGAATATACGAACGTAATTATGTACACTCCTTTTTTTTCAACCATTCGTAATTACTTACCTACCTTATACTTACCCAATAATTAAAAACACATTAACCGTTGTTGGCTCCAATTTCTACTACCAGTTATCTGTAGACTTATTTTGAGATCAAGTTCTCAGCTTTTGAATATTAGGTATCCAATTGGTATTGCGATCACGTAGTCTAGTATCAAAGCCTTTCGTCCTAATCGTTTATAGTAAATTTGTGCGAGCTATTGCCAATATGTGATGATATGATATTTATTATAATTATTGAATGTTTATTTTTTCATATTTTAATATTTGCCACACACCCCACACCCCACGATTTCCTGAACGGCGTGCTACGTAGTAGGTAAAATACATTTGAGAATTGACCTTCTGTTTTGGTATGCTCTGTGTCTCAGGTATCCATCCGGAACATGCCTTTTGAATTGCAAATGACTGGTGACACGCATTTGTCTAAAACTGGGATTTATGCTAGTGACGAAAAAAATATTTATTTATATTTTAAACACGTTTTAAGCCAATACAAGATACGAAAATACACTGTTACACGTAGAAGTCTTGTCAAAACAACACATATTTGAGTATCTATCTGCTTAACTATCTATAGAGAAAAAAAAGAAAATACTTAATATCTAAACCTGTATTCTTATAGCAAAGAAGTACGCATAATTAAAGCACTTCTCACATGTCTAATTAATTGCAGATGTTACAAGATTGAAACTACATAGAAGTGCTAACTAACTATCATTACGTTACGACACTTTCATCATCTTGTTAGAGTACAGTTCAAGCTACTGTATGAATCCGTATTTCATTTCGTTTCTTTGTCAAAATGACTAAGTGGTCACTGGTCATATACAGTACCTTCGAAAATCACCCCCCATCACCCCTCCGACAATCCGCACTGAGCCCGCGTGTTCGAGTATGGCTCATACGTCATACTTGAGGTAACGCCGTGCCTAGCAGTGGGATGATAACAGACTAACTTTACCAATTTAGTGGTATCCCCACACGTGGTAACCGTCAAAGAATACTTTTATTGAACTATGCGAAGTGCTGATAAAGTATTCGGTCGTTCCATAAATCGATATCGATAAAATTATACGCCACAGGGTCTTTCCCAGGGGAGCGACATTAATAATCTGAGTGTAACTTTTAGTCGTGCGTATGCGCACGCCTAACCTTAGACGTGTGTGCAGTGGAATGACTTTCAGAGGGCGTATTGTGATCCAACTTAATCTGCTCAATTCCGAGGCAGTTCAATTCACACTCAGTGTAAACTAATATTATCAATATAATAATATTATAATAATACTACAATGGCATGAATATTAATATTTATATTGTTATGCTAAAGTAATATTATCAATATAATGCGATATTGCAATAAGAATTGCTAATTTGATAATAAAGCAGAGCGTTTAGCTGTCAAAACTGCATCGCAATACGCACCCAGGGCAGCCTGTCGATAGGACATTGGTGTCTACTCTTGTCAATAGAATTTCGATTTGTGACATTTTGCAGTCTAAAATCCTTTATTATTGGGGCCATAAAATTAATATTCCTTTCCAAAAGGGATACTAATTCTATGACCGTGCGCGACGACACCATGTTATTGGAGGACGTTGAAATGACAAATGGCTGGCTGTCATTATGAAAAGTAATTAAACCAAAGTTATTTAAATGAAATCTACATATACCTTTAGTGTAGATTTATACTTATTAATAAAATATAATGCACGGTTACGTTAATTTTGTACTAAAATTGCTAGAGAAATGGTGACGTCCGTCCACGTTGTTTTTTTATAGTCACTGCGAGCGCTGTCATCGATTCGGGACTACTTAGCACTCAGATAATAATGGTGTCGCTTTATGATACGAACACTTAATTCGTCGTCGTCTCGATTCAAATGATCTACTACAAGCTTCGATAGTCGACTAACAGGCTACACTAACAAATTTGGACTATCCACTGCCAAATCCGAAGGTCATTCTGCTATAAAACTCACTAGCACAAGGTCGTTCGAGCTATAATTGACCAAAACACGTTGCTGACACGTTCTCTTTGCGTTTTCGAGATTGAGCTATTTTCTCCGGGAAATCATTGCCGTTTCCTTTATTAACTACACACTTCATAATAGCTTTAATAGGCTGGTAATTTTAATCGATTAGTAACATAATCTATATTGGTAGTATCGCTCGTTGGATTTGGCAGTATCGAGGATATGCTTAGTGCGATGTTACTGTTTTGTTTACGCAAATCACAATTCGTAATTTAGGTAATCCTTATTTATTGAGTTTTTATCCTGATAAGCATGCACATTATTATCAAGATAAATGTATTACACTTCAATTCAATGCATCTTTCGCAATCCAATCTGAAGGCCTGCCTGAGGTAGCCGTATTTTTCAAATGGATCCGTTAATACGGCTTATTATTATATCAGTCTCTAAAACGTCTCATTAGTTAAAGAAATATGTATCTGAAGCTCACCATTTAATTACTTCTTAATACCAACTCATCCACTCATGCATCTGCATGCTAATTAACCAAAATATACAATGGCCGCGCTTTCACATTCGCGGGAGACGCGTTAAAATATCGAGTCTTCATTGTCACGTTATGTTCGAACGCCGGAAGAAGCCGGGTCACGACGCTTGTTATGTAACAGTTACGTGACGAACTGACGGACGACCCCACCTTATGTGATGCATTCATTCGAATTGCATGCAGTTTGTGGGCGATTAATGTTATTATAAGATTAACGCCTAACAACTGTTAAATGGATTTACGTGAATCTTCGGTTTTGTTACGAGCACAGGAATTGTTTCTGGTAATAAAAGGGATAATTTTGGAGATTACATTCCCTTGAGCACATTTTAGATATCTGTGACCTAATCTGTTGTGCGATGTCGAAAACACTATTGTTTGAATTAAATTACTTTAAAATTTGATGTATTATAGGAATACCAAATTTTTCCAAAATCAGCATTCAGCATCAGCTATATAAGCTGTTTTCAGTGTACCTTTGATATTCAGTAATAATACCTTTGTAAAACATCAGGGCCAATAAATTCAGACTAATGAAGCAGACTAACAGTTTCCCCAATAAGTAAGTAACATAACATAAAAAAAAAGTGTAGGAAAGAAAGCAAGCAAACGCATTACAATGAAAGGGACACTGTTTTAAAGTCAAACTTTTTGTCAACCTTAATTGCCTAATTTTGAAGTGGAAATCGCCGAAAGCAGCAATAACAGAGCATGGAAAAGTTGAAAAGATCCTACACACGTCAAAATAGTTATTTGTTTGAAATTCCTGAAACGGTCTTCAACACGTTGGAACTCGACAATTTAGAATGCATTGATGTTTTCGACATAGCTAACGTCACTTGTGTATTGTTTTGAATTTCTTTCAGTCTTTGTTTTGTACTCTCGTCCTCATTGAATATGCAGCGGCTTTCTACAGACAGACCAAATAACTATTTGTTACTTACCTATCTGTTAACAACTTTCAGTTGAACCGGATTTTGCACACGAAAAACATTTTGCAACCCGACGTCCTGGCAATAACGGTGCGATTAGTTAAATTATGATGTTTACTTTGATTAATTTGAACAGGACGTCACTTGCATGTGTATGTTACACGTCCTAAATGGCAGGATATAATAGTTTCTCCTATCTAGAAACTGATATTTTATTTTTATTTACTATTGGAAGGAACTAGTATGTGTTTTGTGGTAATCCTTACTTTATACACACGCTACATTTACTCATACCAACCCCTGATAATTTATTTACTTTTACAATGTAAAACTAAATATTATGTAGATGCTTAGCAGGTTTAAAAAGGATATTCTAATAATAATGTAACATGTACTTACATCTAACATTCTTATGACGATGAAGCAGACATAATAAAAAAATCGGAAATTGCTTCCTAAAATGGATACGCCCGCAATCAAAACTATTTTTTTTATACATATAAATTTGATTGATTTAAGATCACTCACTTAATAAGTATTTGATTTAGTTTCCGCCGTCATCACATCACATAACTCATTTAACATGTAACCTTAGCCACCTAAATTAAAAAAAATACTACTACTACTTTGGACGTTCAAAAGGTTGCTAAGTTAGCAGCTTTTTCTTGGTTACTCTCTGCCGTTACACCTTTCCTTTGGCTATTTATTTCATCATTCTAAAATTTATCTTGTAAGTAATATTGTGAAGCGTTGTATAAAAAATTAACACTACAATTGTAAAAGAATGTTAATCAGAAGGTTAATCACAACTAATCCGCCGAAGTCTATAGCGGTGTGTGACCTAACTAATCAATCATAATTTTAACACCTATACGAGTAATAACAACGTGTCATACTGTTCCCCATTGTATTGCGCAACTGCCGTCGACACCGTGATATTTGGGCTCATTCATAATTTGATTGAATGGCATCAGAGCTTGCTCAATGACTCGTGAAGATCTGGTATGTAGGTCGGCAAACGCTATGGCAGAATCTAATCAAGCGCTGTAAATACGATTTGGTGTGAACACTATATCCGAATTCTATCTCAGTAGATAGACTTGATGAAATAACTTTCGACAATCACTGTCTTAATAATGAAACTGAAGGCTTAAACCAGTTTAGAAGGGCATAAAGGATAAAAGTTAGTTGGCGCAAAAAAAATATTAGAAGCTGGCCGTAACGAGTCACTGATGCGTAGTAAAATTACATCCAAAACATACCAACGTCACGTCAAGTCCTGGGGACCATAGCAATGGCGATTGTTAAGAGTAAAGGTTTACAAAAAGGAAGAGGGGGGTATGCGCAGGAACAAAGCGCAGGGCATCGACCGCCCGACCGCGCAGCTCACCTCGGGACTTGTGCATTTTATAATAACCAACTCTCTGCAACACCTTCGTCCCTATCATGTGTACGGGAAACCAATCATGTGGAAACAAGACAGAACTACACCGAAGGTTTCGCTG
Organism: Pyrausta aurata; assembly: GCA_963584085.1. Classification (NCBI taxonomy): domain Eukaryota; kingdom Metazoa; phylum Arthropoda; class Insecta; order Lepidoptera; family Crambidae; genus Pyrausta; species Pyrausta aurata. The sequence goes on along the minus strand of OY757254.1, from coordinate 4,241,238 downwards.
AACGTGCCAATTCGAAAATCTGATCAACGGTCGCAACCCGCTAAGTTTATGACGCGTGTGACCTCACTGACTTTACTTCCATCATTTATTGAAACTCAATTTAAAAATCTGTAATAGGAAAATGGACAAGGCTTAAGCCTATAATAGTAAAAAATATTCGTAGACTTATTGGTGAATCATCATTAAATGTGTATTATTCGCGTAAACTTCAGAAACAAGTATCATCAGATTTTCTTCCATATAAAACAAAAAACGAAAACAATACCTGCCCTATAATAAGCAGTTAGATACACTTTTGGTTCATTCTTCGGAAGTCTATCCAAAAACTTTGGTTTCTGACCTTCTAAAAACTTGGAGTAAGTATGTGGCGTATCCTATTTGCATAGGTGCATCGAATGTAACAATTTGTTCCCCTTGTTTCGCTGCACCTTGTGATTTTAGAAATAGAGGTCAAATTCTGGAGACTTGTTATTTATGAATGCAGTGATCATGCAGTCTACACGCTTTAACAATGGGGTAAGAGAATGTGTTTTGTGGATACATGTGCCTCCATATTTTACGCGTTGTGTGGTATGGCATTGGAATGCATTGAATGATTTCAGATACCACGTTTTTGTGTTGTTGTGACGCGAGTTAGTTCTTACCGTGCCTACTGCCTTCCTATACTCATAATCAACTAGCGGTCCCCTGCGACTGCGTCCGCGCAGTTAGATTTTACTCCCTCCCTTCCCTTCTCGGCTTGATGTTTTATAGCTTAAAGCCTTCCCCGATAAATGAGCTCCAACACAAAGTCCAGTAGTTCCTGAGATTATCGAATAGATAATAATTAATTTGGCACGACATGTGAAGAACGACCAATAGGTATATAGGGGCAAGAATCACCTTCTTCGTGATCACCATCGATTTTTTTCTGCCTTTTCATTTACTTTCATGAAGTCCCGGCCTCACCGTCAATAAAGTTACAACATGTGTTAATGTGAGCCAGATACAAAAACATAAGTGGTTCCTATGACGGATAGTGCAGTGATTTTCATATTTGTTGCCATCTATTCCAGAGGCGAGAAGCTGTACGTGACGGCAGACAAGCGCGGGGAGAAGGGCGGCTGCAAGAGGCCACTGTGCTGGACACTCCTGGGGCTGGTGGTGGCAGCGATCGTGGCGCTCATCGTACTGGCAGCCAGTAAGTTAAACTTATTTTTAAATTGGAAGAATACGAAGAGAGAGATGTTAACAACGGTTATTTCCATCTAATATGACCTGAAAGCCAGTTTACGAGACAAAAATGAACTGTAGCCAAAAGAACTGCTGCGCCCTTTTGGTTGCATTTGGACATTGTTTTGTTTTATTTATTTAAACTTTATTGCACTGTGAGTTCTACAAATGGCGTTCTTAATGCTTTAGACTCTTAGGCATTAAGTTGACTGGTAGAGAATGCTCTAAGGCTTAGAGCTACCAGTCAACCGTTTGGAAATAGGTTGTCCTTTTCTTCGTTAGAGTCGCACTGCGTCGGCGGGGATCAAACTCAGTATAATCAATGAATAGTTTTGTGTCTATGCCAACTTACGCCATCTAAACAGATAGCTTGCAAATAAACTATTTAAATTGATAAATTCATCAGATATCGCTAGCAGGTCTCTACTACACTAAACTTAGTGTGGTAATTAATAATAGTTCACGCCAGAGACTGTTCGAGTGTATGTGTGGAATAACGAAATTGCAGGACTTTTTTTCATTCGATTGCACACCTGTTTTAAATGTTTGCTTTACTAAAATAATGCGTATCCCATTCATTTCTAATATAAAATATATATCATTTTCAGCCGGCGTACTCTTCTCCAACACTCCGACAACACTGGAGCAATACAATACGTCGATCAGTTCTGCACGAGCGCTGGGCGGCATAGGCTCCTCACCCGACGAAGACCACAGCGGACATGACCACAGTGCACACGACCACTCTGGACACGACCACTCTGGGCACGACCACTTAGAACAGCCCGAACCGAAACCCGAACCGACCGCGGAACCATCGCCGATTGACACTCAAAATGATGAAGGAATCGACCAACCATTAGCAACTGACGAATATGCTGACGCGTCTATGTATGGTATGTATAGTTCATCCGTATTTCAGCATTCCAGCAACCTTTGTACTGTTAGGGGTGCTGTACAGCTGCGCCACACATTTGTAATACGCCGAATAGATGGGTCCCATACATTTCTATGCAAAATGCACATACTAAAAATGTGTCCTATATAGGATAGGTGCTTGCATTGAAATGTATGGGATCGTTAAATGTGGCGTTTCAAGTCTGGCGACGGAATTATTGAAACACAAATTAGGCAACGCTTCACCATTATGAGAGCCAAAGCTGAAGTTTTATCTTTTTGTTCCTCTCTATAATAGTGCACATAATTGTCACCATATTGTTCATTAAGAGCTACGAAGTTAAAGTTAAAGCTAAGAACTTATATATAATCCTTTCGTACACAAAATGTATAAATAAATAAATATGTATAAATACTCTTGTTTTCGTGGTTAGTGGAAAAATATATTTAAGTACTCACTATTTTCCACAGTTCCAAGGACGATAGAAGGAGTATTACGGATCGACAACGAAGAATTCAAACCTGAGATGCAAGATCCAGAGAGCTTGGAGTACAGGCAGTTCACCAGCACCTTCACAGAGGCTTTGAAACGCGCCCTCTTCGATAGGAATACGATTGACCAAGGAGACCAGGACATCACAGTTGAAATCGTCAACATTAGGTTGGTTTTTCATTCTGCCTTTGCCAATACCATCTTCTATATGTAATATATTACGGATAATGCTTAAATGTAGGTTTACCCGGGTTTACTTAGTTTTACCCAAATGTTTTGGGTAAAGTCCGAATTATGAGTAAAGTTATTTTTATTTGGGATTTACCGACACTCACCTAAATCTCAACTCGTGACCAATGTTACGTGTTACGAAGGTGGGACAAAGTTAACGAAGCCGGGGAGAAACCCGGGACCGCTAGTCATAACAAAAACGTCAACTAAACCAATGTCCGATTATGTCTAATATATACCATTCTTTTTTTTACAGCAAAGGATCTTTGGTTGTGACCTACAGAGTTCATTGGAAGCCCAAAAACAACGCAGAACCAAACGAGGATCTATTAACATCCAAAACGCTAGAGACGACTCTTACGGAGTACCTCAAAAGAAATAACAGGATGATCAGCACTTACCACGTCTCTGAAGACAAGATGCCTACAAGACCCGTCCTAGACTTGTGTAAGATTAGCAAAAATGATTGCCAGTATGACTGCGAATTCGACGAAACAACTTTAGACTTTGTATGCACATGTCCCCGCGGTCAAATGCTAGACATGTCAAACCCTAAGAAATGCATGCACATCTTCGAGAACCCCGATCAAGGTCCAATCAATCAATTTGATGAAATGACTAGACAAAAAGAGTTTAGAGTTCTCACGCTCGATTCCAATCCTACAACAAGTAATCCTACTTCTGAGGAGGAAAAACCTGACTCAGCTTCGATACAAGTCAGCAGCGGACAAGAACATGTTTTTGATTGGAAAGACACCCAGAATGCGGCACCAACCACATCTACCGAATCAGAACCAGACTTGAACCATTCGCACATATTTGGATACGAAAAATCTGGCGAAACCGAAACTACGAAATCGTACCAAGAACCAGCTCCGGAACCAAATCCAGAACCTGAACCAACTGCTGAGCCAGAACCATCTGCTGAGCCAGAGCCATCTGCTGAGCCTGCGGCATCCGCAAGTGGACAACCCGAACTCGGTTCTGATATCAAAGTGATTGCAGAGCCAGAACCAACTGCTGAACCTAAGCCAAGTGCCGAACCAGAACCAACTGCCGAACCAAAATCGGAACCCGAGCCAGAACCATCTGCAACAAAAACAACTGATACAGCAGAACCAGTAGCAGAGCCCGAACCAACGGCCGAGCCAGAACCGACAGCTGAGCCGCAACCAGCCGCAGAACCAGAACCAACCGCCGAACCAGCCGCGTCATCCACCGAAGACAAAAAAGAAACAGCTGAAGCAAAAAATTACACTGAATTAACAGAAGGATCAAATGAAAGCAGAGTACCTGAACACAATTTACTTAGGGTCAAATCTATATCATACCAAAATAAAGAATACTATCCTTTCAGCGTGGACACCGACAACACACCAGAAACAACTACTTCAGCACCAACAATTTCGAACACTGAGCCTGAAAAAACTACTTCCAGTGATTGGTTAGAAGAAATGAAAAATAATAACGATAATAACAAACCGAATGATCACTTCAACTTATCACAACAAAGATCATTTGCATTCAACGACAATGAGATAACGGCTGAAACTACAGCTAAAAGTGACTCTCTATTTGACAGTGTTAATGGAATGAATGAACCACAAAGTAACGAAGCGGGAACGACCATTACTAATGACGAACCGACAACGACTGAAAAGCCTATAAATAACGAAAATTATTCAATAGATGGTTCAATGAATGATAGCTCAATAGAAACTGCTACCGTCAAGGTACATGTTGAACAATCTCAAAATGAAACACTCAAAGATAATATGAACGAGACAGCGAATATAAATATACTTATAAATGATGCAAAGGCAGTAGGAGCTACAGAAACTATTTCATCAGCACAAACAACTACTACGGCACCAGAAACAACCACCGAATATTCAATAAACCGACAGTTGAATGTTAGTCATGAAGACCAAGCACTTATAGAAGCATTGAACACATTAAATTTACCGGAAACGAAAGAAACGACGACAGAAAAAGATTTGAAAGATGATGATGATGATGGAACGCCTATTACATTTGAAGCAATAAATGCACTCTACAATCGTTCCTCGAAATCTATCAACAATGGCAATTCTACCAATGATTTAACAGGTAATAATCCACAAAATGAGACAATAGCATTAACAACTGAATCTGAATGGCTCTCAGAAAACGTTACCGAAGTACCCTATGATGAAGCAATGAACAGCATGGAAAAACACGAAACTACTGAAAATCCTGTTAGCAAAATTGACGAAATTATTAAGGGTGGCATAGATGACAGCGATCCGGATTACTTGAGTAATATTGGTACTACAAGCAAGTCTGACTCTTATGTTCCTTTATACGGTATGTCTCACGACTATGACAACGAAGATCTACGCGTAAAAAGAGTTGACGAAAATGTTAAAGTCACAAACATTTCTACTCAATCTATAGAACCTAAGACTCAAATGCCAAACTCGGAAACGGAAACTGAAGTAAGCCCAATGATTAATGTGGAAACGACTACCGTAAGCGAGTACATTTACAAGTCTTCTGAACAAATAAATAGTGCCGAAAACAGTAGTGAAATACCTACTTCTGAAAATTCTACGACTGTAGTAAATACAAATCCAGCCCCAGTATGGGAAGAACCCGAAGGAAATAAAGATTTCATTCCACCTCAAGAAAGCAAGAACAGTAATGACAATGTTGCTACAACGACGGACACATCCCAGCAAAATGAGGAGACAGGAAATGTATCCACCTTAGAAGTATCTCCAACGACAACACCCTCTGCTGACATAGATAATAAAACTAACGTTGAGTCTCTTGAAACCCCTAACTCTTCGCAGTTCAATAATTTGAAAGTGAACGTATATGAGGTTCCAAGCGCAAACCAATCCTTTAACACTGCAAAGTCTGGCACGCACTCAGCAGAATCAGAGTCTGATCACGAAACGGACATGATGAACCCTTTCTTACCAGAGGCCGAAAACAACAAGGTTTTAGTTAAGAAACTCCAGGAAGGACACGACCTCGAGCCTACGAATCTAAATGAGACACAGAATGAAAACGTTGAAGAGCACACATTTAACGCTTCAGACTCAAATGTGTCTCCTAGTAATGACACAGTCACAATGGTTTCTAACGAGAATGATAGTGCGCAAACAGCTACAGAGATTACTTTACTTGTAAAAGAAATCAACAAAAATGAACAAGAGGAAACTAACCGCGTTTCAGTAGACATGACAACAGTTATAAACACAAACATAAAGGATAATATCAACACAGAAAACTCGCTACCTGAAACATCACCTGTGTCCACATTCTTACAGGACACCGACGATTTAGATAGAAATGGAACTGAGACAGAAGGTTCTGTGGAAAAAGAATCTTTAAGTTCACCAACTACAGATTCTAATGAAATGCCAGCAGAAACAAATATACTTCCAGAGGATGCGTTGCTTAGTGTCTTGCCCGTTGAAGAAAAAGTGTCAGCGAAGGAAGCTTCTAAGAGCTTTGAAAGTGAAAACAGTCAAAAACTTAACGATATAAGTGATTCATCAAAAAAAAGTGAGAGGACATTTCAAAAAGTTATAACTCAAAAGTTGGATTCAGTAATTCTTAATACAGAAGCGTAGTATTCGTGTGGATAAAGTAAAACTAGGAATAAGTGTGTATATTGCTGATTCGTTTCCTGTGATGCTATCGATACTGTATCGAACAAATTTAATAATATCTATAAAGCGGTTCATCTTGTAATCGCTGAGTAAATGCAAGCAATCTTTATGGGTTCTACTTTTTAACTCTCTTCGTAGAGTACTACCCACAGCAAACTAAACAGTACCTACTTTACTAAAGAATATTGTTGTTGTGTTAATGTCGATAATATTATTAGACTAGTCAATCTAGAAAAGAGTCATGTCATCTTGAGGTTTTAGGTTTATTTATTGCTAATATTTTTGATGCAGCTAGCTTGAAATCTCTTCCTCGAACATTTATTTGTATGACATCAAACGCAAGAGAACCTACGGATAAACCCTACTTTAAATTGTTACCATAGCTAAATGTATGATATAAATATTTTATCGAAATTATTCCTCAAGTCGATGAATTCGTTAAGAATAAAAATAATAATGTATTGTCTCGTGATGGATGAAATAAATTTCTGCCATGCTGTAATGTGATAACTCGCAGATTATAGACATTCCATTCGTACTTAAATATTTTAACTTAGCGGTAATGCAGAAGCGAGGTCTGATTGTAATATAATAATTAAAATAGTCCTTGTTAACTAAGATATATTTTGTATAAATGGTTGAAAATGTAAAGAATTACGTTGTAAATAAATTTAAAGTTAATACCTACGTACGTTTTTAATAATCATACCATATTATTTATACATCCAGTGCATATTTATATCTGCCATATTATTCAGATTAAAATAACTTTTTAGATAGCTTGATACATATATTATAATATGTATTATAAAGGATCCGATGAACAGTAATTAATAAAACTCATAACACAATTACAAAATAACAATTTTTTATTAAAATATAAAATGCAAACTGGGAGTCTCCAATTAAAGGAAGTTATTATTAACTTAAGTTTGAGTACTTTGTCAATTTTAAAAAATGGATTATGTAATCAGGTCGTTTCAGGTGTTTGGACCTTTACTAAATTAACTTTACGTTCTTCTTTAGAAATAAAAGTATCAATTTCTTTATCACTCTGAAATTCCCTGACGTGTTCCGCCTTTATTCTATCTACACGTCTAACATATTTATCACACACTGCGATAAACTCACTTACAATTACATCTTTGATTACACCCTCGTATTCTGAGAATACTTCTTCAATGGTCTCATGAACATTTATTGGAAAAATTACAGCTAAATTATCCTTAAATTTTCTCTTTTTCAAAACATATTTTTTATACTCGTCCAATGAAGGAAATGCATTGAAATCTTTTACACAGCGCAGAAACAAATTATACAGAGACAACATTCTGCTAAACTCTAACTTATCAACTGAGTCATTCGTCACAATCTTAGGTTCACCATTAGCGCTTATCACTAAATTTTTTGCCATTTTAGACACCTCGCTATAGTAAGAAGTATCTTCATCGATCATAAAGAAAGGGCGGAATGTGTCTAAACAAATTTTGACCTCTGGATTTCCACAGTCGTACAAAAAGTAAACGAAATCATTTATATCCACTTCCTCTAACAGCACGTCGTCTCGCAAAATTGATTTATGATCTAGTTTCAAATAATTAAGTTTCTTCACATTCGCCGGGTTTGCTATTTCAGGAACTAAGAAGCCATTTTCATTTTTAAATATGTTTTCTAACAGATAAAACTGTTTCTCTCTTCGCGTAGGTATTCTCTTGAGTATCATGATATGCCTTATTAAATCCCTCCGTTTATCAATTAATTCCAGGTCTAGATCATACCGTAAATAATTGAGGATCTCGATCATATAGTCCGCGACGCCATAGAACATTCTTAGGCGTTCGTGAGTAAAATTTTGTGGATCATCTTTGAAAATATTTGAAGATAATTCTACGCAGTACCACAATGCTGCCGGCAAGGGTGTTCTCACTTGAGGATCCAGAGGCAGTGAGGATAGCCCAATTTTGCACATCGTGGAACAGACACGCCTCAACATATACTTTTTGAACTGCTCAACAACATTTTTGTCCATCCACTGCTTCTTTTCACATATTTTCCAAAGCACGAAGTAAAATAGGCCGACATTGTAGTTCACTTTCTTGAAGTTAAAATACGTGACAGACAGAATGTAGTCATTGTATTTATCGAACACATCGGTGTCTACGAGCACAATACCGCCATGAAATGGTCGCCGCGTGCGAGGTTCCGTCTTATTAGTATTCTGTAATAATTGTTTGTAAACATTCAACGTGTAGAAGTAACCGATCGACTCGTTAAGATCAGGATCATTCAACAAAAATAAAGGACATTCCATCGTCGAACTGAATTTGGAGAAACTGGCCGACGCTTCCGAAGAACTAAAAATGATCTTATCCAACAAATTTAATTCTGTGCACAGTATCACAGGTATTCCTTTCTCATCGTCTAGAATTATATCCGGAAACTCAATCTCTTGATCGGTGGTAAAATTGACATCAACGATAGGTTCTTCAGGAACTTCATTTTTAAATGTGGTTTCAAACTTCAATGCATCGAAAGCATAAGATTTTTTTTCACTAGTTATGTAGTTAATTAAAGTAGAAATAGATTTCTCGGATTCTATCCCTCCTTTCGCCTTCAAATCCGTTTTGTATGTCCTGGGCGGAGAATTTCCAAAGGGCCTCACTAGTCACCACGCCAAAAAGCAAGTCGTATTTGTTTTGACCTCCTCTTATCCCGAAAATCCTATCTCCGCTCCGTTTATCCGCTTTGAAATTGTTCACTCCGGACACACTGGTGAAACCTTGCAAATCGTTGGGGATGAAAAATGTTAGCAGCTCTTTCGCGTAGTCTGTTTTGACGACTACTCCATCAACGGATGGCCCAAACGCTGTCAAATAACTTGGAGTGCTTATTTCTGCTGACATCAACTCTTCTAGAGGTACTTCACGGAGACAATCGACGATCAATTCGTGGTCTTTCACGATGTCTTCTGGGAGAGTGCAGTTGGACTGCTTCGCTAATTGGACGGAGTAGCTCACAGGATCTTCGACTAATGCCCACGAACTCAAGGCGGATCCTGACAGTAAAATGGCCCGATGGAATAAACCTAAAAGTAAAAACGCTGTTACCAAGAATATATTAAGCTTTGACGCCGACCTCTCGCCTCAATAATTCATCGTACCGTAAACTTTGAGATTGATGGTCTGAATTGCGTAAACGTTAGGTCTTGTGCTCAAACTGTTAATGTTCTAGGCTTGAATAATTTAACTTCGAAATTGGGTGCCAGTTTCGTATAATTAACTAGTAATGTCGTTAATTGAAACTGTAGATCATTGTGTTTGAATAAAACAATTTGCCGGCTACCCGTTAATGAATCGGTGCTATTGTACTGTTAATTGAGTGTTATTTTCTTCAATTTCTCTTAGTTTTAATGTTAATTACGAATATTTATTACTTTCTTAATCAATCGAAGTCAGTTTCTCATAAACTTTATAGTTTATTTTTAATCATCGATGTATCGAATAGATTGATAAAGTTAAGTTTACCTGGCATAACAGTAGGTGAAATCATCAAGATGTCCACTCTTAAATCGTATGTCGGCTTGAATAGATTTACGTACCAGTTCGTATTTTTAAAACGTTCCAAGAATTCATTTTTGTCGGTCGTGTTGAGATCAGCACCCTCGCTCTTTACTGGTATTCCGGACAAATTGGTGAATAATCTTTGTCTCAGATGTTTCAACTTGTCAATTTCAGTGAGAGCTGTGGCGCTGCTTTTCGGTGAATTAATGTACTTTAATTTGATATACGATTTGAGATTTTCTTTCTCTGAAGCAAAGTTATCGATGGTTATCTTACTGTAATCAAAGTCCTGAGAAATGTCTGTATCATCGAAAAGTTCATTGTTGCGGTAAATTAAGCAGCGTCCTTTTAAAAATGACGCTGCAACCGATAGGTTTATACAACTTAGCTGTGTGTGCAGGCCATGGAAAACGACGTACTCATAATCGACATTTTCGTTCAAAACAAAACGCTTGACGAAAAAAGGAAGTGCCTTGGTATCTTTCTGGATCTGCAAAAAGCGTTCGACACAGTTTCAATTCCTATATTATTATCGCGATTGGAGAACATGGGTATTAGAGGGGTCGTTCTTGATTGGTTCTCAAACTACCTTGAAAATCGAAGCCAAGTAGTCAGAGTAGATGGGCATATGAGTGGTACCGCCACGTGTACTTTTGGTGTACCACAAGGTAGTATCCTTGGCCCAACTTTGTTTCTGCTATATATTAATGAGCTATGCAACATGCAACTACAAGATGGAGAAATCCTGATGTTTGCGGATGACACTGTTTTGATTTTCCGGGGACCTACATGGGAAGACGTCCGTCAGTCTGCAGAAAAAGGCATTTCAAAAGTGACCACCTGGCTGGAACATAGTTTACTATCCCTAAACACAGATAAAACTAAATTAATTTGTTTTAGTATAACTAATTACGGAAAACCAAAAGAGGATTATTCCTTGACCATACATACCAATCCATGTAACCTTAACAATATAATCCCTTTAAAATGTAACTGTCCTGTTCTGCGTCGCACAAACATTATCAAGTATTTGGGAGTCATGATTGATGAAAATTTAAATTGGGAATCTCATTTGTCCCTCACATCGGGTCGCATCAGGAAATTAATATATGTTTTCAAAAACCTACGGACTGTTGGCAATTTTCCACTTCTTATTAGAATTTATAAAGCACTTGGGGAATCCTTACTAAGCTACTGCATATGCGTCTGGGGCGGAGCTGCACAAGTACATCTGCTGCAATTAGAACGAGCTCAGAGGGCAGTCTTAAAGGTTCTCATGTTTTTACCCATCTGTCACCCCACCGTTTTACTGTATGAAAAAACGAAGTTGCTCAGTGTTCAAAAGCTGTTCATTTACCAAATCGTACGTAGATTTCATAGTAAATCAGTTCCTTATATCCCATGTCCCGTGCAAAGAATTTTACGATATCAAGTGCCCTTACTGAGGACTCGTTTTGCACAAAAATCCTGTAATTTCTTAGCCCCTAGAGTATACAATATGTTACAAAAAAAATTAAATCTTAAACAATACACTAATAACCAATTGAAAACTGTACTACATAATCATCTTCTAGGACTTAATGAAACCGAAATTCTTCGTCTAACTACGCCTTTGAGCTAACAAATAAAATAAATAAAAGAAAAAAAAAAGGATGATGAAAAAAAAAAGGGCAAATTATTTAAAAACTTAAAACATTAATACCTATTACTATTGTTATTTTATTGTTCATCTATTTATTTAAGTATATATTTTTTTAAACATATATTCGACTGTCCACCTCAAACCGAAAGCACTGATCGTAATGCATTTGTGGCGCCCCTCCCGCCGCGCGCGCCAGTCTCACAGGTAGAATGGAATGGCCAGCCACGGCCGGTCGTACTTACCTACCTTCCGTGTCGCGCGCGAGTAATTGCTTGTATTCATAACGTAAAACGATAAGCATCTTGATGTTTCGTTACCTACATGTTCTGTATCTCTTGCGGCGTTTGTATTTTGTGAAATAGCTATGAAACGTTTGCGAACCTATTTCAAATACAGTTTTAGGACCTGAATATAAATACAAATGAAGTGAATTTCCTACAATTTGTTCTTTACACTTTGAAATACCCAATTAAAATGCGACGTGTACCATACAAGTAATATACCTAACTGCAAAAAAAAAAAAAAAAATGCTGGCTACTACACACGCTTACCCCCATCGAATGTACAATGTCTTAGTAATATGATTAGTTTGGCTAAATTCTAAATTTTAGTAACATTAATTCTACTAACACCTTATGTATTTTTTTGTTATTTACATGTGTTTTTTTTTTTGTCTATGTATTTGCATATTCATAAAGTTCTTAGCGTTGTTTTTTTCTTTGTTCGCCTAAGCTAGTCTAAAAGACTTTACTGTACATCACTAGTATAAAATACATAAAAATGTACTACTGTTATAACGGACCTTTAGTTAAGGAGGTGGAGACCTGGTGTCTTGTATTACAGATTGTCTCAATCCATAGCAAGCACCAGTCTTCACAAAAGTTTATCAGTAATACCATTAATATATCCCAATTGTACAAATTATGTTAAACTTTTTGTGAAGAAATAAATACTATTTATTTATTTATTTAATTGCAAACATTTGTGTAAACTTCCCGATCCAATTAGGCCATCAGTTATGATATAAATCAACTTTATTTTATCATCACTAGCAACATTGTTCTTTATCCACTGGATTATAGTTTCAGGCAACGTATTGTGATCACTTCCGATTTCGCGTTCATATGTTGCAATAGCGGTCTCTTCGTCGACCTCCAGACACTGGTGTCCCCAGTGCAAATAAATTACCCGCGATTCTTCGGTGTTTGTTATTTTACTTTTCAACTGTTGCACGTCTCTTTTGAATTGTTCTAGAGTTGTTAGTCCATTTTTGTGGTAGAATGAAACGCGGCTTGTCGAGCAGGAGAAGTCTTTGGCGTAAATGAAAAAGTTGACCATTTTGCAAGGGAGTGAACCACGGTCGCGCGGGTTCGCGCTAACACTGGGCGTAGTGCACTTGCAACGGGGTATAACAACGCCGTCTGGCTGCGACGCGATAACAGGCGCTCGAGGATACAAGTTACGTGGAGTCGAACTTTTAAGTTAAGTATAGCGTAGTTTTATCTGCTTTATTTCTTTGTAAAATTAGTTGATAGGATAATCATTACAAACAACCTGTTTAAAATGTACTACTTATTAAGTTCTGGTTAGCGATCTGTGTTAATACATTTCATACTAAATGAAATAATTGAAAAATTCATTTATTAATGCTTATTTGTCGATGGTGAAACCGGCCCTTATTAACCTAGTATTTAATTAGGTATATATATTTTTTTCCTTTATAAAGTTACGTGGAATCGAACTTTAATTAGTAAAGTAAAGCGTAGTAAAGTAATTATTTTCTGCTTTTTTTTAACTTAGCCGATAGTCAATACAACAGGACGTTAGCCTGTTTAACAATGTCCTAATAAGTTCTGGTAAGCGTTATGTTATAATACGGATATTTTATTAATTCAGCACCTAAACACCTAAAAGTCTCAAGCATAATTTCGACTCCATAATTTCTGTGTTCTGTATTCGCCTGTTTTTTACAAACGCTGGGAGAAACCTGGATGACTTAAGTATTGCGTCATATTGCAACATGTTGCAAAAATATTGTGTACATTCCGAAAATAACGAAGGGAATGAGAAATGTTGATGAAATAATGACGCTATTTATTTTTAACATTCATCTTCAATTTGAATGAATTAAATAATGTTAAGCAACCCGATATCAAAAAATAAACAAATAAATAAAGTGTAGATAAATCAAGTAAAACGGGCATGATATGTATATACATTTAAATATTTGTAACACTATACCATGTTCTTATGCCAATAAACAATTCTTAATCTAAAAATTTGTTGCATCATCTGATGCAAACTATTGCAATATATTTCATAAATTACACCATTCGAACACTGGCCCATCTAACGGATAAAGTTAAGTGGTGCGTGTAATCCTAACTTCAAACAACTGCTGTAATATAGCACTTCAACATAGTATTCATGTAAAAACTATGGAAAATCCGCTAGCATTTCGCGCTACAAAGCATAAACTATAAAACCAGCAGTCTTAAGTTAAGTTAGGTCTTTGACGACGCGTTTGGTGTAGTGGTTAGCGCTCCTGACTACTATGCCGGCGTCACAGGTTCGAATCCCGCAAGGGGCAAATGTTTGTGTGATGAGCACTAACATTTGTACCGAAGTCATGTCAGTTTATATTTATTTATGTATATTTTTGGGAGACGCCCCCGTCATTATCGTTTTCTGGTATTCATAGCACAAGGAAGAAAATTATTTTATTCGAAACCAAGACAATAAAATTGGTGTGTTGTCGGCGCATATTTATCCTACTACTATTATAAAGGCGAAAGTTTGTATGGATGTATGGATGTTTGTTACTCTTTCACGTAAAAACTACTGAATGGATTTGAATGAAACTTTACCACAATATAGCTTATACATCAGAATAACATATAGGCTACAATTTTTGAGGTTTCTAATGTGAGGTCGTAAAAAAACACATTTTTTGCGCTACTAGACGGGACGAACCTGAAGTCCACGCGAACGAAGTCGCGGGCGGGCCACTAGTATTTATATATTTATTGAATCGAATCTCGTAAAGGGCAATGTGTAATGTACCTAGATAAGACTTTTGAAATAATAGAAATTATGTCACTGGGCAACACTAAGGCTGGGTAATTGAATTCTTCGTGTTTCGCTTTATAGAGAAGCTATGCCAAGCAAAAAATGTGTCGCAAATACGACAACATTGTGACGTTTTCTTTGAAATTTGAATTTCGAATTATGAATTAGTACTTACTTGATGACATGGTCATCAACTCATGGAGCACAAAATTTGTTCGTGATGTCAGTTTTATACGCTTGTAATAGTTCTACGTTTAGACATCATATTTACAAACAAAGATAATTTTCTTGATAACAATTTAAACAAACTTTATTTTTGGTACAAGCCTTTGAACATTTATCCAACCTGGTAGAAATATCTTAATTAGGTATTGGGGTCTTCGCAAACCAATAAACAACAGATAATAAATATAAATACGCGTCGTCTAGGGAGATTATGGGGAAAACCATTAGGTATATTAAAACGAATAGAGCACAACGTGAAATCCCTGTTATTGTCGTTATATTCAACTCCTTGATAACTTATCGCCAGGTTTTCCCGCCAGAGAGTAGTAATCAAAAGTAGGGACCGGCGCCTGACCACTTTAAGAGTCATAATCACTTGCACCTAGCGTCGTCTTTTGTTTAACTAACGCCTGTTTTTTGTCGTATGTGCAAGTGATTTTCCTTTGAAAGTGGTTAGGCGACAGAGAACTCGACCATACCAAAAATAATGGTCCATAGCATGAGAGCACAATTTTGTAATAGTGTCAATTTGTTTCTCAGATTCTTCAGTTATGCATTTTAGTCCATTGAGTAAAGTTTTCTAGCCTATAAAAGGTAATCCTGCAGGAAACATAGACAAAACCATAAGTAAGTAACCAGTTTATTTTATTGTTTTGTTGTATACAAAAATATTCTTACGTTATATGACTACCTTATACGTAATATGGGCACAATAAAATATTTGGGTTCGTTTTGTTAAAAATATAGTATTCTTTTATAATAAAGAAGTCTACATAGCGTTATTATCATCATTAAGGTTTTTGATTTGGAATCATTTTATATTAAAATATTATATGTATAGATTTATAATCACAGTAAGTACACTTGCATAATAATATAAATTGCACTTGTAAAAAAACAACTGTGAACCTACTAACTACTTATAAAAATACTTACAAATAAAGTAATACTTGTAAAAATATTTTCCTTCGGATATTGTGAGAGCAATCTCGCAACATTGATGATGTCACGCAGCCTACGCGTTAAAAAGCACTTGCAAAAATAGGCAAGGCGAATGATTTTGAAATCCTCTTCCGTAATGCAGATAAACATCTACTGTTTACAACAAAACCTTTATTTCGGTAATAAATTTAAGATTTTGGAAATTTAAAGCCATTTTTATAATCATTTCAATCATCATTTAAATATTGCGCGAAAACAGCTCGCCGTGTCATGGCGTCGTATGTGACGTCATACTTATGTAAACGTGAAATTTGTTTACGCGCAGCTAGACAGCAAAGTAAACAAACACTGCGTATTTTTTGTGTTAAAAATGAATTCTAAAGTTTATAAGTGGTGTGCAGTGCCTCAGTGCAAAAATACATCAATAACGACACCCAACAAATTTCACGTTTACGTAAGTATGACGTCACATACGACGCCATGACACGGCGAGCTGTTTTCGCGCAATATTTAAATGATGATTGAAATGATTATAAAATAGGCTTTAAATTTCCAAAATCTTAAATTTATTACCGAAATAAAGGTTTTGTTGTAAACAGTAGATGGTTATCTGCATTACGGAAGAGGATTTCAAAATCTTTCGCCTTGCCTATTCAACAGGCTTGTTAATGTGACGGTGGCCGAGTGGTATAGGCATATGCCCGGATAGCTTAAGACACAGGGTTCAATTCCTCGTCTGTCACAGGTTCACAGTTGTCTTTTTACAAGTGCAATTTATATTATTAAGTTTGTTTGGTGACAAAATACTAAAAAAACAAAATTAAACTATAGGTACACTTGCAATTGAGAATTAATGCGGTCGCGATTATCATGGTCGGTGTAACCCGATCGTAACGTTTGGCAAATTAAAACCATATAAGGTATATTTATTAAAATCGCGATCACGTTAATTCCAAAAGTCTAAGGTTAATCACAGTAAGATTAGAAGTTCTATAGTTTTTTAATAATATTTTTTCCTATACACTTACTCTCTATATGTATACTCTTCATAGTATAACGGCTTGTTTCCCAATGTCCAAATAAGTACTGGTTGATGCTACCTGTCTGATACTTCATACAAAATGACGTTCTATATTTGAATATTTGCCGATGCTAAAACAGGCCTTTTTACTGTTTTATCTTAAAGAAAATACTGGCCAGTACAATAAAAAAATTGCCTTCGACTCGACACAAAACAAAACACTATCTACTTGGGGCACGGTGTTAGTTCATCTATCTCCTGTGAGATCATTTGCTGGTCGTCCATAGCCATTCTGGCGCACAAACATCCCTCATCTATCACCCCATTGCCACTCACTATACATTTACCAAGCACTGCCTTGCAACTGTTGGGAATGTCGAAATGGTCCGTAACTCTAACACTTGTACTAGTCGGTATATCGATGTCGAAAGTATTTTGAATTCTAATCGTACCGTCGTTTCTGTACTCTATTTTCGGCACGTCATTATTAGCAATAGAATTTTCATAAGTTTTAGTACCATTTTTGTTAGATGAACATTCACATCCTTTGCACGTGTCGCCATCTTTTTTAACGCCTTCATTGGCATTTGGATCGTTATTATTGGTCATTGTAGTAGTGGTATCAGTGGCTAATTCTTCATTAGCGGTACTGTGCCCTGATATTTGAGCACATACACAATTATTACCATTTGAGTCAGCGCCCATGATGCACCCGCCGACGTAAGATTCGCAAGTACTTATATCGTCATTTAATTCTATTATTACTGGTTCAGGCTTATTTAGGGCAGGTGTTTCAGTCTGTTCATGACTAATTTCTATTTCTATATACTCTATTTTTGAAGAAAACTCTTCAGCTTGATCGATGTTATGGTCTTGCAATAGCTCGTTATCAGACGACTCACAATTCGCTGCATCTGAAAGTTTAATATAATACATCATGTAAAAAATAAAGTAAAGTTAGCCTGTAAGCATCCCACTGCTGGGCAAAGGCCCATACTACGCGGGCTCAGTGCGGATTGGCGGAAGGGTGTTTGCAAGGCAAGCGACCAACCTTGCTGTCAGATTTTATCAAGCCGCCCATAGGGCCTCTGACAAGGCTTAACGACTAATATCAACCGATATTAGCCGGGACCAACAAAAAATATAATACAATAATGTAATACAATAAAAAACTCGCTCGTTTATTTCAAAATCTAAAGGTGGGTACTGACCAACGTTACGAGGTGTAATGTAACATTCGCATCGAGCGTGTTACGCATCGAGCATGTTACGCTGTGTTCTAAAATCAGCGTAACATGCTCGTCAAAACTCTGTACAACACTGCGTAACAGTCAAAGGATTCACCAAAAAACCGACGAGCAACGAGTCGCTGGTTTCTTCGTAACACGACGTACTGACTGCACGAATGCTCGCTGTGTAACATGTTACATTACACCTCGTAACGTTGGTCAACCCACCTTTAGACCAACCAGGATTACACATTTACTAAGATATTGACCAACCAATTTAAAAAAGAATGTCATAATGACAGCATTCAATTATGGAGGTGAACTTTTCTAATTGGTTGGGTAATTATGTTTACTTACCGGATTCCATCAATTCAGAGACATCACACGAAGATTTTCTCTCCAAAGTAGACAAGTCTTCAATATCTTCAAGTTCTTCTTTAGTTTCTGAAAATGTAATTGATCCCTATCAGTCAAATAGATGAAGCGCTTACTTCACTTACGCGTAAAAAGACATCAAGACTAACCCGAACAATTAGAGAAAGAAGTATTCCTTCAGAATTGTTCGTCGTCGATGTTATTTTTGAATTGTTTGGTTAATTTCAATATCTTTTATTTATCTTTTCCTTGAAACATAAAAGAAAGTCGCATTGGTTACACTACTAATAACTCGACGGGAACAAATTTCATGATTTTTACTTTGTTGGATTCGTCGACACGGTCTGAATAGGACATGGGACACCTATCATCAATAAATGTTTTTGTACTTCATGTTTGTTTGATAACCAATCAACACATCTTCATTGGTTTCCAACCTAGAACTTTTGTGTCCCAATGAGCGTCAGTCCTTCGCGCTATTGCTACTTTATTAATACTTTAGTACGGTCCTAAGCCTGGTTGTATCTTTTTGGAATACGGGGGTTAATTATCTTTCATCTTTGCAGTAGCTTTATTGTAGCCATTGAGAGCGAAATCAAAGTAAGCTTGCTCTTAAAGAAAGGTTGCTAACATCAGGATTCATCAGCTCTATTTCTGAAACACACCCTTCAATATTGCGAGTGATTTTCTTTTAAAAACCAATTAGTATTCAAATAAAATTGCACTAAAAATAGACGCAAGCAGTAACAAAATTGGGTTATATTTTTTTAGATCACTGCCATGTGGATCTCAACTGACTTTTATTCGAAAATTGAACATTGATCAAAGGAAATCACGCGATATTGATGGTTGTGATTCAAAAATAGGGCCCCAGATATATTATCATCATCATCATTATACGGTACTAACCATGTGTATCAAGGTGCCTTTTCAAATCAGACTCCGTCGGAAAATTCTTCTTTTGACATCCAGATATTCCACAGCTTAGCTTTTTAACTTTGTCATGTTTCTTTTTGTGGGATTTAAGATGGTGTGATTGAATGAAACCTGAAAATAAACATATTTCGATTTTATTGCAGCTATTCCTTTTCAGTGTAAAAAGGCATTTCGTTAGTGGTATGTATATTTATTTATTGCAATTAATTAAGAGCAGTAATCGTTATGGTGGTTACACTGAATAGTTCAACTATTCAGTGGGTATAGCTAAAGCTCTATACATAGGAGTGATTCAATAAGAATTGTAAAACCATGTAATTATCTGATTAAAAGGCTATTATTATAATTGACTAGTGGTCCCCCGCGGCTGCATCCGCGCGTTTTGAATTTGCCCCCTCCCTTCTCGTCGCAGCGTGATGTTTAAAAGCCGAATAAAGCCTTCCCTGATAAATAAGATATCCAACACAAAAATAAATTTTCAAATCGGTCCAGTAGCTCCTGAGATTAGCACGTTCAAACAAACAAACATACTGTTTAGCTTTATAATAATAACTGCCTCGGTGCGCAGCGGTTAGAGGGTCACATTTTAAAGCGACGGCTGCGCAAGAGTCCCGGGTTCGATTCCCGGGTCGGGCTAAAAATATGTTTCTGTTCAGAAATTCTCAGGGAAGCATGGAGTTTGGAAGTTGGCGGTGTTTCACCCCCGTGCCTCGGAGAGCACGTAAAACCGTTGGTCCTGCGCCTGATCTCTCTCCGGTCGTGTCAGATTGCTGTCCCATCGGGCTATGAGAGTGAAAGGAATAGAGAGTGCACCTAGTTTGCGCACACACTTGTGCACTATAAATGTCCCGCGCAGTCGGTTACGGTTAGTCGTTGTGACTGGCCACCGTAGTCGAAATCGGCTAGGGGGACTATTATTTTTATAGGTATTCCAATATTAGATAAAGCTGCTAGTTTAACCATAAGCACACAACACACTCACCCTTCCCGCACACATTGCAGAAGTGCTGATAATTCTTAGTGTGCGTCAACACGTGGTGCTTCAGATGGTGCGAGAAGTTGAAGGTCTTGCCGCAGCCGCGGTGGGTGCATCGGAACCGACGCTCGGACGACGGCCGGTGCGTCTTCGTGTGCGCTCGGAGCGCTATCTCGCTGCTACATGTCACGCCGCATTCTTTACAGGTGAATGAACCTGCGGTCAAAAATAATCATGCCTTTATTTGTTTTATGGCACATATCATTTTTTTTTAAATATGTTGCCGTGGATCCCTGATAAGGCAAAAGCCAACTTTATCCTACTCCATTTGTTGCGGTTCAGAGTAAAAAAAAAAACAGCATGTAGAGTTTCCATCCTGGGACGACGGAGAGCTGGCATTGAGCGAACCATTACGTTTGTGTAACTATAGCTTGACCAGTGTCCGCTTTTCTTTTTGGTTGGTTTGGGCAGCTGGCATAAGCAATTACACTGCAGAAAAAGATAGAAATTACATGAGCTAACCCACCATGAATACCTGTCATCCGAATCCAGCTGTGAAAACAATTAATTGTTGGTAAACCATGACGTGAGGTATTAAGGAATACTCTATTTAGGACAAGTTAGGATCAGAATTATTATGTTTGAGTTCTGTATACCTATATTTAATATTGACCGTATACCTATACATACCTTTATGAGCATAATTTATATGCCTTTTCAGAAGATGCTCATCCAAGAACTCGCGGTTACATTGATCACAGACAAAGGTACCAGTCCTCTCATGCTGCTTCTCATGTCTTCGCACTGCTGACCTGCAATATTTTACACACGCAAAATTAATTTAGTCAAGTTTAACCAGTCATCAATGCTGCAACCTTTTTTATTGGAGTTGACTGTGGTATGTGTCCAGGGGTGACCATAATTTTCAAATAATGAATCATTTTTATAATAATTTGGTATGCAAACATTTTTTTTTTTATTTATTTATTATTAGCCTTATTTTGAACAGAGAGATCAGTTGTTTTGGCATTGATTAGTACTCATTTATATTGGTCTTTTTCTGTTGCAAGTTTGGTTTCCCCTTGGCAAAGGCCTCCTCTAGCCTTCTCCATTTATGTCTGTCTCTGCAAACATTACTATTTTCTATTTCAATAGATATTTTCTTTACCGCTAAACAATTTTCATAGAATAGATAACTTAATTGTTTAGAAACAACATTCCACAATATAATAGCCCCTGTTTTCCTCAAATAAAAAATTAGAGAGGTGCAACATCATGGATGGCCCTATTTGTACTGTATTAATTAATCATATATATACAATATTGTTTTATCAATACTTACAGGTTTTAACACTGACCCCCTTATTCATAATAACTCTAAACCTATTTTAGCTATTACACTGTTTTGTCACTTTCTGTTAAATGATCACAGCAGCGCCAAGAAAGAATGAGACAAAACAGTGTAATAGTTAAAACAGGTTTATTAGACTTTTTTGTGATATCTATACATATAATAAGACTGTAAAAGATCGATTTCTGTACATTGAAGATTTTTATGAAAAATTGTTACAGGGGGTCTTAATTACCGTAATAGAAGCCAAAACAACAATTTTTAAACTTTTTGTCTGTCTGTCTGTCTGTCTGTCTGTTTGTCCGGGCTAATCTCTGAATCTACTGGACCGATTTTGATGGGGCTTTTTTTATTTGACTCAGCATCACTTGGAGAGTAAACTAGGATAGAAATAATCACGCCAATAGACTTAGGGGGTAGGCAGAAAATATATTATATATAATATAAAAGAAAGTCGTGTTTGTTACAACACTTATAACTTGAGAACGGCTGAACCGATTTGGCTGAAAGTTGGTGGGGTGGTAGCTTAGAATCAGGAAAAGCATATAGGATACTTTTTGTCCCGCTAGACGGGGCCGGGGCTGGGGTAGCACGGGACCGGGACGAAACGGTGGGGAGGTAGCTTAGTACCAGGAGAAGGACATAAGATACTGCATATAGGATACTTTTTGTCCCGCTAGACGGGGCCGGGGCTGGGGTAGCACGGGACCGGGACAAAACGGTGGGGAGCAGAGATAGGAATAGGTAGGGCTTATTTACCTAAACTTCGAATCAGAACAGAGAGGAATCGGAGTCTTTTTATGATAGTATTTTTTTTCCGAGACGACTGTCCCAAGATTCATATAAAGACTCATATAGGACATCATCTAAGTACATCAAAAATAAATTTTATTTGGAATAAGTAATTAGTTTATGTATACCAAACTTTGTGACTGGACATAATACAGGGTGTGAAAAAAGTACTATCCAAATTCAAAGAGATTAAGAGTCGAGTCTAGAATACAGGAAAAATTTATAAAAAAATCTTGATTTTTTGCTAGATACAGTTTTAATTTGCATTTTATTGTGATACAGAACATTAACGGCCCACCCATCCAAACGGGCGTCCTTTAAAATAATGATCATGCTATTTTCACTAATAACAATTGATTAAAATTAAATCAAGCATTACAAAATCATACTCAAAAACATCTAAGATTGCGCGTACCTCATTCATTCATAAAAAAGCTGCGAAAACAGATGGTTAGCGCCGTTGCGAGCCACCCGGCACCGAACAAAAGAACTTTTGTCTCTTTTGAACTTAGGTAGCCGCACTATCTGTTACTTTCGCACATTGATAACGTGTTTTTTTTTCAAATAACGAGTGTTCATCCATAAAAATATCGGTTAGTAAGTCAAGTGCTTTATTTGTTTATGGTTGTCTCGGGATGCGTGCGCGTGAGCAATGATCGTAGACGCAGGTTCTTAGATATATCAATATCTAAGAACCGGAGTGACATGACGAAGCTGACATGAGTGTGCGTGAAACAGTGCGTTGGTATTCTGAAAATAGTGTAGATTACGGAGACGGTGTGTAGCAGAGTACCTGTGTTCAGAGCAATACAAAATTGGCATGACTTCAGATAATTTCATGCGCCCAGTGTAAGTTATTACCAGACAGATTATTTGCTATCGTGAATTATTGTAAGAAGTTGATTCCAAGTTTTTAAGTACGTACATGCGTACATGCTCAATTTTGCACTGGTCCAATCACATTTTTGTGTTTTTTGACGATCTTGGGCCCGTGGTCAAGACCACGGCTTGGCATGAATTTATAGAACACGATTTGCTGCCTTAAGATTGCTCCTGTCTGTTTACATCAAATAATACGTGAGTCGAATTTTATTTGTATATACTAATATTATAAA
Organism: Pyrausta aurata; assembly: GCA_963584085.1. NCBI lineage: Eukaryota > Metazoa > Arthropoda > Insecta > Lepidoptera > Crambidae > Pyrausta > Pyrausta aurata. The sequence continues at coordinate 4,217,510 of OY757254.1, read as the reverse complement.
GAGGAAAGATAGATGTAGTAGCCATAATACTTTTTGAGGTATTGTTACACTTTATCCAGTCATAAACTTAAAGTTAACAAAGACCGATCACTTATTCAAAATATTATTATTATTTATGTACCTAATTAATGATGTCCCAACAGATGTCCTAGAAAAAAAATGTAGTAAGGGAGTCTCCGATTCTTGTCTTTGTTCTTCGAAGTTTAGGCTAATAAGCCCTACCTATTCCTATCTCTGGTGGGGAGGTAGCTTAGTACCAGGAGAAGGACATAGGATACTTTTTATCCCGTTCGATGGGGCCGGGGCTAAGGCGGGACGGGGCCGAGGCGAAACAATTTAAAATAAATGTGGGTGGAAATGAATCTGTAAAGTGTTTTAATTCAATGTGTAGTGTTTCCTCCATATTGGTTTGTATAAATTAAATGAATATTTGGTACTTTATGGTACTTGCCAAAGTATAACAAAACAGTGACATGAAAAAATTTATATTTAGATCCATTTTTTCCACACAACAAAGTAAAATGTTAGTAAAGTAGTAGTTTTTTTTGTGGCAAAGTAGTAGTTAAAAGTAAAGTAACCATATTATCCTATCAAACAAAGGAATTCCTAATCGAAATACAAATTGTGAACGTCCAAATAATCGGTATGGTCATAATAATTGATCACCTTTGATGTACCTACTACTTGCTTCTTATTGTTGTAATATGGCCAATTTTAATGATAAGTGAGTACTAAAATGTACTATATAAATACTTTATATCTTGCGTACTTATAAGTACTTATACTTAAGTATCTTATTTGTAAAATCATAAGCCTATAAATTAAAAATTCTATCCAAAGTCACTATTCCACGCGGACGAAGTCGCGGGCACAGCTAGTTATGAATAAGAGGGTGAGAATATAACTGTTTGTGGATATTGAGGTTCTTATTCTAGTTCTTATTTATGAGTAGAAAGAGAAAAATGTTTTCTTGTAAGGAAATGTTTAATTTATTTCCCAAGCATGCAATTTATTATTTCATTATGAAGCTCCTAACTCTTAAAGATAATATAATAATAATAATAATGTTTACTTCAGTTTAAGGTAAGTAAAAAGTAGTTTTAACAATTGATAACTTTGCTAAGCATCTGTTATCTGTACTACAGTCATGGACTACAGTGGGTAAATAATACCAACATTTAATCATGAGAAAAGTTGGATCCAAATAGGAAAACTGATAACTTATCTATAAATTGAAAGAATTTAATATGAAACTTACAGAAAACTAAATTTTTTAGCACAAACTTTGCACTCAAATTGCGGAGAGTGACTTTGTTCGTGCCTTTTTCGCTCACTTTCGTATTTGAATTCTTTGTCGCAGTGGGCACACGTAAACCCTGATTTGTGTTCTCGTTTTTTAGACTTCATACTTGATTAATTTATGCTATTTGTCTTATAAAATAAATAACTTTTCTCGAAAACACTACAGATGATAATATATGAAAACACACCAAACAACACTCGGATGGATGTGGTGAAAAAAAATTGTTTGTGAAATTATACTTTCGTATCTCATCTGTACAAAATTTTGACAAAACAATGCCAGCTTTTTCATTACAGTACTGGCATAGGACTGCAATTACTAAAAGTAGTAAAAATTCTACATAATGGAGCACGCCTATCAGCTGATTGGTTGTAATGTCATATTGACGTTTTAGGAATAGTGAGGTCCAATAATTCAAAATTCAAAAATATCGATAGGATCAATGATGAGATAATGATAGCATTGATAGCACAAAAAAGTACTACATATAGACGGACCACTTCTTCGCTCAGCGAAGCTTCGCTCAAAATAGCGGTTTCGAGCACTTATAAGCAAACTGATGACCGCTTAACGAAATGGCATATTGTGTCATACTGTGTCATAGAACTGGCAGTTAGTTAAATAAGTAAGCGCTTGCAATCGCTATTTTAAGAAGAAAGATGACGTTTGCCTCCCATAGGTACTAACCTTTAAACCTACCAACCTCTTTCTAAAACTTGAAAAAAAACTGTGACAAGGAACTTCTTTTCGTTGGCTATTGTTTGCGTCAACGTAATTTTCACGCGTTACGCACCCTAGCGGGGCAGTTTTCTATATTTTAGTTTTGGTGGCCTAGATGGCGGTTTTTCGACACAGATGGCGCTATGATCTAGAAAGACCCTAGATAGTGTGCAAGAGATTGACCCCACACATTTTATTTCGTTTTATGTGAAAACCCCGCTATTTACGGCTTATATTACTTTATATTATTTTAAAAGGCGAAGAAACGAACCCATAAAATTAGTTTTGGTCGTGACGCATGGATTTTTACTTTTGGGGCAAGCAATGTATGGCGGGTCGACCGTCTCCTTTCACTGTCACTGTTGTGCTTCCGTTTCGCCGCGCGATCAATACAATACTAAACTCTGGGACGCGAATCCTGAACCTAGTAAAAGGCGGGAAAAATAAAAAAAACTGAATATGGTATTATCACCTACTAAATGTGGAATAAACAATCTTGATACTTTTCATGCTTTTGATACTGTTATACTTCTATAAGTAAGACTTTTGGTTTTTCTCCTCTTAGACAGGAACTAAACAAACAACACGGGATGTAGATCATGTAGAGCAACATCATAGCATAGCAGATTATTCACCAAAGGGAAAAAGTGGTGTCTCACAACGAAAGGATTATAATTTAGAATCTCTAGTGAAGGAAACGTGGATGGTACCAAACAGTTTTTCTCTAAATAGTAAATAGCATCTTCATGACGCCGCTTTTAATAGTTTTACCCATATTTTGCTTAGAAATATTCAAAAATCTTTATGTAAACAAAAAGTTTGATTCACAGTGTCTAAATTTCATTTAAATAAGTGTTGAAGTTCAAAAAATTACTGGGTTCAGCTTTTATGTGCCAAGCAAGCTATACGACGATCGCGGTTATGTGGGCCTTTATGGGCGTACAGTCGTCGCGACGCAAACTACAGGTGGACCGAACCCATGGCCTAAAGATAATGTCAATCAATGTCATGTATGTCCAGTCATGTCAGTCATGTGCAGGGCTGCCAGATTGTAATTGGATACAAAATCTGTATAATCGGACCTTAAATTGTATCCCTGATCATTTCGTATAATACGATACAAAAGCATGCAGCATGAAATAAAACGGGAGTTCAGCTATTACTTTTCTCGAAATTGTCCACTCACTCTGCAGAGATGTAGTTAAAGTATTATTGCCAACTTGACAACTACGATAAAGTAAAATGTCGTGTCGTGTGGCTATAGTTCCTGCTGATTGTAAGCACTGAGTGGGTTGAGCAAATCACTATGTTTAAGTTAATGTGTCGTTCGGTAGTCTCTGTGAGGGATGCTTTATTTTTTAAAGTTGTCGCTGACACGGATTGTTATTGTTTTGTCATCATAAATTTTAATTGTTATTGTCTCCAAAGCAGCCGCTCTCCGTGGATTCAAAAATTATCTTTACACAAAATTTTATCCAAATCTGCTCAGCAGTTTGAGCGTTGGTGGACAGGTTACAAACATTTTATATTGAACAACTTTAGTACTATCACTTAAAAAAGCAAACCATAAATTGTAAGCGCTCGCTTCGCTCGCGCAATTATTTTATTTTGATATCACTAAAGAAAGCATTACAAAGCAAGTTTGAAGCGCTCGCTGCGCTCGCGCAATGGCTTTAGTTTTATCACTATGAAGAGCGTTTAAAACCAAAAATTTTTAAGCGCTCGCTTCGCTCGCGCGCTGCTTCTAGTTGTCCTTGGAAGGGTTATAAACCATTTAAAAATGATATTACTTGTTTAATGACCGATTGAATTAAGTAAAAAGAGATAAAATAATGAAAATGGCATGAAATTTGGTTAGAAGACGATTCTATTCTATTTTATTTTATTTTATTTTATTGGTGACATAAACAGACATTAATCATAAAAAAAAGTACGAAGGATTTGAAAAACTAAGAGAAACTGGACTAATGTCCTAAGATGTTACACCTGTGCGTCACTCAGGTTGCGTAGGTAAACGGTGTTAAACTATAATTAACAAATACAAAATCAAATTAAAACTAAAGTTAAAACTAAAGAGCAAATAAAAATATTATTAAAGGTGCTCGTAGCGCAGTGGTGGCAGCGCTTTGGTAGTAATACCGAAGTTAAGCAACTTTCGGCGCGGTCGGTGTTTGGATGGGTGACCATTCCGACCATATAAGTGACGTACATCACGAGCATCTCCGTGCTTCGGAAGGCACGTTAAGCCGTTGGTCCCGGCTAATATCGATTGGTATTAGTCGTTAAGCCTAGTCAGAGGCCCTAAGGGCGGCTTGATAAAAATCTGACAGCAAGGTTGGTCGCTTGCCTTGCAAACACCCCTCCGCCAATCCGCACTGAGCCCGCGTGGTGGAGTATGGCTCATACTACCTCACATTTGAGGTAAGGCCTTTGCCCAGCAGTGGGATGCTACAGGCTAACTTTACTTTTTTTACTTTTTTACTTGTGCGTGGCTTGGCTGAGGTCATCTGCGACAACTTTTACTGCAGCTTTGTACTTACAAAAGCTTATTCATATAAAAGAAAAAAAAAACGGCCGCCAAAAAAAAATTTTCTCATCTTTCATGTACACAACAGCGATCAGATACATGTATATATGTATAAATTTAATAATGTTAGTTTTATGAAATTACGAAAAAAATATGATTTATGTATAATGCGATCAAAATTTGTATAATTGCGGATGCTAAACTGTATAATCGATATTTATTTGCTGGCAGCCCTGGTCATGTGTCATCAAAAAAGACTTTTTGGCGGGATTTTACTAAGTGCGGGCGCGAACTTTTAAAATATTTTAATTTAATTGTTTAGAGTGTAAATAGTGTGGTTTCGACCAATTATAATACTGCAAGTGTAGTGTACAGTTATTAAAATGCCGGAGAACCCCGGGGGTGACGGCCCCGGGGCCGAGGTACTCCGTCCTACTAAGAGGAAAAAAGACAGTGATGATGAACTTTCTGCGAAAGCCTCGACTAACTCGGACCCAGACTTTTTTAAGCAATATGTTAAACCGGGATATAAACGAGTTTTCACTGAAAATAACAAAACTGTAAATGCAACCTATTGTGTATACGTCGAAGGGGACAAGCTCGGCAACAAAAACCCTCTGGTTATAGCCAGTATATTTCGAAATGAAATTAAAGGGATCACGGACATACGGAGAGTGAATGCCAATAAGGTGGGCGTTACATTCAACCAAGCTAATAATGCCAATAACTTACTCAAAAATGAAGACTTTTTAAAGAAACATGGATACAGTGCCTTTATCCCAGCTAGGGCCATTGAAAAGATTGGAGTAATACGTTTCGTTCCTAACAACATAAGCAATGAAGAACTTTTCAAGAAACTCACCTCATGCTTCGAGATTGTAAGCGTACGTAGATTCATGAAAAATATCAATGGCACTATGCAGCCGCTTGGGTCGGTAAGCATTACCTTCCTTGCTAACTCACTGCCGGACTATGTCTACTTAGATCTTTTCAGGTTCAAAGTTCATGAGTATATACCACCGCTCCTACAATGCTATAAATGCTTTAAATTTAATCACGGAGCTAAGACTTGTAACTCAATACAAAAATGTTCCATTTGTGCTGAAGAGCATCACTATTCCACATGTACTAATGAAACCATACAAAAATGTGTAAACTGTGGAGGTCAACACCTGGCTATTTCAAAAGAATGTCCAATTAAAAAGGCTAAAATTACAGAGAAAAATAATAAAATAAGCTACGCGAGTGTCACGAATAAAAATGACTATTCATCAACCAAAAACTACAATACCAATTTCCCTAATATGCCTGTAAATAAATCTTCCACCAACCAGCCAATCGAATCACAACCAGTTATTATCTCTACAGAGAAATTAATCGAGGAAATATTGAAAAATGATAGTATCCTAAAAGGTCTAATTGGCACTTTAGTTACTTTGGGAAATGAAAAAAGAAAGTTGACGTCCACAGTTATCAAAGAAGTACTAACAAAAACACTTAAAAAAGATGGGTAAAAGCTTTATTAGAGTTGCTCAATTTAATGTTGAAAGTTTAAACAGTAAGAAACCTCTATTAACAAATTTTCTTAATGACAGAGACATTGATGTATGTCTCCTAAATGAAACATGGCTAGGTGATAAACACAATTTCACTATACGTAATTACAATTTTATACAGCAAAACGGCCCTAGGTGTCGAGGAGGTGTTGGTATCTTAATTAAAAATATATACAAATATGATATAGTAACAACTCAATATTATGAATCTTTACAATCAGCTGCTATAATTCTTTATACTGAATTGGGTAAACTGTCAATTCTTACTGCTTACAGTCCTCCAAGTGGAGACCGTTTCAAAGTTAACCATCTAAAAAGAATAATTAACAATTTACCCAAGCCACTTTTATTATCTGGAGATCTGAATGCGCATCATGTTGCTTTCGGCTGTCACTCATCCACTGCTAGAGGTAATGCAATCTATGACCTTATTGATGAGTGTGATCTGTGCATTCTTAATACAGGATCTTTAACTACAGTTGGTACTGCCAATCATCGCCAATCGGCAATAGATATAACTTGTGTTAGTCCCACTATAGCCCATTTATGTCAATGGGAGGTTGATGACGACGCAATGGGCAGTTATCATTACCCAACTATTACAGATATTCAAGTCTCTTCTGATGAGTATGTAATAGGCGATCCTTGTGAACGATATATATTCAAACGCGCCGATTGGATTAAATTTAAATCTGTAACAGAAAATAACTTTAATGACTTGGAAGTAGACATAAACAATCCAATAGAAACTTATAATATTTTTTGTAAAATGTTGACTGACATCATGGATATGTGTATCCCAAAATTCAAAAATAGTTCTAAACACACAGCTAGAAAGCCAGCACCTTGGTGGGATGCTGAATGTGATGCTGCAGTAAATAAAAGTAGGGAAGCTTTAAAACAATTCAGGTTAGATGGTTCCTTAGATAGTTATATAAATTACAAAAAAGTAGATGCACAGAAAAAAATGTTACTGAGAGAGAAGAAAAAGAATAGTTGGAAAACATTATCAGAGTCTTTTAATAGATACACACCTGTTAGTACTGTTTGGAATTATATCAGGAGATTTAAGGGTATTTCATTGCATAATAAATCACGGAATGATGAGTGGCTGCCAGCTTTTATCGACAAGTTTGCGCCTTCGGATCCACCTGAAAAGCACATAGATAAGGATGTTTTAGATAGTCATTTTCAACAAAGTGGAGACAGTGAAGCAAAATTTCTGTCTGAACCTTTTTCGTGGCAGGAACTTCTAAATGCAATATCAAGTAGAAAAAATACTAGTCCTGGCTTAGATAATATAACTTATGAAGTACTGAGGAATATGCACCCAACAGCACAAAGTAAGCTACTTCAAATATATAATGCATTATGGGAATCTCTTTGCATCCCTGATTCTTGGAAATCACAATGTGTGATTCCCATTTTAAAGCCCAATAAACCAGCAAATGACTACAATTCCTATAGACCCATAGCATTATCATCATGTGTAGGTAAAATTTTTGAGTTAATGCTAAAGACAAGGTTAGACTGGTATATAGAATCTAGACATATCTTACCTCCACAACAATTTGGCTTCCGAAAAGGGCGCAGCGCAGCTGAAAGTTTTGTTTCACTGATTTCAGACATTAAAAAAGGTTTTCACAGCCTTTCCACAACAGTATGTGCATTTTTAGATATACAGGGTGCGTTTGATAATTTAAACCCCACAGTCTTAGTTAGCATCCTGTCCGAGATCGGCATTCCAGGTAAAATCTGTAATTGGATATTTTCATTTTTATATAACAGAGAAATGTTTGTGAGATACAATAATATCCTATATGGACCAAAACAGGTCTATAAAGGCAGTATGCAGGGCGCCACTGTCTCGCCTTTGTTATACAATATTTATACTAGTCAAATTTACCAATACCTAACAGAAGAAGGTGTTAACTTTCTGCAGTTTGCAGATGATTTAGTATTGTACAGTGTAAATAAAAATGTAAATATAGCCATTAGCAACTTAAATAAAGGACTCACACAAGTACATAATTTTTATGAAAATAAATTAAAATTAAAAATAAATGTAAGTAAAAGTGGTGCTGTAATATATAGCAAAAAGTCTTGTACTCATAATATTGATATTGTATACAATAACTCTGCTCTTCCCTTGTTGACAGAGAAAAAGTTTTTAGGAGTTTACTTAGATGAGAAACTTACATTTTCAAACCATATAAACTATATAATTAGAAATGCAAGTAGAGGATTAAATATTTTAAGATCTTTAGCAGGTGTGTTCTGGGGAGCTGATCCTAAAATCCTGTCTATGCTTTACAAGAGCATAGTAAGGAGCCACTTTGATTATAGTGCAATAGCATATGCCAATGCTAATCATTCTTTACTGAAGAAATTGGAAATAATTCAAAATAAAGCTTTACGTATTATCACTGGTGCCATGTGCTCAACTCCCATAAATGCTTTACAAGCAGAAGCTTGCATACCACCTCTAGCTTTCCATCGATTAAAGATAGCTGAAAGATTTTGTTTAAAAATATTGGCTTATGACAACAGATGCATATTAGACAGGATTTTACCTCGGCAAGAATTACCCCATAATATTATTGGACCATATATAGATGATATTAATCTTATATCTGGTAATTTTCCTGAATTGCTCAGAATAATTATACACATCCAAAATCTCACTGTAAATATGTATGTGGATAGGACCCTTACTTTGTATAAATTAGATTATAACTTGATTAATACTTGTATAGATATAGTAACTGCAAAGATAAATAGTCAGAATGACCTGTTGGAAGCTTTAGAAACATATCCTAATTCTTACAAAATCTATACTGATGGCTCCAAATCTTCTGACTCTGTGTCTTCAGCATATTACGATTCACAGAAAAAGGTCACTAAATGCTTCAGGCTCCACTCAAACTGTAGCATTTTTACTGCTGAGTGCTATGCAATCTATCAAGCACTTATTTATGCAAATAAAATTGTAAATAGTATAGATTATCTAATTCTAACTGATTCCCATAGCGCCATTACAGCTATTACAAAAAATACTAATGTGAATTATCTAGTTCAATTAATCAGATATGAAGTCTTAAAACTACAAATATTAAGTAAAAGTGTTAAATTTCTGTGGGTACCTTCTCATAAAGGTATCACTGGGAACGAGACGGCTGACGTCGCAGCCCGAGGTAGCCCGGATGAAGACCATTCATTAGTAATGAAGATTCCGTACACTGATTTCCATCTCCAAATTTCACAAGCCCAACGCCACCTCTGGGAAAGGCATTGGAACAGTTCTAGTCTGGAAAAAGGCAAGTGGTACCACGACATACAAAAGACGTTGCCCGCCCATCCGTGGTACCACAAAAACTATGAGTATATTCAGAATAGAAAATTAATCACAACCATAAACAGAATGAGATTTGGCCATTGTCAATTTCCCGCTCACCTTAAAAGACTGAACCTGATTCAGAGTGCAGAATGTCCTCACTGCAAAGAAGAATCCGTGGCTGATCTAGAACACTTAATAATGAGATGCCGAAGTTTCGGATTGCAACGTTTACTATTGGTGTCGGACCTGCAACCAGAGGGTGCCTCTGGAGCTGTCCCCCAGGATTTGAAAGAGATTCTGAGCTGCCCTAAATACTTTGGAGCTATATACAAGTACATAACGGCGACCATCGGTGAACTTTAGATGTGTGAAAGGAAATGTTAAACACGTTTTTGTTGACACATGTTTGTTGTGACATTTTGTTTCTTTGTGTTCGTAAATTGTGACATTACAACTTGTGACTGACTATAAAAAACTAAAGAACGTGATGAAAGAAAGGCTCAAAAGGACAAGTATCCAGAGCCGTAAAACGGAATTATAAAAAAAAAAAAAAAAGTCATCAAAAAATAAAAACACCTTGGGAAAACACGAACGAAAATGAAACAAGGGAGAAGAAATTAAATTAAAGTTTTTACTGTTTTTAAGCAGCATATTCTTCTAAATATTATTGAAATTACACTCGTATGGTGACCATCTACTCAGATAACATAACACAGCATTACGTAAACTTAAAATTTTCGAGAAACGCAACATTTGTCACTAAGTAAAGACTACCAGCTACATTCGAGACAAGACGAGGCTGTAACAAACTGCTTATGTAAGAAGGTTTTCCGGACAAACTTGCATTGTCTGTGTCGTCCAGTGAGCTATGTTAAAAAATTGCGGGCGAACGTGTGCCGGCGCGGTGCACAAAACAGTCGGCAGACGAATCTGCCTCGTACACGAAGTCGTGACCACACGTGAAAACTTTGTTCGTACATTATTTTTTAGCGATTTCGTAACATAGTTTAAACATGCAAGCGTGGTTGCGAGTAACGCTGTTACTGTGTTTCTTCGGGACGCTGCGAGAAACTCGACCGTCCGAACCCTTTGTCACGGAATTCCTTCTAGGAGAATGGAGGAATATCACGGAGGAACAACTGAACCAGCAGGTGTATCCTGTGGGGACCTACTCGTATTTAGCACAGCTAGTTGTCATATTCCTGATCACAGACTTCTTGAGATTCAAACCAGTCATCATTCTGTCAGGTTAGTAAATTTTAAACTTCTTCCCAAGACAAATAAATAAATACAAGGAGAATACATAGTCCCTATAAACTAAGTAATTAAAAAAAATCCTTGAAAGATAATCACTATCTTTACATCATTTTCAGATAAAAACTGTTGAATGCACATTTTTAAAACCAAACCATTTACATAGGTATGATAAAGTTCAACTACCAATCAAGGCAAGTTCAAGGCTAGAATGAATATCTTGCACATTGTATCACAGATATTATGATTTGCATGTGTGTGACATTGTATTGTATTACTTACTACAGTATTGCAGACAAATGATACCACTTTTTGCAGACCTATCTTGATTACAATTTTAATTTATCAATTGGTATGAAAAAAGATTGCACAAAGCTTTATTCCTATTTATATTTCATTGCAAGTTTTCAAAATTACCTGATTGAGCTTATTCAATGATTGAACAAAAAAGAAACTTTAAATGTTTAGTTAGAAAAAAAATGATATAATTACTCTGTCTGTAATAGTTCAGACAACTTTATTTTTATGTAGTGTTTGGTTTTGCTATGGTTTTTAAAGAAAATGTTTGTTTCTTAAGTTATTTTCAGCACTTTCTTTTGCAATATCTTTTCCCCATTTATTTATTGACTGCATAAAACAGTCAAAAGCAGACACTCAAATCTTAAATATAATAATAAACACACTTACCTTCAATGAATATAAACCATTATATTTCATTTTTTTCTCTTATAATAAGTATTAGGTACTATGTAAAGAATATTAGTGTCCTGTCATGTAAAGCTGAAATTACATTTTATAAATTGCAGTGAGGTCATGGCCCTGTAACGTTTTTGATATTGTTTTGTTTTTAAATTAATTTGTGCACGAACACAAATCATGCCATAATGTTCTATACATATAGGTCTTTATTTCAGGTCTTAGTGGGATAGCGGTGTATGCGGTACTATTATGGACATCAAGCTTAGAATGGCTGCAGGTTTCGCAGTTTCTGTACGGAATGTACATGGCCACAGAGGTGGCTTATCTCACCTACATTTATGCGAAGGTAATACATAAATTCGGGAACAAAACTTTAAGAAAGAAAGAAAAATCGTTTATTGGTTAACATCACAAACACACACATACACAATTTATATTTATGTATTTAATCTTTTAACAAAACTTTGTAGGAATACGTCCTCATCACCTGACGGAATGCTTTCACCCACTCTACCTAGATAGCTGGCAACTTTCCCATGTATTTGGAATCCCGTGATTGTTTTTTCTCAGCACATGCATGTTATGAAACTATAGTTATAGTTATTTTAACCAAATGCAGGTGTTGTGTCTTTCCATTAGTCCATTATATTCTCAGGATCTAAAGCGGTCACCATAGCCGCCTAACCACCTTAAGATCCAATATCGCTTGCACCCCCCGTCGCCTTTTATTTGAAGTAACGCCCGTTTTCGTGTCCAAGTTATTTTCTTTAAAAGTGGTTAGTCCTTGACCATACATGTACATAGTAAATCAATCTTCTACCTGACTGCAGCACTGATATTATATGCCGAATCGAATCAGCTGACACGGCTTAGCGTGGCTCATGAATATGGAATCAATTTAAGTAAATAGTCGTAACAACACTGGTGTCAGATTTTATTAGCCAAACAGCATTGGCTGTCTCGACTAAACATGCGCTTCGAATAAGCATGGGCGTTTTCGTTTTTCTAGGCAAACCGCTATATAACCGATATGTAGTATGCATATCGATATCAATATCCGTTTTCAGATATAGATATTAGATGAAACTATCCCGGGATTTATAATATACAATACTACACCTAATTAAACGTCTATTAACACTAATTATTGATATACGATACTGCACTAATTTGCAATTGCATCATCAACATTCAACAAACAAAGATCTTAGCAATAAACAAATTGACCACAGCACGCACGTGCCACTCGAGGTCAAGGACACGCCAAAACTAAAAAATATTTACCTAATATGTCACCAAATACACCAAGCAATAACAAACATTAAAAGTTACAGTGAAAACTCAACCTTACTGCAATGATATTACGTTCATTTTTGCAAATACACTAAGGAAGATGATAATCACCGACCGACAGCGATACCGATATCATATTCGCTTCATCTCTTGTACTCCTATTTAAGCATGCGCGAGTAAAAGGGACGGCGCGAATATGGAGAGCCAACGAAGTTTCGGCTACGATATAGTTTTGCGTAGTTTGCGTTTTGTCGTACCGTTATGGTTTTTCATAACTTGTATCCGAGTATAAGTTTTGCGTTTGCATCGGTTTTATAGTTTTTATAATAACTGTTACGTAGTTAAGGGTATCGATATGATATCGATATGTAAGTCATATCGGTTTTCAGTTACGTTTTGATAAAACTAACTCATGCCTAGCTTCGAAACATGTAATCATATAAATTGTTTTTCTGCCACCAGGTGGACCCTTCAAAGTACGCGCGTGTGTCCTCATACACTCGCATCGCGGCGCTGACGGGGAGATTCGTGTCGGGTGTCAGTGCGCAGTTGCTCACACACTTCGGGCTTATGGACTATCGACAGCTCAACTACATCACCTTAACGGGTAACATCATATTTTCCTATAGTGATTTTCGGTAATGGCGACCCCTCTCAAGAGAGATAGGCCAGGGACGCAGGAGCTATAATAGTGCCCAGATGTGCAAGAGCACTCTCTGTTCATGACTGCCTTGTTTGTGTAGCGGTAAGTTCGCTGGTCACTACCGAAAAGGTCATTAATTCACTTCACTCTCGTTAATTCGGTGAGACGGCAGTCCGATACAACCGATGAGAAACCAGGCGCAGGACCAACGCTTAACGTGCTTTCCGAGCCACGAGGGCGTCAGCTTATTTAACAATTCAGTCGTCAACACCGCCAACTTCCTGACTCCGAGCTGATTCCGAGTATTTTCAAGACAGATAAAACTAAAATCTAATTTCGGCCCGACCCGGGATTCGAACCCGGGACCTTTTCGGTAGTGACCAGCGAACTTTCCGCTACAAACAATTTTTAAAAATTTTGTTGTATGTTAAGCCAGTAACCTCATTCTATTAGCGATGAACATTGTTTTTGAATCTAGATTAGATGGCTGGAGGGAGACACGGTCAAACATACGAGCATCATTCTAATTCCAACAATGCTAATAAACTCCGCTAAATTCTAAACTTTCGTGTTACACTGTTTTTGTCTTTGTCTGCGCGAATCTTTAGTTACTTCTTGTGAATTTTTAAAGCTATGCCAAGCAAAAAATGTGTCAAACTCGATGACAAGATTGTGACGTATTCTTTAAAAAATTTATGTCGTATTTGAAACCGTATGCGATGATGCCAAGTGGCGTCAAGTCATGATGACGCAAGAAATTTGTTCGCGGTGTCAAAATTCAAAATCTTTATTTCAATTTAGGTCATGAAATGACACTTATGAACGTCAAAATATACAGTGAAAAAAATAAAAATAAATGTGCCCTGAAAGGGCCGAAACATGTCTCCTTATCTTTTGGGCCCTACCAGCGCTTCGAGACAGAACACAGACAATTAGGCATTGTCAGTTCCATATGCTAGTAATAGTAGTTCAATGGTCTCTTCAGTTTACGTACGTTTCTTTCTTAACCCTAGAAAGATAATCTGCGCCTCAGGGGCGCACGCAAAATACATATATCGCTGTCTTTTTCCAAAAAGCGCGTTCTCGATCTTGCCACGGCAGGTAATCTCAGTGGTCGCCGAGTGCTACAGCGGGGTGTTTGCGTTTCACCGGTAAGTACTTTGGTTTTGCTGCTTTCAGTAGGTGTTGCGCTCGAGGAGCGCATGATTATCTTTTGTGTAACTATTGGCGGTATACATAAAGGTTAATTAGTAGTTATTTATATCATTATTTATAGCTTTATTATATGTTTTAGGGTCTGAAAATCGTGGCACGAAATAGATACTTGTATGAGGAGGACATAACATATGCGCTGTATGAGGAAGATGATGATGACATCCAGGTTGCAGACGAGGACAGTGAGTATTCTAAAACGATCTGCCCGGACCGCTATAGAAGCTGCATGCATTACCAAAATCGTGTGGAAATGAAGCTGAAGATGTACTAGATGAACCGGAGAGAAAAAAAGGCGATACTGTGACCTATGTACATCTAAAAAAAGGCGGATGTCAAAAATGACTTGCGCTAAATGCATCTGTGGAGAACACAAAAAAGATGTTTGTGTCGACTGCAGTTAGTATACCAGTACTAGTCTCAAAGATATTTTTTTTTATTTTTTATTTATTGATAAGTAAAATTAGGCATTACTTGCTGTTTAAGATGTCTCATAGAGCACTCATTATGTCTTATTAAAAGAAAAATGATATTTTTGTTACTTTTTCTAAGAGGTTAAAACTTTGTGTTCTGTTTTTTTATAAATATAAATAATTATAACAAAATTTCGACTTTAATTACTTCTATAAGGCATAAACATCATACTAAACTAGTTTGTTTCCGAATAAAAAACATTTCAGGTGACATATAGACCTAAACATAACATGCGCTCAAGAGGCGCATGATTATCTTTTACGTACCTCCCAACATGATTATCTTTCTAGGGTTAAGATTGAGAAATACTCATTATTTATTTGTCATGATTTCACAATAGTTTACGTACCATAATGTAGTACTAATTTTATAGAACGGAAGCAAATACTAAACGACACAGCCGATTGCCTATCGATTTATTATATCAATCAATAGTAGTTCAAGATCAGCGTGTAAAACCGCTATAATTATGTACAGCTCAGATCCTGGCGATGTTCTGGGCGCTATGGCTTCCTACTGTGCAGTATAGCATCTACTTCCACCGGCGAAGCTCCCTAGTCAACACTACGAGTCTCAGTATCGGCGGGCAACATGGGAAACAATCACAAAACTCCGCCCCTGATCAGGTATTTTATCATAATTTAACTAGTAAAGGCCATTTGCGCTAGTCAGGATTAGTATAATCCCAGATTAACTCGTCAAGTATGTGTAAACGAGACACAATAAAAATTCCATTGTTATGCGACTCTCGGCATTCGTTTGATACCTGACTGATTAAATAATAATTATGTCTCTACCGACGAAATTGAGACGAAAAGACAGAAACAGAACGATGATGATAGCCATAACAAAGCTGACACGAAGAAGAACCGATGACCGTTAGGACAGAAAAGTTCTAGATTGGAGACCCTTTGAACAATTATGCAGTGTAGGACGGCCACCGACAAGATGGACAGACGAACTTGTTGTAAAGGTCGTAGGATCAAAGTGGATGCAGACCGCTGTGATCGGTGGCTGTGGAAAGCCATGGGGGAGGCCTATGTTCAGCAGTAGACGTCCTTTGGCTGATAATAATATTGATGAAGCTGACACGCGCAAATGAGGCTAAGAGAGAGTAATTATGGTTTATCCCACAGAACATAAAAACGATAGAAGTAGTATTAACTCCTATTTGTATGAAAACCAGTGTGACCAAACTAACACATTTGTGATTATATCACATTATCACGCACACCAAGAATGTCTTGTTGTGATTGGTTACCTTCCACTGCCAGATAGTTTCGCTACCCGACACTAGATGCCTCTTATTCACTATCAGATAGTTCCACTACCTGACGACAGATGCTATTTGAAAATCATTGATAGCTAGAGGTGGGATGGTTACGATACAATAGTCATGTCGATATTTTTGTTAAGGAACATGATACAGCGTTATGTTTAACGATGTTTCTCTTATCTTCTTAATTATTACATCATAGCAAATGTGTAAAAAATATACAAACTGTTAATGACTTCTTTATTCTATGCTATAAATGACAAAAAATACCATAATAAAGAGTTAAAGGCAATGTTCATTATGACGAGAAGACAATAAACGCACGTTTAAGAAAAATCTGTATTTATTTACAAGAGACATTTGATTTACATTTATTCCCTAATAATAAATAAGGAATAAATTAAAACATCGTCATTTCAACTTCCAATACAGTTAAATATAATTTTAGACCCACTTGCTAACTGTGTCTCCCCAGTCAACAGATCTTCCAGCGTATTTGCCACAACGACTATTTATCGTCAAAACGGAGATGTGTGATGTATTCGCCATTGATGTTGATGCCGAATCCTTCCTATTCCTGTAGCTTAAAGGAGTCTTCTAATGCCGCTGTAAACAGTTCAGAGACATAAATCCATTTTTATTTTATGAATCGATCTTTAGGGAACCTTAAAAAAATAATATTCATTATTAATTATATACGAAAAAAATTTGTAAAAAAACAGCAATTTATCAACCTTTTTAAAAGCTTTACTTTTTTATGTCTTTTTTTTATGTTTTACTTTACAATAACAAGTATCGATAGCTAACTTATCGATATTTTGATTTGGTCATTCCCTAAATGAGTAGCATTTCGGGAATAAGTAACAGTCAAAATATAGTTTCGACCTTATCTCTATGAACAGTGGAATGGTTTTAGGTTGTAATTTTTATGGATTGTTATTTTCTGCAAAATTCACAATTTCTATTGAAATAATGATATAATATTACTTACCGATGGTATGTCACGCCTCCTTTGGATAAATTCTTTGCAGTGCTTGCGTTTTTGCACTCTAACACAATGCAGGTCGGCATATTTCAAGTTTTTTATCCGTACAGCAAAACGTGTTACATGTTCGAGCAACTGTCACCGTCTGAAGCGCGTAAAAGGGGGCGGAAACATGAGATGCGCCAAGCTTGGCCTATGCGTCGTTACACGGGGCCCGCCTACTTACTACTTCTACTCGTTTTTTATGTTCTGTGGTTTATCCAACTTTAAGCTTTATTATTTTGTAACTTAAAAGGTAGGCTAGTATTAAAAAGTATTATTTTTGTAGCGGTTGTTGAACCAAAATATAAAACTATGTATTTTGATGACGTCCAGGTCGTGCTACGCACTTGTGCATATAAGCTTTATCATACTTTATTGACACGATAATTATGATAAATGATAGCTACAAAGGACTAGTTCCAGAGTTGTTTAATCATGATATCAAGATCATGATATTAATGCATTGTTATCCGCCTTACCGAATATTGTCTACAGCTAATCTCGAAATAAGAAGTGTATTGATGAAACTTTTTCTATTTGTTTCTATCCCTATACCTTCCAATCACAATATACTTTTAATAGAGAATAACTACTAACTTTGATAGTATTAGTACATAGTATAGACTACGTCTATATTCACGGCGAACTTCGGTTCCCCCGACCCCGACCCCAGCCAAGATGAACCCGACGAAGTAAAAATCATGAAAATCGGTCCACCCGTTGTCGAATCGTAAGTGGTGTTACTAACACAACTTCCTTGCATGTAAACGATAGATGTATGACCTTAAAAAATACCATGCATCTTTTGATTTCAGCCAGTATACCGCCAAAACTTGTTAGAAGCGTCAACGCTCATAGCTCGGCACGCTCGCTCCGCGTACACGCGACCTAAAGTGCTCGCCTGGTCGGCGCTATACGCAGTTTCTCTGGCGCTGTTCGTGCAAGTCCAGACCTATGTGCAACTGCTGTGGAAGTTTATTCAGGAGGGAAGCGATGACCAAGTAAGTATTGAGCTAATA
This sequence comes from Pyrausta aurata, assembly GCA_963584085.1. Lineage (NCBI taxonomy): Eukaryota > Metazoa > Arthropoda > Insecta > Lepidoptera > Crambidae > Pyrausta > Pyrausta aurata. The sequence continues at coordinate 4,199,170 of OY757254.1, read as the reverse complement.
GAGTGTTATAGATATTATATCTAGCTCGCCTGCCTCTTTAGCACTGTTCGTGCAAGTGCAGACTTACGTGCAGCTGCTGTAGAAGTTCATTCAGGAGGGGAGTGATGACCCAGTAAGTATAGAGATAAATAACCATGAATATAAAATCAAGCTCGCTTGGCTAAAGGTGCTAGCCGGGCCAGCCCTGTTCATAGTCTTTAGCGCGAGGGAAAAGATGACCTGGTAAGTATGAAGCTAAAAAGATTGCCTTGTTATAAGACTTAAATAGGCAAAACCTATATTCAAATGCCAGACCTAGAGGAGCCTTCTACTACTTACATAAACACTTAAGTAAAAACAAGTCTGGATTTATGTCTGCTCTCATATTTCAGAGATAATATTATCATTTTTGCTTATCAACTTTAAACCTTTAAGTAATTGAATTAACTTGTTCAATTTGCTGAAATGTAATATCATGTAAGTAAGTATAGATTATTTTGTACAGATTTTGTCTGAGCTCATCCTAAACTAGCCAGCACATTGTTGGTTAAGATAAAATAGTTTATTTATCATTTCAAAAAAACGTTGAAACCACATTGTGCAAATCTTCATATGCTTAGGATTAAGATGTCTTTGTTATCTGCTTTGTAAATATTTGATTTGTCTCGACGTGGATAATGCAATACTATTTTACATACATACAGCTCACAATGCACTGTATGTTTTCTTTCAGAGAATTCAAGTGCAGATGGTTATTTGTAAATGGATGCAATTTTCTTTTGTATGTTTTCTGTATATGCCTTTATACCTCTTATCGATTCGTTGAAAGTCTACATTGCTTATGTACGGTCGCGGCCTTGCGCCTAACCACCATAAAAGCCAAAATCCCTTGCACTTCGCGTCGTCTTTTGTTTAAAGTGACTTAATTTTCGTTGAAAAGGTAGGCGCGAGAGACCTCGACTGCAAATTGTAGTGTTTGAAATGACATACCATAAAATAAAACTACTTATTTATTAGTCTGTCTGCTGATAAAACGTTGTAACTTTGAATTAAAAGAAAATGTCTGCCTTCACAAGCAGTTCATTGGTAGACAATGCAGGCTTCAGTTCGCCATTTGTACAACGCACTTTTTTTTCAGGTAGCCTACAACGGCGCGGTAGAAGCAGCTCAAACGCTGCTTGGAGCATGTGGCGCGTTCGCGGCGTCCTACTGGACCAATTCGCTTCTACCCGCACTGGCGGGCGCGGTGCAGGGCGCAGCTGTGTTAGTCGCCGCGGGCGCGAGCAACGTGCTAGTTGCGTACGCGGGGTACATACTTGTGGGCATGCTGTTTCATTACACTATAACTCTGGCCAGGTAATAATAAGACAATTTTTGTAGTAGCTTTGCCGCTTTTAACAACGTTCAAATTTTACATTGAACCCCTTACAGATTGCGACTTTTAGCATCGATGCTGTCGCGCGTTAGTATCGATGCAGTAGCCAATATACAGTACATTATTTGTCAATGTCCAGCTTCTGCATCGATACTAACGCGCGTTAGCATCGCGACTGTATCGATGCTAAAAGTGGCACAAGTGTATAAAGGTTGTCAATTTGCGACTGCATCGCTGCTAAAAGTCGCAGTGTGCAAAGGGTCTTAGGTCTTCCGCAAACTGAGACAATCTGACGTCACCTTTTATTTTCATTTCTCTCAACTTTATTATTTTTCTTATCCATTATACATTATGTAGGTAAATAATTTACTGTATTGTTCATTAAAAAGGATAATGAATTAATGCGAGAGCGCTTTACCTAATGATATCATTTTGTGTTACTTTGAAAACGTCCGTAAGAGGTCCCTGCCGCCTAACCACTTTCAAGTTAAAATCTCTTGCACCCACGACTCATACGGGCGTCACTTTAAAGGACGACGCAAAGTGCAAGCGATTTTGGCTCATAAGGTTGCTAGGCGACCGACGGTGACTTCAATAGTGCATTTAAATCAAATTATTGAGCGCTTACTTCGCTCGCTTATTTGAACATCGCTTTGCCGGTTTGAACAACGTACAAGCCAACATTTTTAATTACAATGTAAGTATGTATATCGTTTTATAAGTTGAAAAAGAATTTTGAACTAATGCACTCTCGCATTACTTAATTGATACCATTTTGTGTGTATTCGCGCATTTATTTGTCAGATTGATAAGCGTCATAAAGCCACTTCTACCTTCAGTTTGGTTGGGTTGTTAACTGGTATATGTTCAACAATTCTTAACTGGCATATGTAAAATAATAATACCTTAATAATATGTTACCAATGTTGTCTATGTACGTTGTTAGTGTACCAAATTCAATAAATAAATAAATATGTTACTATTCTTCCAGCGCAAAGATAGCAAGCCAGCTAAGCGACGAGAGCTGCTTCGGGCTGATCTTCGGCATCAACACGCTCCTCGGCACCGGGCTGCAGTCGATCCTCACCGCAGTGCTGGTGCAGGGTCTGCAGCTGCCGGTGGCCGCTCAGTACAGCGCTTTAGGCGGACTGATGGCGCTGGCGGCGGCCGCGTGGCTGCTGGGCGCCGCGCTGGCAGCCTGCGGGCGCAAGCGCGCCGCCGCGTGAGGATATGAACTTAGTAATATAAATTGCACTTGGTAAAAGCAACTATGACTCTGTGACAGACGAGGAATTGAACCCCGTGTCTTACTTACGCTATCCGGGCGTATGCCTATACCAATCGGCCACCGTCACATTAACAAGCCTGTTGAATTTTGCAAGTGCTTTTTTAACGCGCAGGCTGCGTGACATCATCAATGTTGCGAGATTGCTCTCACAATATCCGAAGGAAAATATTTTAACAATCAGTTAAGATGATGAAAGCCGATTTATAGTTTATTTTTGTTTTTATAGTGTTTTGTCACCATACAAACTTAATAATATAAATTGCACTTGTAAAAAGCAACACGGGGTTGAATTCCTCGTCTGTCACAGAGTCACAGTTGCTTTTTACAAGTGCAATTTATATTATTAAGTTTGTATGGTGACAAAACACTATAAAAACAAAAATAAACTATATAAACTTAGGTCTCGTGATCGTAATGCACAACGCTGCGGTATGCAGCGTGAGGTGCTGGACACAATACATGATCGTATGAAAAAGTCGAAACTCGTCGCCGGAACAAGACAGCTAAGGTCTTACGATCGTAACGTAGAACGCTGCGGTATGCGGTGTGCGGTGCTTGACACATAATCATATAAGCTTGGACGAATAAACCACTGGACGCGCAATGACGGGAAATTTCGCTTGTTCCCCCTCGGCAACGAATTGGGCATTTTAGCCTCAATTTCATGTGACGTCTTGTCAGTACGGTGACAGAACTCGGTGAGAAACATTGCAGAAAAAAATGGGTAAATGTGCCGTATTTTTGTGTAAAAATTATAGCGGCAAGACAAAAAATATTTCTTTTCATTCGTAAGTAACTTTGTATCCCAATAAAGCTGTTAATTTTTCTTAAAATAGCGATATGTGTTTTCCTAGAGAAAAGTTACATTGCTAATTAAAAAAGTTGTGGTCAATTACTGCAAAATCAACAAGATGACGCATACTTCATTTGGTAGGATTATCCATAGAGAAAGAAAAAAATCTTCGCTTTAAAAAGAGCGTGCTACTTAGTGAAATTCTATAGGATTTGACAGCGAAAGACCTTATGACAGCGAGACCGTTTTCTAAGAAATAATGGATTTAGTGGATACGTCAAGTTTCCGTCGTTGGAATTTTTGAAAAATTATGAATGGATATAATTATAATTTAAGTTTTGTATAACAATTTCAGATGAAATGACTTGTGCTTTCAGCAACTGTGAAGTGCGCCGAGGATACAATCCCGAAAATCATACTTTCCACCAGTAAATATGAATCATTGATAAAAATTTTAATTCTAAATTTTACAAAATTTGTGAGTGAAATCGACTCCGATGCCAAATTGTACAGTAAATTTAGGACTTCCTTTGTGATTTGCAGCCATATATCAAAGTTTCCAATAGATTAATTCAGGTATTTTCAGTAAAATAAGAAACCGTTTCTTTACACTAGGGCTTGACTAAATGATGACGTCATCAGTATCGATAAATTTTTTGACTGATTTTTTTAGGTAACCGTAATTCTTGCACAGCTTCTTCTCAGCACTGGCCCGAAGCTGTGCTGTGGTAAGGTCTATGTTTGAACGTGTATAAGTGCTTCTAGCAAGTCTTCATACATAAATAAATAAATATGTAATTTAACAAAAATGAGGTTGTCTTGTTTATCAAATAAAAAGTATTATGTAATTAAAAGTGCATTAATTTAATTATTTTTGTTTCAATTTACATGATTTATCGTCACCTCGTCGATAAAACTTGGACCACCATAAGATACACATCACTATTGAACGCACACATGTAAAGTAACTTTTTGGTTACGCTGAAAATCCGCGTTTGTCATTCTATACTATACTACTTTCTATGGGATTATCGTACGTTCATCATTCGTTCCCTTGTCAATTTAGCTTTAATTGTGCTTGACAATTGTCGATAATCATATCGATAAACGTTCTAATAAATTTATAATATAAAATAAAAAAATACATCTGTTAAATGATTAACTTTAAAGTAGATTAAAGTGATCCTAAAAATACAACAGTTTTTTTTATATATTTTAAACTTCATATTTCATTTCAATATTTATATTTTTGGTCATCAGTTGGGATTGGGACCCGACATTCAGAAGTCCGTTCTGTTCTACTGTTCTTATAATTGAACCTATAGGAACACTTTAATTAGGATTGGAATCATAATAGTTTTAATTTAGTTAGTCGATGGTTTAGAATAAAACACTCACAGTATCATATTCTTGAAGTTAGGCGAGTTATGTTATTCCGTTACCTTCTATTACCTACTCTCTGCTCAGTGGCTGAAACCCGAACCCAAGACTTAGGTCGTAGGGCTGAGTGGAGTAAGGTTAAGGCAGGTGGAACCAGTTTTTATTTTTTACTATGGCGCTGTGGAAAGTGTTTTCTAACAAATGTTTTGTTATTCGATAAAAAGTGATTCTATTAATTTATACAGTAAATACATTTTAAGATACGATAACTTTTTATTTCACACCACATAGATAATTTACAAATTCGTGTAATGAAAATTTCAATTTATTTCACTATGCCTATAACTAAGTCATAGTAGAATCAAATAAGTAGTTACGCCAACTTAAGCCCCAAGCGAGCAATAATAGGCTAAGTCTTGTGGTATTACAAAAAAATACTTAGTGGTATACTAAGTTTTTTTTATTTTCTTAGAGTTTCATTTTTTATTTTTTTGTCATTCGCATATTGGATGCCTTCGCTGCTTTCTTTCGAAGACCGCTGCTTGCATCGGGTTTGTATTCTTCTGACTGCAGAGCGCATCAAGTACGACAAATCTTTGAAGCAGAATCATAAGCCCATTGTATCAAACCCCTATTATTTATACATTCTTGGTATCATACCAAAGTGTAAGCTCTATAAGATTTTAAACTTTGTTGCATTTTTAAACTATACTTCACAATTTCACGGGATTTTATGCAACTTTCACTTATTTAAAAGGTAAAAATGGTATTTTATGGGCGGGAAGGTAAATACCATTTTTACCTTTTAAACAAGTGAAAGTTGCATAAAATCCCGTGAAATTGTGTAGTTTAGTTTGAAGTGTAAGCTCATCTACTGCTAGATTATACCATTGGAGGACTTACGGCCTGTTTCACAATGTCTTAGGAAGTTCTAGTTAGTGTTACTTGCCAGACCGTTTATAAACATAGTCTATATTTCAATTATTCGTTTAATGGTTTGTGCTTATTTAAACATGCCCATAATTATTGTTTTGCTAATAAAAATAAAATAAAAACATTTTGCATAAGATTCGTTCAACACATATCGATAGAATAATATCGACACTTCTACGCACTAAATGTCAATTAGTGACAAGACAAACTCCCCCCGCCCCGCAAAAATTGGTTGATGATGTTTTCATACATTCGCTCTTGCGTTTCATATCCAGTGGTTTATTCATCCAAGCATATAAGCCTAGAATCTATTGTTCCGTCGCAGTATGCGTCAGCGGCGAATTACTAAAAATATTGGTATTATAACTTAGACAGCACTAATTTCATAGAATATTTTGATTTTGAATACTTAAGCAAAAGTAATTATTGTACTTTTGCAAGGCTATAAATACGGATGTGAGTATCTGGCAACACATGCCGCACACCGCAGCGTTCTGCGTTACGATCGCGAGACCTACGCTTTAGGAAGCAAGGCCTAGGACCACTGCTGAAGTATAGTACTGCCTCTAAACACCCAGTTCCATTGTTGTATTTTAATAACAAATAGCTTTTTTTGTAATAGTTGGTCTGTTTACTGTGTGGTATAAAATAATAGGTGCTAAATGATTTAAATTAGAGACTGATAACTATAAATATTGCAATTCAATATCCACTTAGTGATTTAGTACAAGTTAGTGAAATCGTTTTATATGATTTTTCTTTTCATATTTTTTAAAAGGTCCCTCTAAGCATGCACATCTTTATTCCATAATCAGTGTGAGGATCACTAATATTAACACAATATGTTGTTTTAAGACTAAGTAATTCAACTCAATGTATGTGTAAAACTATAGTATTGAATTTTGAATACTGTAGTTTGTACTTTGTAGCAATACAGCAGCTGTTCTTTTAAGTGTTTCTTTTAAGAGCTGTATATATTTAAATTTAGATATCCAATTTACAGAATTGGAATTATGTAGATATTTTATGTGTAATACTTTTAAGTAGGTAAAGGTATTATTTAATATGTATGTATGTACTTACTAAAACATTTTTCGGATAGTGTAATGCACTGTCTGTACATGGTATATTGATCAAATACATTAAAAAGCACCCTAAATTTATTAATGTCTTATTTCTTACAAGAATCCTCATTCATACCATATTAGGGGTTACATAGTTTGTAACTTATAAAGTAATTAAAATCATGTTAGAGTTTCATACTTATTTGGTTTACTAAACATATTGTGGAGGATAACGAAACCATCCTTTATTTATATTACTCAACACTTGAAGAGGGTTTTTAAGTTAAAGGCGCTTGAGTATAAATATAACTTTATTCTATTTACATTAGATTTGATATGTCAACTTTATAAACATCATGGAATGTTGCTAGGTATGTAATTCAATAACAGTATTTTAAAAAAATACTGATATACTAGTTATAATATCCACTGAAGATATATTAAACATCTTCTCTGGCACATTCCTTCCCAATCCTCATTTTTAAATAGATTCACAACCAACAATATTTCCCAGTTTTAAGTAATACTTATTAAGAAGAGTTGTAAAAGTTAACTGTACAAGAAGAATGTCTCAATTTGCCTTGATTTGTATGTTAGGCATATTGCATTAATGATGGCCTAGTTTTGAAATAAACATAAGTGCAGATTAACAAGAAAATTACTCCAAATGTTGGCAAAACTATAGTGTTGATTTGCTGTCGCATTTTAGCAAACTCTTGTTTTCTCTCTCGTTTTTGCTTGGCTGTTTCTTTAACAGCTCCCTTCAGTTTTCTCATTGTTGTAATGTAAATAAATGCAGCTAGAAAGGATTAAAACTTAATATTAGAATGTGCCATGGTGCCACGTATAAATAAATAACATTCTCGCAGTTGGAATTTTATCACTTTCTGATCAAAATAAATATCTTTAGTACCTGTTTATGACAAGAAAGTTAGCACAAAGTAATACTCCGAAATAAAATGAATGAAATAGAAAAAATATATTAATTTTCATGTAATTTATGTTCACTTTTCTATCTAAACTTTAAAAACTTATCGAAACTCGGAAAATTCACCACGTAAAGCAAAACGTCAAGTGACATGTGATGTGACGTCAACGTCAAGTAGGTATTGTACGTTTTTTTTCTTCTTCTTCATAAATGGCGAGTGAAGTGGCTTGCCCACGACGGTGGTTTGCTGTTCCGCCAAAGTCACGTGTGTGGAGCATTTACACGGATGTCATTGATATTTGCAAAACAAGAAACGATTGAGGGTAGAAAACAAAACTTAATCACCTAAAACAAAACAAGACAACACAAATAGCACATCACATAACTACACAACAAAAGTTAGTACGAACAATATACCTACAATTATATATACACGCGCTTGTAAAAAGGGGAAGGAGGGGAAATGATATTATGAGGGTGAAATAATTACCTATTAATTTAAATTTTAATATTTGTGGATGAAATAAATTTACAAAAGGACTTTAAAAGTGGGGGGTTCAGTGAATTAAGAATACATTTAATGTTACAAGGGAGGGGAAAGCTTTTGGGAAGGAAATCATAGAGGGAAATACCAATATTTGGACAATTAAAGAAGATATGGTTGGTATTACCTTCATCTAGACCACATTCGCAGATGGAGCTGTCTTTGATGTGCAACTTCGCTAAATGGACTGGAGTGCAAGCATGACCTATACGAATACGGCAAATAGTTGACACAACTTTTTTAGGGAGGTGATGGTGTTTAAAGAACCATGGTCGGCGTGGTATGGTTTGCTGAATATCCGCGTAATATTTACCAACTGATCTTTTGGTATTGTTCCAGTGTACGTCCCAAGATTTAAACAGATGGACAGTAGAAAGGGAGGCGGCATCGTGGGAATACAATTTAAAATGTTCCATAGATCCAGTTGTAATTGCAACCTTCGCCCACGAATCGGCTGTTTCGTTACCGGGGATTCCTGAGTGACTGGGAATCCAAGAAAGGACAATATTAATGTTACTTTTCTGACATTCAAGAAGAGCTTCTCTTATCATTAGAATAATAGGGAACTTTATTTTGGATTTAAAAGGGTAAGCCAAGATAGTTTGAAGACAGCTAAGAGAATCGGAAAAAATAATACAATTATGGATACAATGGGATTTGGCAAAATGAATAGCTTCCAAAATTGCGATTGATTCGCCAGTAAAAACTGAAGTTACCGGAGGGCACTTGAAAGTTAAGCTTATTTTATACGCTGGTATCCAAACCGCTGCGCCAACACAGCCACCCTCATCCATTTTGGACGCGTCTGTGTAAATCGGGAACCAGTCATGCCAGCGCTCGGACCAGATTCTGCGGAATTCTTGAGAAGCACCTACGGTGTCCTTAGATATACCAAAATTAAGGCTAATGGGTGGATGAAAAATTAATGATTCAAAGCTGTTTGAGAAAAGGGGGTTGAGAGGATTTTTTTCAATAGGAGTGGGGAGGCGTTTGAATTTATGATGGCTAAAGAGAATACAAGGTATCTTATGGGATGGGTCAGATGGGTTACTAATTGAATAGAGAAGATCCAGTTTTTCCAATAGGGGATGGGAGGAATTTTGACATACTTTGGAATAGAATCGGTCACTCAGGTATTGTCTACGAAGAAAGAGAGGGGGATCAACACACTCAACCTGGAGAGCGTTTATGGGGGAGGATTTCATAGCTCCCAAAATAATTCGCAAGCATTTCGATTGAGTTTTGTTTAGTTTATCGAGAGCTAATTTGTTGCACGGGTCTAAAAGGAAGGAGGCATAATCAAAATGGCTGCGAATGATGGCATTGTATAAAAGCTTTTGAGAGTATGGATGAGCACCCCACCGAACTCCAGAAAGGGCTCGGAGGACGTTAAGCCCCCTCTCCGTCTTTTCAAAAATATAATTAAAATGATGTGTGCCAGACAGTTTTGAGTCTAAAATTAAGCCTAGAAATTTAACTTTATTACTGTTAGGGATTGGCTCGCCGTCGCATACGATATGAACCTCTGGGACAACTCGTTTGTGGGTAAAAGTAACAGAGCTACATTTTGGGACTGAGATCGAAAGTCCATGACTAGTTAACCAGTCTCCAAGATATCTCAGAGCTGTATTTAAACGAGAAGTCGCTTCGGAAATAGATTTTGAAGAAAAATATAAAGCGATATCATCGGCGTATTGTAATATGTTGCAGAGGGGGATAACAGTTTTGTCGAGATCGTGGGTGTATATGCTGTACAGCAGCGGAGACAATACGGAGCCTTGAGGAAGACCTTTCCAGATATGTCGAGGTGGAAGAAGAGTATCATGATATCTGACCGTAATAGATCTAGACATCAGAGAATTGCAGATGAGACGGACCAACTTCTCTGAGACATTCAGATTTTGCAATTTTTGCCTGAGCGCTGGAAGTAGGACATTATCATAAGCTGAAGCTATATCCAAAAACACACCTACGAGATATTCCTGGTTTTTAAAGGCCAACCTTATATCCGTCGTTAAAATGCTCAAGCTGTCTAGTGTGCTGGAACCCTTCCGAAATCCAAATTGAGTTCTTGCCAGAATACCACGCGATTCCACGAACCACTCAAGACGATTTTTTATCATATGTTCCATGACCTTGAGCAGAACAGATGAAAGAGCAATAGGGCGGTACGAGTTATGGTCCAAGGGGTCCTTGCCAGGTTTTGGGATTGGTATAATAATTTGCTGTTTCCAAATATTAGGGATTGTACCTTGCTCGAAGAAAATGTTGACCAGATTTAAAAAATACAATTTTGCTCGATCTGACGACTTGACCAGAAAATAATACGGAATCCCATCTAACCCAGGGGAAGAGTCGGTAATTCCGTTTAAGGCTGCTCGGAGTTCATCGAATGAAAATGGGGAGTCTAGGTTGTTTTGTGAAGAAAGAATGCCATTACTAGCAGGGAAACAATCGGAAGATGGGACGAAGGGTGGAGCTAGCTTGTCCGCAAAAGCATTCAACCAGATGGATGGATCATTTGATGATGGGTTAGGGGACTCGAGGTACTGTCGAAATCTTCTGACTTGTTTCCAAACTAGGGAAGATGGAGTTCTAGGCGACATATTCTCACAAAACTTCGTCCAGCCCTGTCTTTTCTTTTTGGATAAAAGTTTTCTTGCTTGAGCTGCTGATCGTTTACACCTCACATAATTTTCCACAGTCATCGCATCGTTGTACCTTTTTTCAGCTTCTTTACGTTTCCGAACAATAGCAGAACACGCAGCGTCCCACCAAGGAGGGGAAATTTTGCGTATAGGTTTTTTTTTCGGGAAGTGGGTTTCCGCAGATGAAATCAGTGCGTTGGAAAATTCTGCGTATGCTGTAAGAGCGTTTGATGAGTCTACATTTGGGAGAGAATTCAATTTATCATTGACTGAAGATGAGTAGGCAGCCCAGTCTACATCGTTTAATTTAAATTTTAAAAGAGGAGAGAAATGAGTTTTGTCTAAAGGTTTGTCTAAAAGGGATATTAGAATGGGAAAGTGGATGCTGCCAAAAGAAGAATCCAAGACGGTCCATGAGATAAGGGGAGCTAAGTTTGGGGAACAGATTGAGAGGTCTACGGCGGAGGCGGGATTTTGATCAGGTGAACATCGCTTCGTTGGACTACCATTGTTCAGAATGCAAAGGTTGAGGTCATCCAAAAGGTCCAAGATAAGAGATCCCGCTGGATCAGTGCGGTGACAACCCCAGATTAAATGGTGTGAATTTAAATCGCCCAAAATCAGCACTGGGGGAGGAAGGGATGAAATTGTAGTCTGTAGTTCATGTATGGAAGAGGAGTTGGGATAAGGTATATAAACGGAGAGGAAAGATATGTTAAAGATTCGCACGGCCACAACATTTATGCTGCGACTATGCGATGGGAGAGGGATTTGGGAGAAGGGCAGGGAGCGTTTCACAAGCAAAGCGCACCCTGCATATCCATCATCTCTGTCATCCCGGAGACACGAGTAGCCCGTTACACGAAAGTGAGAACCGGGAACTAGCCAAGTCTCCGAGATGGCAAAGATAGATGGTGAATATTTATTTATAAAGAAGAAAATTTCGTGTTTTTTAGGTCTGAGACTTTGGCAGTTCCACTGAACTACCGTTTGCGTCATTGTTGGAACTACTATCAAATAGCTGGGTGAATTGGGAGAGTCTTTGGGCAACGTTGGACGGTAAACGGCCACCTTGACCGGAAACGATGCGGAAGATTAAAGAAAGGAGCATTTCAAGAAGGTATTCATTATCTTCAGAAGATGTGGGAGAAGGAGAGGAAGATTTTAGAGCGCATCCGTTTGGGAGAGAGGAAGTACAGTTGCCAATTATGGCCTGATGTGCTTGCCTATCGTAGCTCTTTCCCAAAGGGGCACGAGGACGAGGTGCTGGGCGTGATGTTAAGGCCTTCTTGTAGGAGACTGAAGTTGGTTGGTTAGGGCTAGGAGCCTGGATAGGGTGCAGAGAAGCGGGAGTCCTAGTCATATCGGCGTATGATCGTCGTACTGGGGGGTAAAGCGAGGATGCCTGGGCATACGGGACACTTTCCTGGGACATTGTGAGTTTGATCAACTTTTGACGTGAATGTTCGGGACATGATCTGTTAATAGCAAAATGTGCGCCAGAGCAATGAAGACATGTTGCTTTGTCCTCTGTTACGGTACAACTTTCGGCGGAATGTGGTTGGGCACACTTGAAACACCTCGGTTTTGATCGGCATTGGGCCTTTACATGGCCAAAACGGCAGCAGCTCATGCATTGGATCGTGGGAAGTTGGTATGACTCAACTGCAATTGAATTGTGGCAGCAAAATACCCTCTCAGGTAGTACCTGGCCCCTGAAAGTAACCACGACCGACTGAGTAGGTATCCAAGTTGGGCGGTTGTCAGTTACCTGCTTTCTATTTAACCGTCTTGCTTTTAGGAGGATGCCACAGCCTTCCGGGACAGACATCGAGTCGGCCAATTCATCCATGGACCAATCGGTAGGTATACCCCTGATAAGTCCCATGCGGGTAATATTAAATGTTGGTATAGACGCGGTATATTTATATAAAGGCCTTTGAGTATATAGCCCCTGGAGATGCCATACACGGGCGACCCCCTCCGGCAAAGTACGTTGGTCAACTGTTCAAACACGTTATATAAAACTACTTGAAGTTGCTACACCGCCATTTTGCATCGTTCCGTATCGCGTGACGCTTCTCTTGAAAAATGGTACTGCACAAGTATTCTCATGTAAAAGGCGATCTGACAGCTCAAATTCGCAACAAGATCGCGTTTCCTACCATAGTTAAGTATTTTTAGTAACTATTAAATGTGTATTTAAGTACAATTTCCATTTAAAGAAAAAACCGTTGCGATACGTAAACGACAGAAAAATGTAAACATGAATACAGTGGTACGGAGGTGAATCGGTCTTAGTGATGTGACTCAACATAATCATTCACTCACTGGCCTTACTGGAGTTAGTTTTATAATCAGTTTTTTTAATTAGATTTTGAATTAAGTAGTAAGTATAATGTATGTTATATTTAAATCTTGTACGGTAAATAAGAAAAAAATACTTTCTTATCCTTCATACGATGTTGAAATTTAGTCTGAAAATGAAAAGAATTGTTGGCTATAAAAATATTTCGAGGTAAAAGGAATACATTTGGTCCGGGATTATGACTGTATGTTATATACTATATACAGGGCTACAGGCTTACAGGTTAAGTCGACCTAAATCCTGTAAGACGTGGCAGTTTACGTCATGCCTGACTGATTTGACTATCGAACCCTATATTCAAAACTTTACCGTTAAGTTATCGGACTTTTAATTTATTTTATAAAAACTCCCGATTTTTGTCTATTGCTCCCCTTTTTCGTGTTTTGTCCCTCAACTTTGTATTCTTTTCGCCAATTTTTGTGTAGTATATTAGTTGCTTTATTATTTTTAACACTACATCACAAGTAACTGAACCAACTTGAACCAACATACAAAAATTTAACCAACAATATTGAATACTGCCAGTGCTTCAGCTGCAGCAACAGCTGAAGCAGTTACCCAATCTTCACAATGTGTAATTGTAAGTCTAAGAGCCTTATTGAAATCCTTGAGTGGTTTAAGTATAGATCTGCCAGCTGCTGCATATTTCCTTTAATCACATTAAATTATTGGCTTTTGGGTTCTACCGATATGTACGTACATATCGGTTTTTAACCGACTTAAAAACAATCATTTATGTTTGGCTTTTTAGTTTTTTTTAATCGGTTTTTTCATTATTATTTATTATTGTTCCAGGTCAACCCTAGTGCAATCCTAATGCAGCCAGTGTAAAACGAAAAATGATTTCTTGAGACAATATTCGTAGATAGATATGCATTACCTGTGTTATTCTGTCTTAACTTTTTACGTAAATTAACGTTTATAGAATAGAATAATCAAAATGTGTACTTATCATTTGAAGCTCATTAGTAAATATATATCATATATTAAGAGGCTTCGATTTGGACTAATCTACCTGTTAAATGAATATTTGTTGGGGTTTTTTCGCTGTAATGGACAACAATCAATCACCGATCAAGTCACTATGTATCAGGATTACTATTTCTAAAAAATATACACATATTCACAACTTGAATTTATAAAAAATCACATGAAAGAAATTTTTAGCGAGAATTATTTAGTTCATTCAGCAAACTGATCTGACTCATTCTTCGCGTGTCACATCACTATCTTGTTCGTATGTATGCTGCGTAGTTACGTGAAAACTCTGATTGTGTGCGTGTAATGTTTCATGTGTTGAATTTTTTTGTAGTGTGCGTTTATCGCCACAGCAAAATTTGTGTCTGTTGAGTTATTCATCTAATGGTGGTGTGCTGTACGTGTTTACCTCACTCCCCCCTAAAAGTGGTGAAAAAATTTGTTAGACGCGTGTCCGTATTGGCATCTCCAGGGGGCTATATACTCAAAGATAAAGGCAGAAGGTTGCAATTAAGAAATTCGTTCGCAGCCGAGGCGGTCCTAAATTCCACAGAAATTCTATTTCGTCCGATTTTTTTAACACCGTCTAAAACAACGTCTTTAATCTTGTTAACTACCAAGAACTTTCCGAACTTCATAGGTTGGATGAATGCGGGACTATTTGGGTCGGTTTCAATATGTGAAACATGCACAATAAAGGGACCTTTATCCTGTTCGCTGTATGAAGTTGGAGCAATTACAATGGAGGGGTGGACATAAGTAGGTTGGCTACTGGGAGATGACACAGCAGTTGGAACGTTAGAATTTACCCTTTTTGCCGGTTCAGCGGTCTCTTCCATATCGCCTTCCAGTCGCCGTTTTGTTGGGACCTGCGAAAACAAAGGCTGCGACTCCTCTGGAGATGACACGTCCATCTCGCATGTGGTCAAGTCTGGAGGGTCAGGGGGATCAGGGGGTACCGGATCCATGATTGTTAAGTTTTAGGACACTTACCCAAATATACAATTATAAACAAAAAACCACCACCGATTTTGCTTAGGCAATCACGTTTATAGCTCGCTAAAACGCGCGAATACACAAAAATAATCAATGACGCGTGCTGCCAACTACCACTCGCAACGCGGAATCTACGTTTTTTTTCCCGGTTTTGGTAGGTATTGTTACGTTTAATTTGACATTTCGATGACATCGAAATAAATAGTAACCATAACCACACTTACTTACATACAATTGACCTTTTCCGACCTTGGAAATAATACGCTGTATTGTATACAGGCTGTCTAATAGCTATTGTGGTATCCACTGATCATGTAATCTTTTTGTGGTATCTTTGATGAAGAACATACATACTTTTTTTACTTGACACTGGCGAAGATCATAAATCGTTGCCATAATAAGACTAGTAGTTTACCCGCCCGCCAACCCGCCATACCATACCTCAATTCCTCACATGTTTAAATGAATGAATGAGGTCTACCGTTTTCGTGCTCAATAGTAGTTGGCGCCACTGTCGCGTGAGGTCCAAAATATAGCTTTTATGGTGTGTAAATTGCCATGATGCAATGATGGAGAGATAAAAAATCAAGTTTACCATTGGGCATGGGCATGCCGCAGTCCAGCTTTGTTAGGAAAAGAGGAGTAAGTACTACACAAGATTTATTTTCTTAATTCCACTTTTAAAACACTCTCCTTGATGGATCATTGATCCGTAACTCGTAACAAGTATTTGCCATAATTCATGGAAATTATTGCTAAATATTCGAAACATTAATCTAAATAGAAATAAACCCGCACATCTAACCCACAAACAGTGACATTTGACATGGGGGCTATAGTGGTTCTATCCTCTTTGGGGGCTATATACTCAAAGACTCAAAGCATTTCGGAGACCTCACGCTACACAAGCGCCCCTAGCGGCTAATTCATACTCGTTACGTTAGCCCTCTGTCCTCTTTGAGGACATTTGACCTGCATTCAAATTTTTATTTATCTTTACAATACTGTATCACGCTCTTTGTTTTTTCTAGAAACACATCTCTACTTTGTTACGGCGACTTATTCCATTTTATTTATTAAAGCGTTGGGCAAATATGAAGAAATCGAGTGGCCGAAATTGCGCGAGATGAGAGTGACTAACAACGCGACCATTTAGTAGGTACCGCCGACTAGCGAGCGAGTGGAGGGGTGGTGGGTTCGATAGTAGTAACTATAAAAACAGGGTGTATAATATGCCAGCTTGACGACACTGGACACTGGCTGAAGGGAAATGGCTTATATAGACATCAGATAAACAGTAATGTGAATTGATTAACACAAGTGTTTGTGATTCACATAATTTAATGACAAATAACACAGTAAATATTATTTTGCACTCACAAACAAATCACATCAGTTTGATCATCCTACCTACTTACCTACAAGATAATTAAAAAAGGAAAAAAAAGCATGTTATGTATATGTATAGTTACAATATTAAATTCACTTTTTATTTAAATATTATTGCTCATAGCAGATAAAATGGTGTTAAGTATAATTAAGCTGTTATTTATGGAACAATAACATTTGTAAAACATATCTAGGTTATAATGACTATAAAACGCAATTCTCAACTCTTATTTGTTAAACATGAAATTCCCCACCATCCCGTTTCTCATCAGAGAGAGAAGCTAGGATACTGGATGATGTACTTTGAGAAAACCACACTATGCACATGACAAGGCCTTCCAAAATACCAATACCAATGCCTGCTAGCACATCTAAAATGTAGTGTCTCTCAAGCAATACTCTTGATACTGCAACTGATGTCACCCAAGCAAAGAGTGGTGGATAAAATATAATAGACACAGGGTCTTGGTACATCAAAATAAATGCAATCAAGGTGGCCCTGCTGGCATGTCCAGACGGAAATGAGTATTTGTCTGGGCCCATTTCCATTAGTTTATTCATTGGTACTGGTCTCCGTCTTCGTACAAATGCTTTAATGACAGCAATGACAACAATATCTAAAAGTAGTGCTGAAAGATAAAAAAAATGTTATTAAACTGCATCAATAAAATAAGTATAATGTGACTTAAATATTGAAGTCAATTAGTACTTACCAATAAGCATATTGACTTGAATTTGATAAAGCTCCTTGTTGTTAAACAACCAAATAAAAGAGAGCCATCCAGCCAGCCAGACTATACCGTGGCAGGAGACCTGTAAGGTGAATTGAGTATTTTTGTAATTTTTATTATTACCTCATAAACTTACATTTGAAAATTAATAGGCAATACAATATTAATATTCATGAACTCACAACATTCAAGACAAAAAAATAAATTAAGTCTTACCTCCAAAAGCTTGGCATGATTTCTCAGTGACCTTAATGGGGATGTTTTCAAGGCGGACTCAACAAACTTCTTAGTGACTTGTACATCATACCTCAATACTCTTTGCAACATTTTGGGCACTTGCCTTTTTTCTTCAGTTACACCAGGCTGAAAAATATGTAGAAACATGCATACATGTACATTAGTAATTAATTGAAATTCAATAAAGCACTTTACTTTTACATCCAATATGATACAGTTAAACTTCTTCTTGATCTTGATTTATGAGCTTGTCTGTGGAGTTTTTCTTTGCCATTTCCAAAAATAATAATAGCATAGTTTAGTTTAAACGCTCAGGGATCAATAGGTTGCCGTAAACAAAAAAATGTTTAGATGATATAAAAAATGTGGAGAGTGTATCCTTATGGGTGTATTAACCTTATGAATATTCATCATTGCATGCAAATTATTGAGGGGTTTAGGTTACATGACAAAACTCTTGGCACTACAATGTGAATTATTATTCTGATATATTGAAGGGTTAAAAGAAAGGCAGGAAACAAACTTATTGTAATCACTTGCTTTTCTTTGAACATAAAAATAAGTGAAATTCAATCTTACCATTTCCATTGTGGTAGTTTAAAAAGCAAGCAGTTGTGTAAACGAATGACGATGAGTATTACAAGACGATCTACGGTAAAGATTAAGTTTAAAGAAACAAGCAGGTTCACAAACACCGAAATAGATTTGTGTACTTATTTGCTCACTTCGCTAGGCACTTGAACGGTTCCTTAATATATATCCTGGATTGGATATGATATTCCTCGACGGTCCGGAAAAAGGCAAACAAACAGAAAAATCACAGATTAGTAAGAGTATGTCTAAAGAGAAAAATATTCAGAATTTTTGGTTGGATTTAAACGTCAGTCAGGTGCCGAGCACTGATGCCGAGGCCGACAGTGTCACTGTCAAGTCTGCCTAGCCGTCAGATGGATAAATGAGACCGGTGACCTTAATCAACCTTGAAATATCTAATCTATACGCAAAATAACTGACAATACAGTGAGTACTTGCATATGTGCATACCGGCGGGACAGGCATCATGAGGCAGGAGGTGAAAGTAGACTCAAAAGGAATAATTTATTTTCAATATTTTAGCTTATATTGAACCATGGACTCGTTTTGTTACCTATACGACGTGCAAAGACGTCAAATTCTTACGATACGGAACCGTTGATCGATTTCGATTAAATAAAAAATATAATAGCCGCTCTTTGTTCTTTTGGGATGAAACTTTCGTTGCTGCAGATAAAGTAATACTGCAAGATTGATATCTACAACCTGTATTATAATAATTCTGTTTTATTTTGTATGTGTTGAAATAAATAAATTATGAAATAAAAAAAGTCAATTAGTCAACCTACTTTTTTGTATTTATATCTTTTTATTCTATTACGTCAATTATCACCATCATTCATCTTTTACGTCAATCAAACTTCAAAACTTAGGTATTGGATAACGTAAAATTTTATATTTTTACAATAAAAATATGGAATTCTTTGGTGTCACATTATATGGACCTCAAAACTACATCAAAGATACGCTGAGAGATGAATATCAAGAACCTATGAAAAAAGAAGACGTCGTACCATTGATGCAAAAAGTTGAAAGCTATTCTACATTGCCGAAAAAGGTAAGATGTGTTGTATTCGTATGTAGTAGGTCTTTACTTAGTAACGTACTCTATAGATAGGTAAACCGCTTCACACCCCCGCCCGTGCACCTCACGCACCGCGCTCTCCACGTGGCCGCGCCCCTGGCCGGCGAAATCTCCAAGAAGCGGTCAACTTATTTTAGACAAGAATTAAGAAGCCAACTGAAATTGGCGCCATCTCCTTTATCCACATAATTAAATGATAATATTGATAATTCCTGAGTTTATTGCTCATCAATCTTTGTTTAGTCTTTGCGCTCTTTGTAGTGTGTAGTAAATATTTTATAGATTGTATGTGAATACTTTTATTCCCAGATCCAAAGGCCAGACGTTGACACTATAAGGTTGATCGATTGTTACATCGGTAGAGTAAATGGGTTCGCGTATGGTTCTTTTCAAAGATTTGTAAAAATGAAAAAGAAGGGAGTGATAAAGCCGACAGGGCCCTCTGACATGTATAGACTTCCTCCAGTGTCTTCTGTGGATGTGAGTCTAAACATTACATATTTTGTTAGGCTTTATTTAAATGAATTTAAGGTAGGATTTATTTTATTCAGAATTCAAACTTCCTGACTTGGTTTAGACACACACACACTCACACAGTTCGTCGCCACAATAGAAAAGGTATTCCCCTATGCATTTTCTGTCAAAATTTAACTCATCTTCATAACATTTCCTAGGTGGCTTTAGGCTTACTTATCGTACCTGCGTACGCTTTCAGATACCTATACATGATGGATATTGTTTACGTCATTACTAAATTATTAAGTATTCCTTTTATTTTCAGTATGGTTGGTGGCAACATGATCCAGATTTGCAAAAGGTGACCTGGCACCACACAAATCCAAGATACCCACAGCCGACATCTCCAAATACTTTGATTCTTGATATAGTACGAAAGAATAATAAATACGCATCATTGTTTTAAATGAACTTTTGGAGACACGGCTTTATAATCATTAATGTATTATTTATAGATAACCAGTTAGGCTGGGTTGCACTTTCTTAAACGAGTTATATAGATGTAATTTTACGGTAATAGTTAGGTTAAAGTACGATAGGGCAGAAACTGAGCCCTAAAACCATTGATTTTTATGATGTGATACATATAAATAAAGCTTTCCTACAATACAAACTCTCTTTGTATTACTAACACCTATTTCCAGAACAAGCTTACTCATAAAGTTTCATGGCAACACCCACGCTCACGCCACTGGCATCAAATAGACTTTATAATAACTAGAAGGCGCGACCTACGAGATACTCTTAATGCCCGGACATACCATAGTGCAGATTGCGATACAGATCACTCTTTAGTATTAGCTAAGACCCGTCTTATTCCTAAAAAGATCCATTCTAGAAAACCTACACGCTGCACAATAAAGTTAAATGTAAAGGCGATTCACGATGATGCTCTTTTTAAACAGTTCACTGAAGATCTTGAAGCTAAATTGACACAGGAACAGCTATATAACGCTCAAAATGCGGAAGCTATGTGGCGCCTAACCAGAACTGTTCTTACGGAGACGTCTTTTCAAACTTTTGGGAGACTGGTTAACGCTCAAAGTGATTGGTTTGCGGATAGCGAAAATGAACTGCGTCCTTACGTTGAATGTAAACGGAATGCTCGTTTACGTGCTATGAACAGCCCTAAATGTGATCAGGCAGTGTCTATGTACAAACGTGCTAAAGCAGATCTGCAACGTGTTACTCGGGTTTGTGCAAACCGGTACTGGAACAAACTCTGCGAATCAATACAGCACTGCCGAGACATTGGTGACTATCGGGGTATGTACCAAGGCATCAAAACTGCCACTGGGCCGACAGTAAGAAAACGTGCTGCAATAAAAGACCTTAATGGCAATCCTATCGTTGACAAGCAACAGCAGCTTGATAGGTGGGCGCAGCATTACACTAATCTTTACTCGGAAGAGGTATTCATTATTCCAGAAACCCTAGATAATTTACCAACCTATCCTATCATGTCACAGCTCGACGATCCTCCTAGTACTGATGAGCTACGGGATGCACTTCAAGAATTAAAATTGGGTAAGAGTCCTGGTCGCGACAATTTGCCGGCTGAAATTATTAAGCTTGATTGTGTATCGCCAGCGTTATACCAGATTCTCTTGCGTTGCTGGAGAGGGGGCACCATACCTCAGGATATGAGAGATGCAGACATAATAACTCTCTACAAAGGTAAAGGCGATATAGGAGACTGCAATAATTACAGAGGAATATCACTCTTAAGCATCGCCGGCAAAGCATTCGCCAAGGTAGTTCTGAGAAGGCTGGAAAAATTAGCATCTCAGATCTATCCAGAATCACAGTGCGGATTTCGAGCTGGCAGATCCACAACTGATATGATATTTACTCTCCGTCAGCTCCAAGAAAAATGTCGCGAGCACCAACTGCCTTTGTATATAGCTTTTGTTGATTTAAATAAAGCCTTTGACACCGTTAGCAGGGAGGGTCTTTATAATGTTCTGGTGAAGATTGGATGTCCACCCACGCTACTATCCTTGATTAAAGCCTTCCACGATAATATGCAGGGCTCGGTAATTTTTGACGGTAAACGCGTTAACGTTAACCGCGGTGTAAGACAGGGCTGCGTGCTGGCGCCAACACTCTTCGGGATTTTCTTCTCTGCTCTGTTGCTAGTGGCTTTTAAAGATTGCGACGTCGGAGTACGTCTGCACACGAGGAGAGACGGCAAACTTTTTAACATCAGCCTGTTAAGATCTAAAAGGAATCGCTATGAGATAATTGCCCGTGATCTTCTGTATGCAGATGATGCTGCACTAGTCGCCAACTCAGAAGAGGAACTACAGGAGCTAGTCTCAAGATTTGGTCGCACTTGCCAGATGTTCTCAATGAGTGTCAACACCAAAAAGACCGTAATTATGGTTCAAGGTACAAACGAGACACCTAACATCGTTCTGGATGGCGCTAGATTACAGGTTGTGGATAGCTTCTGCTACCTAGGCTCCACCACAGATTCCAAGCTCTCTAACAGCAAAGAGCTTGACACCCGTATTGGAAGAGCTGCTACGACGTTTGGAAGGCTTTCTGCACGTGTTTGGAAGAACAATAAACTTACCATTGCCACAAAAGTCCTCGTATACCAAACATGCGTCCTAAGTGTCCTCTTGTACGCATCGGAAACGTGGACTACTTATACCAAGCAGGAACGTCGTCTTAACGCCTTCCATATGCGTTGTCTGCGGTCTATCCTGGGAGTCACATGGGAGGATAGAATGACGAATGAAGCCGTTCTTGCTAAAACTAATTGCAACAGCATTACAGCAATTTTGAAACAGAGACGGCTCCGCTGGCTTGGCCACGTCTATCGGATGGGCCCTGAAAGACTGCCGCGTGAGATTATGCTCGGACAAATTGCTAATGCCAAAAGACCTGTAGGTCGCCCCATGCTGAGGTTTAAAGACGCTTGCAAACGGGATAAGGACTCATTCGGCATCAGTACTCAAAATTGGGAAACACGCGCAAGCATGAGACCAGAATGGCGCCACGATATTGCCCTTGGGGTGTCGCAACACGATGAAGCCTGGCTGGACCATCTTAAACATAAAAGGCTTAAACGCAAAGCTGCTCCTCCCCTTGATACACGCTCCACCTGTGCGGCAAGAAGTGCCACGCTGCAATTGGACTCCATAGTCACCGGAGACGATGACTCCAGATCAGACCTCCATGACACTGCAAATATCATCTTTAAAGATGCTGTGGCCAATGAGTACAATACAAATGATTTTGTTTAATCTTTTATCTATACATTAAAATCATTTAAAGTTAGAATATTTTAAGAGTAATCTCCCAAGCATCATGATCATCATAACCACATGAAATCATCCATCACTTACTCACTAGTGCGTGGTGTGGTGACACTGGTGACTCACTCACTATTCATTCATCATATCAACACATCACAATCCACAATCAAACAACTGAGTGGGGGGGCGATCTAGACTGGTGGTGTGGCTACATCATTCATTATCTTTTTTATATTTTGTCTTTGCTTGACAGTGACACTTCATAACACTGACAAGTATCTATTATTCAGCTGACAGGTAGTTTATGTCAAAAATAGCTTTCTAATTTAGGTTCTTTTTGTCGTTGACTATAGTGTAAGGACGGTCTCGTCGTGAAAATGTCGTGAGTAATCCTCAAATATCTTTGTAATCCTTTGAATTAAATTATATTTTATAGAAATTTCCTTCGCAACATGTATTATCTATTTTGTGGTATAATTAATTTTAGGTTAAAACGTGTGATTTTCCAGGTCGAAGGTTTCGCGTGACACGCTCTACGAGTGTGTGAATGCCGTCCTCCAGTCATCTAAGGATAAGAAGCGTAACTTCTTGGAGACTGTTGAAATACAGATCGGTCTGAAGAACTATGACCCCCAGAAGGACAAGCGTTTCTCCGGCACCGTCAAGTATGTTTACCTGGAAAGCACATATTTGTAGATTAAGCAATTTGGGATTCTACAAACATGTGTCTGGACAGGGAGTCAGTCTGACTGACGGGACTCGACCCAGAGTCTTTAAAGAATGGGTAGGTAGCGTCGGCTTACCGTCTTAGCATAACATAAAGTGAGACAAGTCTCTTTCGGTAAGACCTAGTAAAAATACTGAAAATACTAAATCTGAATAGATAGTGTAGTGTTGAAATGATGTTTAAAATTGCATGTATTATCTGTTGATATTGATGACAACTTTATCTCTGATCGTCCTTATGCCCTTCTGTACCAGCATGTAGCATTGAGTTGTGTGTGTTAATTCTGTTATATCATTCCAGGCTCAAGTACATCCCTAGGCCTAAGATGCAGGTGTGCATTCTTGGAGACCAGCAGCATTGTGACGAGGCCAAACAGTTGAATGTACCCTGCATGGATGCCGAGGCTTTGAAGAAGCTAAACAAGAACAAAAAACTTGTCAAGAAGTTGGCAAAGAAGTAAGTTTCCAGTGTTGAGTTTAGTAGTTAATTTGTATTATGATTCTATTTAACCAATTTTTAATTGTTATGTGCAAGTTGTACATATGTGTCAAATAAAGTACTTTCTTCTTTCTAGTTAATAAACTTAGGTTTAGCAATTCTGGACAAAAAATTTGTTGCTAAGCAATTTCTGTGTGTCATACTCTTGTACCTAAAACTAGTAGACTATATATACATTATATCCTTGGTACTATTAATTGACTCTCAAACAAACCTCTTCAGTCTTTGATTTCCAAGCCTTTTATTTCTAATTGCAGGTATGATGCTTTCCTTGCCTCCGAATCCCTAATCAAACAGATCCCCCGTCTCCTGGGTCCAGGCTTGAACAAGGCCGGCAAGTTCCCTGGTCTGCTGTCCCACCAGGAATCTATGACTCAGAAGATTGATGAAGTCAAAGCTACTATCAAGTTCCAGATGAAGAAGGTATGTTTTACTTTATAGTTTTTTTTACACATCTTTAAAGACTTGCACAAGTAATGGTATACAAAGGTGGACTTAATGCTAAATGCATTCTCTACCAGTCAAACCTTCAGGTCATGTAAAGAGATGTTACTTCATGCAAAAACTACTGATGGATATGAAATTTTACATAAAGGCCATCCCAGATCCCAGGCCAGATCCCACATTTACACGGGTGAAGCTGCAGAAAACTGCTTGTATTTTATGACAAAGAATTTGCATTTGACACATCTTTGCCAGAACATATAAAGTTATTTGTCTACCTATCATTATCAGCCAAAGGACGTCCACTGCTGTACATAGGCCTCCCCCACGGTTTTCCACAGCAACTGGTTGTGAGCAGTCTGCAGCCAGTGTGTTCCTGCGATCTAACAATAGTAAGGGAATTAATGAATTCTCAACATTTTTCATTCAACTTTTGCCTTTGATTCCAGGTACTCTGTCTATCTGTGGCTGTAGGACATGTGGACATGACCCCTGATGAGCTCGCCCAAAATGTGCACTTGTCAATCAACTTCCTCGTTTCGCTGCTCAAGAAGCACTGGCAGAACGTACGGTCACTCCACATGAAGTCCACCATGGGCCCACCCCAGAGATTGTACTAGACAGGAATAAATTTGACTTCTAACACTTACAATCTTTCATTTATGCCATCATACTCGGTAATGGCAAGCGATGATTATTGCTTTTTACTCGTTTAGCTGGCCACGTATGTACACGCTCTTATGCATACTAACCTCGAAAAATTACCTACTACGAAAAATGAAATCCGTCAATACGATCAATGTTCTGCGGATCCGAAGCATTTTCAGTATGCAATGCTTCGGATCCGCAAAGATAATCGTGTTGACGGATTTCGTTTTTCGTACATAGTAACAGAATGTACAGGGTGTGGCCTGTAATAGGAGCAAGAAATTAAAATGTAGGCCCTTTATGTTACCAGTAATCCATATTAAATGGTTTTAATTCTTTAAATTGAAAAATAATTTTATTGTTATTTTATAACAAAATAAAATAAATCGAACCAGCAATGTATTGCAAACAAATGAGTCCAGTTAAAGAACTTGACATTGTCATTCACTACGAGTTGGCGATATTGATATACACATTGATTAGAGATTATAACTTTGGATTACTATATCTTTTAGTTAAAGCATTTTGGAGCACTATGACCAAGGTCAAAGTAACTACAAATACTCTGTAGAATCATTGATAAAAATTTTTGATGTGCATCTGGATTGGGGGCCCATTTTTTTAAACCTTGTGAAATGAAATAAAACTCTAAGGATAATTTAGTTTAAAATAGTAAAAACTTAAAGCATAGGGCCAAAAATTTCTTAAACATAAATTACAACTTTTATGGATAAATTACTTGGGCCCTCAATCCAGATGGTGGCATAGCTTAATCTAGGCCATAACACTGACAATACACTAGTAATTAGTAACAGTCAGAAGGCTAAAGGTGAACGCACACTTATCTGAGCCGAACAAATCGAAGTCAAGAAGGCCTCGCACACATATCCGCATTAGAAGAATCGACCGCATTGAAGAGAGCGTGTTTTTAACATGCTTTTTAAATAAAGATGTAGATGAATTCATGAGGATTAGGTACGGGTAAAACAATGAAAAGGGAGGAAAAACTACAATATCGCATACGTATAATAAACTTTATTTTAAAATGAATTATACAATATCACTCATACTTTTTGAATCAGGGTTGATCAGTTCGTCGTCACTATCATCGCTATCGTCGTCGTCAGGCAACTGTTCGTCGCAATCTTCAACTGATTCTTCACTATCAACACTTTGTTGAGTTGCGATAATTTCTCCATGAATATCTTTATTTTTGAGATTGCCCATCCAAAAAGCTTCAGAGCATTTGTTTGCAGCTAAAGCAGCTTTAACTTTATAAATAAGTGTTTCAAGAAGCTGTCTGATGTAAGGCACTTTACTCATAAGAACTTTGTCTTTCTTTAGCCTTGAATGGCAACACAATGACTGCAAAAATCTCGTGGACTGTTGGAGGATTTTCAGAATTTCTAATACTTCTTCAGTTTCATTCTTCAACTGTATTTCTAAAATGGGAATCCCTTGGGACAAAAACAATTTCAAAACAGGAACAGATTTCTTGAAAAACGCCGATAAATTATTTCTGTTTTCTAAGGTTTTAGCAATGTCTGACATATTCTTTAGAATAATTGCGACGTCTTTCCATAAGCCCAAGTGTTCAGAATTAGTCAAACCTTTATTAAGACGTGATTTTGTAGATTCGTAAACGGCTGTCCCTAGGTTTCTGTATAAGATTGGAAAATTGCCTTTATTCACGCATTTGAAAGAAACTAGCGTATCATTACGACTTTTAAGGTATTTGATTTCATCAATGAGTTGCAACGTTAGATTTTTAAGTGCCAATACTTCGTGGTTCATAAAATACAACTCGGCCAGTTTATCGACGCTCTGATTGAAAACTAATCCTTTTTCTGAAATTCCGTCTGATGTTTTCCACTGCATCGATAGAAAGTTTTGGGCCATATCTCTTAAGATTATTAGAACAACTCTGTTGTCACTATATTCTTGAATTGTTTTAATCAATTCAATCAAAGACATAGCAGTTGACAATAGCATACAGTATTTTTCATGTTTTTGAAAGTTTTTGGCCGTTGTTATCAGTAGATCTTTTAAAGATACCAAATTGGTTTTTCCTTCCACACTTGCAAAAGTTCTTAAAGAACTTTTCAGCAAAGCATTATGTTGGCTCTTGAACCCGATCCATTTAAAATAAGTCGTACACATATTGTAAATGTATTCCAAGCAAGTTATATAATCTAGAATTTCTGAAGTATAAACGAACCCACTTTCGTTTTGAGTGTTAGAATGTGTATCTAAATATGACGCAACAATAGCTATATGATCCATTACTTTCGGTAGTATTTTACTTACAGACTTAGCACATTCTTCTGCTTTATTTGGATCATAAATGTTTTCATTTGACTTCGTCAAAAATGTCTTTCTCTTAATCTTCGACGGTAAGACAAGTTCTAATCTGCTGTTAATGCATTTCAATAAAAAAGAAAGACTTTTAATGGTTAAATTGCACGCGTGCTGATTTTCGTCTCCTAAATCATTATTCAGTAAATGAAGCAGATTCAAACTTAACTGGCGAAGAGGTAAATTACTAATAACATTTAGTTTGTTTTTAACATGGTTAATATTTTGAGTTGCTTGAGTTCTTGCTGTTTCAGGTAATATACTATCATCTTGAGCTGTCTTTTTTGGACCTTTGGTTTTAGTATTTGCTACTTTTACATTTTTTTCTTCAGCTTGTTCTCCGATATATTTGTTTATGTTAAAAATACAATTTGGTGGTTTGTATGCAATTTTACTTTTTAGCAACACTTCGGTAATCAATATCTCCAAATCTTCAATTTGCATCAGCCTTTGCAGAATTTTTGTTTTGAGTGCATCATCATCTTGAGTTGCAAAGGCATTAAGTAACTCCCTGAACCAATTTTCACAGTGAATTAAGCAATCTAGTATGTTGTTGACAGTATTACTGTCCATATCTTCAATAAGATCGGCATCAAACTTTGGCATTATTATAGGACAACCTAGTAAAGCATCTATTGTTGAGAGTGTTCCGTCATGCTGCTTGTAGTGCAATGTTTGAACTAGTTGAAAAAGAGGTGACAATATGCCTATGTTCACAGCAATTTTAGGCTGTAATGTTAATCCAGCTATATTTATTGCGATTGTTTCGTCCATTTCACTGTCTGCATTGATACAATATTGCATTGATAACTTGATATCACCAATTCTATCAACTTCAATAGCATCCACAATAAAGTTCTGCTGTAAGTCATTGGTAACAGCATCAGTCAACCATGATAGGAAATTTTTATTAATAACACTAGCTGAATCAATAATAGTTGTTAGTTCATCATAGAAAAAAGCTATCATATCTGGAAATTGTCGTGTACTTCTACTTATAAGCTCAATGATTTGTGCAGCTTCTCTTAGATTTCCTTCAGCCAAAAAAGTTACAGAACTGTAACTCACATCGTCAGGAAAATCTGTAGTTTGATCATCATCATGATTAGTTGTCATTAAGAACTTCACAGCATATAGTCCAGCAAGAATACCTTGAATTTTAATTTTAGATGTTGAACTTCCTAATTCTTTTCGAACTATCATGTGAATATCATCTCTGATAACTGAATTTTCGTAGCTATAAGCAAGACCACAAAGTAAATTCATTACTGCTCTGATTTCATTTAGTGTCATGTTATCCATTCTGTCCAATAATGATAGCATTTGGACACTTTGAGGCTTCAACAAAGACATATCTTTAGATGCAATATTGTTTAATATAAATAGTATACTCATAACAGCTTGCTGGCAATCTAAACCCAACTGAAGTAATTCTGCAACAATTGTTTGACAAGAGTCTTCCATTTTGGAGAACATAAGGGTAAATAAGTTTGTGGCAAATGTTACTATCACTGTGTCTGCTTTTGTTTTCAATAATAAGTTACTGAGATTTATAAGGTTATTCAAATTGTCCTTTAGTATAGGAATGAACTTATCAAAACACCCTTCCAGCAAATCTTCTTTCAATACATCCAGTTTTATTTGCTTCTTCACTAAGTTTTCAACTTGTCTTTGTTTTTCTTCTGAAATGGAGTATAGTATCAAAAGTATTACAAAATCAATAGGCTTATGGTCAGCGCTAGTTTTACATGAAGATATTACTTTGAGCCAGGAATTCACAGTGACCTTTGAATATAGCATTGAATTTTTTATTGCAGCTGCTGTTAAAACTTGGCTGGTAGCTATTTCCTGTGGTGTAGCCACAGATGTAGGCCAGTTAAGTGAATTTCTTATTCCCTGGACTGCTTCAAAATATGCTGAATCATTTGTGCGGCCGGGCATTAACAGGAACTTGACAAAGTTTGGAAAATATGAACATTTGGTTAGTGTCATTAGTATACCAAGGGTCTTTTTTTGAAGTTCTTCATACTGTTCATCAGACAAACAAAGGTATGAAAGACATTCCAGAATAGCAGGTATAAGCTCCTGGTCTTCACTCAATATCCTACTCAATTCAGAAGCAATGTTGTTATGTTCTTGGTCTCCAACAATGTCTGGAATGGCAGTAATGATTTCCAATCGAACCATTTTCTCTGAAGCTATGTCTAACAGGTCAATTAAATGTGATGCCATTTTATCAGTATTGGATATGCTATCCAATGAAGAAAAGCACTTCAATATCATCTGTATCCAAGGCGAACATTTAGATTCTGCAGCTAAGTCTACAGCTTTCTTAAAAATATAATCCATCAACTTATTTTGCAAAATTGGAACACTCAGCAGAATTTTCATAATACTATCAGTGATATGAAAATCTTCAGAGCCATTTTCAGTACGCCTGACTATGTTTGGAAATAAATAGAATTTGAATATGTTCAAATCTTGGCACTCTTTTTCTAAGTTGGAACAAAATTCGGAGACATTCCTAGGGTACTCAAGGTGTTTTTCGAGATTCTTTTTAAGATTACGTATAACGTGAATAGTTTCTTGATAGCTGACACTCTTATCAGGAGGTCTGTTTGTCACTAATCCACTTTCTTGCAATGTCTTGTGTAAATAGCTATCGGGTTGTAGACTTTTGAACTTCTTGTTTGGACTCCCAGCACTACCACTGAGAACTTGAGATCTTGTTCTCTTAGAGCTCATTGCAGCGATGATCTTCACCATCAACGCTGAAAAATTTGCAGTAAATTCAGAACTATAGCACTACTCTTGTACCAAACACACCAAAACAAGAAAAACAAATCGAGAGAAATGAAAGAAATCCGCGCTTTTTTTCCCGTAACGTAAATGACAATTATCATCTGTCATTATGACATATACTTTTTTTAAATTGCATGTGATTTTCATCCTTGGACAGCATAGAAATAGTCCAAAAAAACTGTCCACACCAGATTAATTGGGGTTTTTGTAGTATTTTACACGATTATTATCTGTGGTATAATCACTCCGTTCATTCTTAGTTCAGTCAAACTGACACCGTCACGTCATGTGTCAAAAAAAATATTGTATGGCTCCGCTCTTGTCCGTTTGCCTTCATCTTAATTATCTTCATTTAATTCATCATCACAGATTATGAGAGTATTTCATCCTACAAAAATATATTAAACACACCATTAGAGGTAGAAGAAACCTAAAAAATGAATTTAAATATCTCAAACCTTGGCAAGTTTGTTTGGAAATCGCAGGCGGTCGCCGGATTTGGGGTAAATGATTTTGTTCTATTTTTATATTATAATACGTATTACAGTTAACTCTCTAATCAGTTATACAAATACAAAATAATTTATTTCAAAAAGTTTGGCGTTGAAACGTTTGGGCCGTGGGGGCCTTCAGCTAAATTGCTGTTTAGAAAAATTTCGCCAAAACTAAATTCTGTTACGGCCGATAGTAAAGCTGGCTGGTTCCTAGCTCAAAGGATTAGCATAGCTATCCAACGCCAACAATAAGGTTATACATCGGTCCCCGTACTAGGCTGAGATGCCTGTATCACGGGCGGCCTTTAATTTTAATTTTTTATAATAAATTATAAATAATTTGTTTTTTATTTTATTTTTAATAATAATAGTAAACAAGAAAAAAATAGAACTAAGACATACAACATAAAAAAATAAGATTAAGATTACTTGAATGATTCTTATATAAGTATTGTGATATTAATGAATGCTTCTATTTGTATATTATACTTTTTTGCAGTACCAACAAGTAAGGAACAAATGGGCGAACTGGCTTATGATTAGGGACGTAAAAAGACGCCGTATGAGTGCTGAAAACTATCTGGAAAGAACTCGAATCAATGCTATGAGAAAAAACGATGTTTTACCCGTTGAAATCAGGGAAATAGCAGACAAAGAAATCAATAAATTTGAGATGAATGCAATCCCAATGAGAATCAACAACAGATGTGTTATTACTTCAAGGTATTCTATGATAGGGTGAAGATATTAAGCAGCCGGTTACCGGTACTGACAACCTGTAGATGTCCTGTGATAAATATTGATATTAGAATATTTTATTACTAGCTAAGGAAATACTCAGGACAAAATTTTTTATAATGCTAAAACATACAAATAATTAAGCTTCAAATTAGGAATATTTTTTAGGGTTCCATAGCCAAATGGCAATAAAAGGGTAACCCTTATAGTTTTGTCAAGTCCGTCTGTCTGTCCGTGGGGGCAGGCTTGATGGAAGACCTATTTTAAACTTGGCTACCAACTACATTACTATGTTTCTAAAGTAAACTTTCTGTATATATTTCAGACCCAGAGGCATTGTCAAGGAATGGCGTTTGAGTCGGATAGTATGGAGGCATTTAGCAGACTACAACAAACTTTCTGGAGTACAAAGAGCAATGTGGGGATAAATATAGATTGTACCTATTTGATTTACAAATAAATAGTTAGTTGTTTTTTATGTAATTTTGTTATCTCACTTGGTTTTGCTATCTACCCACATAATAGTTATAGTAAAGTACAAGTAGGTTCTTGTCACTACCACTGAATAGATAAATAAGGTATCTATTCAGTGGTACTTGTAATACCTAATAACAGATGTAATCCAAAAACATTGTGATTCTTCTTTTCAAGTCAATGGCAATTAAACTTTCTGCGCCGAAAAAGTGGCAACATCAATGGCCTTCTGGTTGGCGTTGTAAAGGTCCTCTTGTGTGCAGATGAACATTGTGATTTATTTACAGAATGAAAAAAAAGTTTGTTTTAACTACATAGTATTCTTAGGCCCAATTGCTGATGAACATGATGGATAAGGCTAGTCCTGGATTGAATCATCACTGTTTTTGTCAGTTTATTTGATGTTGCTAGAGACAGAAATCATCATCAGGGGCCGTCCATTAATCACGTGAGGTCGTTTTTCTCATTTTTTGACCCCCCCCTCCCCCCTGATGATATTTGGTGAGGTTTGGGACCACTCCCCCCCCCCCCCTCGATCACGTGTATTTTTTTGGAAGTCTATGTAAAGGCTATTTTTGACTGTAAAAAAAATATTTAACAAATGGCGTTTTGATTCGAAAAACATTTACATGTATTTGCAATAAAATTAATGAATAAATAATTCAGGTTAAAGATTATTTATTTTCCCACAAGAATCAATACAATTCACTTATGTGAGATACTTACAAATTAACAAAAAGCAATGGTAAAAAACACAGCGAGCGAACTTAGCGTAATACATTTTTTTTTTGATTAATTAATTATTAATTAATAATAATTATTTAATGTTGTCTTCCTCCCTCCCTCGTAGCGTGAGGATACGCGTGGGCGTTTCGTGGACAGTATACTAGAAATAGCGCTTTGTGACAAAAAATAAATAAAATTAATACACGTGATGTCTAACGAGACCCCCCCCCTCCCCCCTCGTGATGATTTCCGTACCCCCTCCCCCCCTTTTGAGCCTCACGTGATTAATGGACGACCCCTCATGCAAGTGGGCCTTAGATCTGTATAAACTTCTTAAGGTTGTATGAGTCATTACCTACTTACTAACATTTGAAGGCCTCAGGTATGCTAGCAGTTATTTAACCTCTACTCTCCATACCCTCATCCACCACTCCCTCTCTCCCATGTTGTCCCCTCAATCACTTCCAGTTTTTCACCTTACAATCTCTTCCATCTTTCCCAACACAAAGCGTGAATGTTTTATGGGTATTACAAGTTCTTCAACATAGAACACATCTGTTTAATTAAGCCCAAGCATAAAAATAATGACAAGAACACTAACTGAAACACTGATGACTGATTAACATTTATAGATGAATAAATAAAAACCAAAACATTTCTTTTAAGTCTTTATATTAAAACGGGTTTCCTTAGAACTAAATAAGCTTCATAAAGCTCAAATGGAATACAGCTCTAAATAAAGCTTTTTAGTCGAAGAGACCTGTAACAAAAGAAAATGTATATTAGAATATTGTTAACACTTGTCATAAAAATGCAATAGATTTAAATATTCTCAGTGGTAAATGGTGTCAATCATTACTTTCTGAAGCTAATACATGATAGATCAAACATCATTGAGATCAAGTGAATTGCCATTAATTTTAACCCTAAACATAGTAGCTATTATAGATGCTGTTTTGACCCAAAGTGAATGAAATACAAATTGGAACTAATATTAAAGGATAAAGTTAAAATATAATGGCCAATACAACTCAACTAGTACATAACCTGCATCACTTTGAAGGTATGATAAAACAATAATAGCACGTTTCGGTTTATGGCGCATAACTTACCGAAGCCCATGTCGTCGTCAGACTCCTCGGGTTCTTCCTCTTTCTTTTCCTCCTTGGCGGCTTCAGCTGCCGGGGCGGCTGACGCGGCGGCGGCGGGCGCTCCAACACCAGCAGGTGCGGCTCCTACGCCAGAGCCGATGTTCGTGATCAGGTCTCGCACGTTCACACCCTCCAGAGCCTTCGCGAAGAGGCCGGGCCAGTAAGGCTCGACATCGACGTTAGCCGCCTTGAGGATGGTTGAGATTTTCTCACCCTATAAATGACAATGTCAACATGTTATTTTAAATGTAATTCGCAAAATACACCAAATATACGATAGAAAACTATTCTCTCACAATAACCTGATTGCCGTATAGCAATTTAAGTCACATCAATACGGGATCAAAACGGATAAACTTCGCAAAATATTGAAACATAACCTAACTAACTTGGACGCGGGAATTTTGACAAAAATACTTACAGTTACGGCGACATCATCATCAACCAAGATGAGAGCGGAGTAAACACACGCTAATTCAGCTTTGGATGCCATTTCAAATAATATACGTGCAAGTCGCCGTCTGGCCTTAGCTCCGAGAGAACAAGCACGTTTGACTTCTCGAAAACGAAGAGAAATAAGAGAGGTTATGTGAACTGTCAATGTCAAATGTCAATAATCAATTTGTCAAAAAATGTGTCAATATTTTTTTACCATTTGGACTGTTAAGTTTGGACTACGGGGTTTTAAGCTGCTCTATATATGGAATGGAGGGCACGTTTGTTTGCAATACATTGCTGGTTCGCTTTATTACTGACTTGATCTGTTAAGGTTTCCAACCAAACACGTTACATTTCCATGTATGTATGTTTGTCCACGGATTTATCGAAAGCGAGAAGTCATAGAGTCACAGCGAGACGATCCTTTTTAGTTAAATGAAGTAGAGCTTACTTTGAGTATATAGCCCCTGGAGATGCCATACACGGGCGACCCCCTCCGGCAAAGTACATTGGTCAACTGTTCAAACGCGTTATATAAAACTACTTGAAGTCGCTACACCGCCATTTTGCATCGTTCCGTATCGCGTGACGCTTCTCTTGAAAAATGGTACTGCACAAGTATTCTCATGTAAAAGGCGATCTGACAGCTCAAATTCGCAACAAGATCGCGTTTCCTACCATAGTTAAGTATTTTTAGTAACTATTAAATGTGTATTTAAGTACAATTTCCATTTAAAGAAAAAACCGTTGCGATACGTAAACGACAGAAAAATGTAAACATGAATACAGTGGTACGGAGGTGAATCGGTCTTAGTGATGTGACTCAACATAATCATTCACTCACTGGCCTTACTGGAGTTAGTTTTATAATCAGTTTTTTTAATTAGATTTTGAATTAAGTAGTAAGTATAATGTATGTTATATTTAAATCTTGTACGGTAAATAAGAAAAAAATACTTTCTTATCCTCTGGTCATACGATGTTGAAATTTAGTCTGAAAATGAAAAGAATTGTTGGCTATGAAAATATTTCGAGGTAAAAGGAATACATTTGGTCCGGGATTATGACTGTATATGTTATATACTATCTATATACAGGGCTACAGGCTTACAGGTTAAGTCGACCTAAATCCTGTAAGACGTGGCAGTTTACGTCATGCGTGCCTGACTGATTTGACTATCGAACCCTATATTCAAAACTTTACCGTTAAGTTATCGGACTTTTAATTTATTTTATAAAAACTCCCGATTTTTGTCTATTGCTCCCCTTTTTCGTGTTTTGTCCCTCAACTTTGTATTCTTTTCGCCAATTTTTAGGGTTCCGTACCTCAAAAGGAAAAAACGGAACCCTTATAGGATCACTTTGTTGTCCGTCTGTCCGTCCGTCTGTCAAGAAAGACCCTTTTTCTCAGGAACGCGTGGAGGTATGAAGCTGAAATTTATATCAATTACTCAAGTCTACTGTCCCTTGAAGCTGTGAAAAAATCAAACTTCTAAGCCAACGCAATCAAAAGATACAGCCGTTTATGCCGCAAATTTTCGACACTTGCAAGGGAATCAAAACCTACAGGGTGCTTCCCGTGAACTCAGAATCTTGAAATTTGGTACGAAGCAACGTCTTCTAGCATAGATAAAGGAAAAATTACGAAAACCATAAATTTTTAGTTACATCACATAATATATATTTTTTTAATAATTTTAAACTTACTACCCATTTCCTCATAAACGCGTAGAGGTATTAAATTGAAATTCATACCAAATACTCAGGTCTATAATACCTTTAAGCTGTAACAAAATCAAACTTCTATGTCAACGCAATCAAAAGAAACAGCAATTTAAGCTGCATATTTTGAAACTCGCAAGTACTCGCAAGGGAATCAAAACCTAAAAGGTACTTCCAGTCGACCTAGAATCTTGAAATTTGGCATGAAGCAACGTTTTATAGGATACATAAAGGAAAAATTCCGAAAACCTTAAATTTTTTGTTACATTACAAAATATATATTTTTGAATAAATATAAACTTATTACTTTTTTCCTCATGAACGCGTAGAGCTATCAAGTTGAAATTCATAACAAATACCTTGCAGGTTTGTACGGAACCCTCGGTGCGCGAGTCCGACTCGCACTCGGCCGGTTTTTGTGTAGTATATTAGTTGCTTTATTATTTTTAACACTACATCACAAGTAACTGAATACAAAAATTTAACCAACAATATTGAATACTGCCAGTGCTTCAGCTGCAGCAACAGCTGAAGCAGTTACCCAATCTTCACAATGTGTAATTGTAAGTCTAAGAGCCTTATTGAAATCCTTGAGTGGTTTAAGTATAGATCTGCCAGCTGCTGCATATTTCCTTTAATCACATTAAATTATTGGCTTTTGGGTTCTACCGATATGTACGTACATATCGGTTTTTAACCGACTTAAAAACAAACATTTATGTTTGGCTTTTTAGTTTTTTTCAAATCGGTTTTTTCATTATTATTTATTATTTTTCCAGGACAACCCTAGTGCAATCCTTATGCAGCCAGTGTAAAACGAAAAATGATTTCTTGAGACAAATATTCGTAGATATGCATTACCTGTGTTATTCTGTCTTAACTTTTTACGTAAATTAACGTTTATAGAATAGAATAATCAAACTGTGTACTTATAATTTGAAGCTCATTAGTAAATATATATCATACTAGCTTTTGCCCGCGACTTCGTTCGCGTGGACTTCAGGTTCGTCTCGTCTAGTAGCGCAAAAAATGTGTTTTTTTACGACCTCACATTAGAAACCTCAAAAATCTGGTGATCCTATTATCATACTAGTGGCTCTGTGAGCTGTTGACCTCGTTTTGTTTCAATATGGCGGAAATTTACCTTTTTATTACTCATCTTTTTTACGTTTTCGTCTCGCATATCTTCACCACATTCTTTTTTCAATTTTGCAAACTGAGTCGGTCAAAAATATTCAATATACCTGCTTATCAAACCTTCTCACAACATTTCATTAGAAACGGTTGAGAAATGAGAGCTCTAGGCGAGAATCATTCAGTTCATTCAGCAAACTGATCTGACTCATTCTTCGCGTGTCACATCACTATCTTGTTCGTATGTATGCTGCGTAGTTACGTGAAAACTCTGATTGTGTGCGTGTAATGTTTCATCTGTTGAATTTTTTTGTAGTGTGCGTTTATCGCCACAGCAAAATTTGTGTCTGTTGAGTTATTCATCTAATGGTGGTGTGCTGTACGTGTTTACCTCACTCCCCCCTAAAAGTGGTGAAAAAATTTGTTAGATAGACGCGTGTCCGTATTGGCATCTCCAGGGGGCTATATACTCAAAGAGAGCTTAGGGTATAGATAGTGTGAGTTTCATCAAAATCGGTCCAGTATATAGATGGGCGGGTGGGTAAAAATACAGTGGATATTTATCCAATTTATTCCCACCCGGTAGGTAAAAATTGATTTATACCTAATTTACCTGGGTGTTTATTAAGAATGCTGGGTATTTATTAAATTTACGATGAATACTCATTGTTTTGAGTATCATTTGGCTGTGTATGAATACCTAGACCTACAATATGATTAGAAATATCGTTTATGCTATACATTCAGTCATCATATTCACTTAAAATCATAAATTATATTATTCGTTTCAACAACAATGTTTATTAATGGGCACTTGCCCCCGGAAATGGGGCAAGTGCGCCTATTTTAAAAAAAGAGACAAATAAGAGCGTTACAACAAAATAAAATGTTTGAGGCTATAAAACATCATGAAAAAACGCATTACTCATGTTTTTAGTTTGATTTTCCTGTCCTGTAGGCAACGACGGCTTCTTTTAGAAATTTGGGGCAAGTG
Source organism: Pyrausta aurata (assembly GCA_963584085.1). Classification (NCBI taxonomy): domain Eukaryota; kingdom Metazoa; phylum Arthropoda; class Insecta; order Lepidoptera; family Crambidae; genus Pyrausta; species Pyrausta aurata. Next base: position 4,160,734 of record OY757254.1, on the reverse strand, counting down.
CGCCATAGATTTGTAGTCAGCTATCAGCTAATCAGTTATAAAAAAGCCAATACAGAAACGATTCTTTAAAAAAACATTATCTGAAAAAAAAAAGGTTGGAAACTTTAAACTGCGTCACATGATAAACAACTTGGGCGCACTTGCTCCACTTGAAAATTTTAAGACTAAGATTTTAAATTCTAAAAAAACAATAATTCATTATTTAGAAAATAAATTTACACACGGATGCAAAGAGAAACTTCTAAAGTTTGAACTCGCCGCATTGGTTTCTTGAATAACACCAAATATTAAAATATGCACGCGGATCACTGACCTCGTGTCTTCTCGAGTAACAGGTCAATCAAAATGTAGTAAGTTTAAAGTAAGTCTTGGATAGGTGAACGGAGCCATCTGTGATTTTGAAGTAATACTAATGCGTTATTTTAATCTTTTTTTACAGTTTTTTGGAGTCGGTTCAATTTTTTATTTTGTTAGAAAATATCAATAAACTTATTTTTCATTATAATAAATTAAAACCTTATGGAATCGATGACTGGTTACTGGCTATATTTTAAATTTTTGATTCTATTACAGGCCACACCCTGTAATATATCCCATATCCGTATGAACGCGGGAAAGATATATCTCGGGGTATAAAATATATCCCATAATCAAATAAAGGAACATCAAGCCTTTTGTATTGCTGCTGCGCCTGATCTCTCATCATAGGTCATCTACATATCTCCAGCATATCTATCTAGCTTATTGAACTAAATGGCTGTTAAGCTAATACCACTCATGGATACTGTCTTAAGAAGGAAATCGCACTTACACTCAGATAAATTAAATACAAATTAACTGCAATATTTTATTTATAAACATAAATCAATTTAATTAAGCTGTATCTTTTATTATTTGACATTAATATGGATATTTTAAAGCTGTGCAAACATAAAACTATAAATTAATATAATTATTAGCAAAATATTTACAAATTAGAATGACAAAAATTAATTAACTTAGCTAATGGAACTTCTTTGAAAATACTTAATACATTTACGATTATCGGAGTTAAGTAATACTTATAAGTTAAAGATCCCAAGAAAACAAATGATGTTTAACCAACATATCTCTGACACCTTCTTTTAGTGGTTGATTTTGGGTATCCTTCTTCAAGGGCAGTTCCCAATCTGGATTCAAATTGAAACCAAATTGAGAAAGTATTCTTAATTCACATTTTATTTGAACCCATCCTGGCGAGTTAATAAAGGACCATGGATGATACCACTTCTGAACAACATCAACACATGAACACAGAACTTCAAGCCATAAATGCAAAGCTTCTTCATTCAGTCCCATGCATATAAGCGTACGAAGTTTAACATCCATTTGGGCATGTGCATTGTCATGTGACAAGTTGATGGCTTGCACACATCTGTAGAGTAGTTCTTCAGGAGTTAGAACTTTCCCATCTTCGTCCAATCGATATGTCTTACATAGAACTAAACGACTGTATACTGAGTTGAAATCTTTTTCAACTTCTCGAGATGACGCTTCTTCAATAAATAACCAGGGGTGGCATGGCCCATCCAGGAAACTTGGTCGTTTGATTCCATGCAAAAGGACTCTTTTAAAAGCAGGAGCTAAAACTCCTCTAACCAGGTGTGCAGCTTTCTCTGTAACTGAATCATCTCCAGCTCTGCTGTACTTGACACCTTTTTCATCCAATAATTTTACAAACCTTGCAGGGAACCAACCTCTCAAGCCATTTAGTTCACCAATCCAACAGTGTTCATCTCTAGAGCTGATTACTTCAATGACATCATTCTTTCTGAAACCCAATTCATCACCATCTCTTCTTTCAAAGTCTAGAAGGGCTTTAGCGCGACGCCGTTTACTTCTCGAAACATTGACATACCGTTCTCTATCAGCTGCATGACTTTGCATGGTATAATCAGCAGTCAATTGAACTTCAGATGCTAACTGTGGCTCTAGAGCTAAGAAATGGCGTGCTACTTGTAATATAGCTTCTCTAAGATCAACTAAAATTTCTGTCTGCTTCACATTTTTTGACACAGAATCATCACTGTTGCTATCTTCTCCAAACAGTATTGTTTGAATAACAGATTTGCTTCTTTTTATTTGTCTCCTCTGCAACTGCTGTTTAGGAAGGTTAGGCACAGCACTAGGGTTCCCCACTAAGGCTCCTTGATCAGCCATTAGATAAGCCAAATGTCTTCTTCTATGTGTGTCTATTAAAGTTGGACTTAAAGTGTCACCACAGACTTCATCTATTGTTTTTATTAAGAGATCCATATCATCTATTTCACCAGGAATATCAGATAATGCATTAAATATTTGGGCAGAGTTTGATATCTCTGTAAATCTGTTCTCTTTTATTTTTAACATTGCCAAAGTTACTTTAAAAAGTACAATAGAGCCATCTAAAAAGAATAGATCCCAAATTCTAAGCAGAATTTTCATATTGACAACATTTGCATAAAGGGTCAAAAACCAGTGCATGGTTATGAGAGAGAGTTCAATGTCATGTGCATTTAATACTTGGTCAATGCCAGGCAAGTAGGACGATATAAGGCTCCTTAAAACTTTTTGGTCTGCTTGAATTCCAATTAAAGTTGAGGAGTAGTAAGACGCTGGTAAGAGATCTTCAACTGTTGTGCACATTATCCAAAATGCTTCCTCTTCCTCCATCAGCAGCAAGAGTGAAGCAGCAATCATTCCTGTGCCTTGACAATAGCCAATATCAGGATAAAGCCATGCTAATGAACGCAAGATTCTACGTAACCTGGGAACGCCAGTGCTTGTCGGATGTGAAAAACAAACATTATTAGGCAATATTTGAACCAAATCCTTCTCAATTTGTTTACTTGTCACTAATCCGTCATCACTTGATGCTCTCACTATTTCATGATATGTTATTTCTGTGGAGGCACGCTTCTTATTAGCACCACAGAGGTGCATCCAAACTTGTGGACGGAGGGAATGTGGAACACCATCTTTTACCATTTTCTGTAGCTTATCATTTTTCTCTAATTTACCTTCCTTTTCAGAGAAATTTATTTCCTTGCTGTAGAATTCCCACTGCAAGTGGTGTTGATCATCTTCTACAAGTGCACTGGAGAGAAGTTTGTTGGTACATTGCTCAGCTTCAGGCACGTCTTCATCTTCAACACAAAAGCCAAACTCGTCGAATCTATAATCTGGAAGTCCACCACCGTGTCCCTCAGACTCTGGTTGTACTAACTTTGCCATGATATCTTGAGGCACCATACTCGGCGTGAGAGCTGAGAAAGGCCCCCCAGGGGTCGGAAGCAGTTCATCTGCAATGTTTAATCCACGTATGGCGTCTATTACATCTTCTGGGTCATCATCTGCTAATGCTGCACTAATTTTACGTTCGTGATCTTCACGTCCTACATAACCGTCATGGTCGCGTGAACTGAACAACGACTTTGCTAGATCCATTTCATAAGCGCATAAATTACAAACAATGAAACATTACAACACGCTTTCTCTCGCCGATGCGAAAATGCGAACGAATTAAATACAATTTATTGAACGTCAACATGAAAAATAAGGTCAAGTACGTCAACAGCCGTCACAATGACAGCCACAGATTAGTAAGAGTATGTGATGACAGCCGTCACGTCACAATCAGTCATACAATGATCACAGTACAACTTATTATGTATCCTGCAGTACAAGAAGCTTATCATCTTGTCACAGTTGCAGTAGCACAAACACACACACACGCAATATAGACCACATACGGAAAACTAAGACGGAAAAGCATACGGATCGATCAGACAGACCGGACAGCGGACAAGCGCGGACATTCAACAACGTCAAAATTAGGGTTGCGCTACCACATCTCAATGGTAAACAAAAACAAAACGACCTACTTACCGGAGTTAGCGGTGATACCGGTAAAAATGTCTATGAATGCTTGGACTTGGATGGATCAGCTTTTGGCATTATTCTGGCTTTTGATTTTGTCAAGGACTTGGGCATTAACTAACTTGGAAAAAATACACGATTGATTACATAAGCTTGTGGGTGGTGTGGTACTGGTGGGTAGGTGATGGAACATTATCGGACGTGACGTGTAACCTACGTGGCTGTGACAGATTTGCACAGCAGTCTTTATAAATATCCAGCGTTCCCACACTTCCCACCCAGTTTTTTGACTTTAGATTTGACGAAACTGTAAATAAGGGTTCCGTTTATTGTCATCGGTTACGGAACCGGATAAAGGCAGGTTACCTAACAGCCATATTGACAGCGGTTGGTTTGACAGTTGTAGTATGTCTGGCTGTCGGCCTGACCAAAGAGGATAGAACCATGGGCCTGACTGACTGACTAAAAAAAAAGCAAAAATGGCGATGATGGGATTGTTGTTTGCTCGGATGTTGTTTTGTTTTGCTTGATTGACTAAAAGTCGTTCTTGTCAAAATTAATTGAATTTCAAGATTTTCAGTTTTATGCCAAACAGATTTTGGTGTATTTCTTTCTTTGACAGCCTTTAATATCGTTACCAGGTTAGTAAACTGTTTCCTTTATTTATCAATTTTAGTATGTATATTTCATCACAATTAGAATAGATTTATAATTATATTGAGTTTAACAAGCCCCATGTACGTAGGAATACTAACTATGCGTGAAAATACTGCAGTTACAATGACATGTAGTTTTACTGCAAATCTATTATTACAATCGCTGTGACATCTTCACTGTATAGGTTATATTTTGTAAATACACTCGCTTATGCCTTTCCTTTAACCCGCTGCTGTACCAGTAACTAACAAGACCTTTCAACATTAGGATGGCAGCAAAAGTGTGTTGCATACAGAACTGTAAGTCCTGTTCAACAAGAACTGAAGATATTGGTGTCACTTTCCACAAGTTTCCCCGGGTGGTCTCGCTTTGTGACTCCTGGGTCAAAGCCACACGGCATGACGTTACTAAAACCGACACTCCCGCATATGTTTGTTCACGACATTTCTGTAAAAGCGATTTTCAATGTTACAAGGACTCTAAATATGTACTGAAGTCAGGTACCTATTTTAAGAAAAAATATTTAGCTTGTCGATGCTGAATTGTATATTTTCTTTGTAACGAGCTAGTAGTTGTTTCATTTATTTGCAGTTGATACATATGGTTTCTGTTTGAAATATGTTGTTTTAGTATTCTTGTGGTACATACTCATTGAGTAACATCATAATATGTTTATTTTATACTTTCACACTGTGACACTTAAACAATTTATGAATGATATCTTTTTATGTATTTACATTGAATGTTGCTATCAGTTCTGTCTCACAAGTGCTGTCTTTAGTTCTTAGTAGAATTGGATTGAGTTCTGTAGTATACTAACTATGCATGAGTGTAGTACTAATCAGATGTATAAAAAAACTTTGGTTTTTTAATCAAACTTTTGCAGACTCTGTTCCATCAATATTTCACTGGGAAACAGAAATGGAAAGTGAGGAGATAGATATGGAGGCAACAAATGAGAATAAAGAAGTAAACAAAAGTAAGGAAGGTGATGGTGAGAATTTGGATGCAATCAAAAAGTTTATAGAAGATCAAGAGAAAGAGTATACCGAGCAAGAGTCTAAAAAAGAGGAAAATGCTCCGGTTGAAGCTGAAAAGCCAAATGAAGTTGATGGCTGTAAAGATTTTGATGAAAGACTGGCTGTGGCCTCGAGTATGATGGATATGATTCTAAATGAGTCTGAAGAAAGAATTGCTAAAAAGAAGAATGGTAATTCATCTAAGCAAATGAGCCCTAAAGGTTTGTTTCTTTATTTTTACGTAGGTTTATTCTCTTGCTTCCCTATCATGTATATATTTACACTCATATTGTTGAAATACTATGTAACATTCATTATCAAAATATTTGAACTTTCATATTTTTTTAATTTATTTTTTATTAGAAATGAAATTTTGTTGCTAAACTTTAATATTTCTAAGCTTCATTTCAATTTTACATTGGGTTTAGGGAGGAGGGGGGGGGGGGGGGGGGGGGGGGAATCTGGATGTGTGCTGGATTAGACAAAGCATGTATGAAATATATTTTTTTTGGTGGAGGGTTATTATTAGGGATGTACCGACTAGTCGCCGACTAGTCGGTAAAGCCGACTAGTCGGCCATTTTTGTAGTCGGCGACTAGTCGGCTAAATCCGCCGACTAGTCGGCCCGCTTCTCACTCATGTTAATATGCTTAAAAAATAGAGTGATTGAAATGAAATTGTATCTTTACTCTTGTTATTTTTTATTATAAGAATCACAGTTTCAGTTTACAATACAATTTAATAATTGGTATTAATTTAAATAGGAACTCTTCCTTTGACATCCCCAAGTCCCCAAGTTATTCAATCTCGAAATTAATAAAATAAAACAATACTAGAAGTATCTAAGTATAGTAAGTAAGGTCCGCGTGGGCGCCGGCCGCGCGCCAAGGGGAAGCAAACTGTCAAATTAGTTCCATATAGAGGGCGCCAAATGTTTGTTACTCAGGAACTGTCAAAAGCCATACAAATATTTCTTGTTTTGTTGTTATTAGTTAGTTATTTTTAAATGAGGCGCTGTGTAGCTATTGAGTGTGGAGAAATAGGTTCTTACAAATGGGAAAAGGCATTGAGAAGAGGAAACTTTAAATCGAGTGACTTTTCTATGTTATGTGGCAAACATTTCAAAGAAACTATTTTTGAGACTACTTCTAAGACTACAGGTGGGTAAACAATTAAAGTTAAAGATACATACTATTATAAATTAATGAATACATTATGCTAAGCTGCTCTTACGCTAGTACCTACCAAAAAATACCTAATTTTAATATTTTTTTATCCTTTAGTAATGATAAAACTGGCAATTTTTTACAAGGAGCTTTTTGTTTAGACTTTATTTTATCAAATTTACTCCTAGATTTGCTATGAAAACGTGTAAAAGTATAAAACACACTATTTATCTTACCTGTCGACTAGGTCAGCTTTTTTCCCTTTTAACAAAGCCTAACGTTTTCTCAACTCTTTTTTTAGCCTATTTACACGCAAGAAGGAATACACTGTGTAGTAAGTCCACAAAGAAGTGTCTAGAGTCATAAAAAAGTTCACAAATCCACAAAAGCAAAAAAGAATTCAAAGTAATAATATTTGACGTGTAACAAACACACAGCGCCCTCTACCAAAAATTTTTGCGTAATCTTCCCCATTCTACGAGCCGAAAGCGCGCTCACGAACATTTCCGACGCCACCCGGATTTTACCGAAAGTAATGATCGGCATAGCCGACTAGTCGGCCGACTAGTCGGCCATTTTTCTGCCGACTAGTCGGCTAGTCGGCTAGTCGGCCAAAGTCATAGTCGGCACATCTCTAGTTATTATATTATGCAATCTATCTCACTTTTATTTAATTCATAGTCTTGGTATTTGTGGTGCTTGGTATACTTTTTTGTTAGGACCACACTTATAGCTATTGTAGCCAATTTGAGATATAAAAAAAAGGTAATTTTAGTGGCAGGTCTGATGGTACTGCAGGTATATGAGAAGAAGCTTTGCTTCATTTATTTATATCTCTCAATCATATTGTGCAATAGTGATATCATTCTTAGGAAAATTTGTTAAGTAGTATATTTTAACCTGCTCCTTATTCTTGGCACACACTAGAACTGAAACTTGGTCTTTGACTTTGAAAGTGTTTATTTTTATCACAATTAATTGAACAATTTGGTTATTTACAGCAGGCAATAGTATGTCCTTATCGGTCGGATCTAAAGTGGAGGCGCGAGACTTTGAAGAGGATTGGTACCCAGCACAGATAACGGAAGTTGACTATGAGGAGATGGAAGTACTTGTGCATTACGAAAATTCGACCAAAAAGTAAGACTATTTGTTCTTTTAAAGTTGCTTCTAAAACATACCGTCCAGAGATTTTTAACCGCACTGCGAACGTCATGCCCTATGTTACGGTTGCCGTAGTTAGTCGCACCTGCGGGCCTTTAGCTTTTGGTCTGTTTAATCACACTAAAATGGTATCTCTCTTCACAAAAAAAAAATAATTGTTTTTTTATTAATTATTAAATAAATAAAAAATCTTTATTTGTATTAGATGTGGTACATCAGTGGTGTTAAATAAGTTACATAGGTAGAACATTGCACATTTAGCCAAATTGAACTTTGTGGCACTGTAAGTTGTACAATTATTCCATGTTTTAAACATAAAACAGTAATTTGTAAAATGTCAATCCTTTAATTGGCTGTAGCCTGTAGGTAATATTAAACAATCATTATTTGTCTTGTAATTCTTTAGAGCTGTCTGTGTATTGATGTAAAATTAATAAATATGTAACTGTTTCTTTTTCCAGACATGACGAGTGGATAAGCGTAAGCAGTCCGCGACTGAGGCCCCTTTCGGCCGCTTCCCTGTCATCCCCTAAGCCAGCGCCACCACCGACACCCCAGCCTCCACCTGAGACCACTACAGAAGTGGTGCCAAGTGCTTCAACAGCACCTGAGGAACCGAAACAGCCTGAAGAGAAGAAACTAACATTCGAGGTGGGAGAACGGTGTCTGGCTAGATGGAGAGATAGCAGGAGATTTGTTGCGACTATTACTAAAGTATTGGATGACGGTAAGGGAAATTGTGAATTAAAGACAAAAATAATGAAATAATTTATTGGCATAACATCAACACACATAAACAATATTACACATAAATTACAAACAAAAAAAAACTAAATAACCCAAAAAAGTGAAAAGGAGAGGAAAAAAAAACACTAGAATGAATAAGTATCCATCCCATTAACTTACTCTGATTTTTGTTTAAATAGACCAGAATGACAGCTTTAATCGAACTTTTTATTTTTTAATGTTGCTAGCATAGTATAGTGTTGTAAGAATTCAATTGTACGATTAATTGAAATTGTGATATGAATTTTTATTAATGTGATTTTACTGATTGGGATAAATTATACATGATAAACATTCCAAATCCGAGTATAGCTATCCCCCGCGAATGCTTTCGCGCGTTTTAAGTTTGCTCCCTCCACACCCGTCGCAGGATGATGTTTTATAGGCTTCCTCGATAAATAAACTAACACCCACAACAATATTTTTTCAAATAGGTAGTTCCTGAGATTAGCGCGTTCAAGCGAACAAACTCTTCAGCTTTATAATATTAGTACCCCCGCGCCGCCTTACCAGTTCAAAATCGCATCGTCTTTTGGTTGAAGTGATCAAATAAAATAATTACATCTATGATTTCACATTTGAACTGTTAAATAATACTATATATACAACAAATAATTTCTTTGCTGTCCTTAATTATTTGTCATCTACATCATCCACAAATTAGGCTACTTTTTTTTAATGTATTTTATTTTTTTATCACCAGGCCACTACGAGGTAGTGTTCGACGACGGATTCGCGTGGAAGTGCACAACGTCCAGACTCCACAAGATGAAAGATCAGTCGAAGCCAGCAACACCGACTGTAGACGTAGCATATGTCTCCCAGCCACCGACCGTTCAGGGGGCGGGGCCTAACAGTGCCACGCCTTTACCCCCCACTCCCGCTTTCCACACCCACTTGTTTGATCCTACCCGAGATTATTTAGGCTCGAAAAGCGAACGACGAGAGAAGAAACGGAAATTGAATATAAAGGAAATCTTTAATATTGGGCAGAAGAAAATGAAGAAACAAGTGACGCCTAGTGTGACGCCTAAACCGCCGGCGGCGAGGAAGCAACCGAGGATTATAAGGAAGAAGCCGGCACCAGCTAAAGTTACGCCGAAGCAGGAAATCCCAGGTACATTTAACTCATCTCTACTATGAACATTTATACTAATATAAAGGATTTAGCACACTGGTTACGGTCTGTGGTCCGGTCCATACAAAATTTACTGGATGCGGGCAATTTTGTATGGACCGGACCACAGATCGCAACCATTGTGCCAAATCCTTAATAGTTTAAATTTTCGAGTGTGACACTGTAACACACGTATTAGGCCCAATAGGCAAGGCGAAAAATTTTGAAATCCTCTTCCGTAATGCAGATAACCATCTACTGTTTACAACAAAACCTTTATTTCGGATTAAATTCGTAATAAATTTAAGATATTGGAAATTGAAAGCCATTTTTATAATCATTTATAAATATTGCGCGAAAACAGCTCGCCGTGTCATGGCGTCGTATGTGACGTCATACTTACGTAAACATGAAATTTGTTTACGCGCAGCTAGACAGCAAAGTTAACAAACACTGCGTATTTTTTGTGTTAAAAATGAATTCTAAAGTTTATAAGTGGTGTGCAGTGCCTCAGTGCAAAAATACATCAATAACGACACCCAACAAATTTCACGTTTACGTAAGTATGACGTCACATACGACGCCATGACACGGCGAGCTGTTTTCGCGCAATATTTAAAAATGATTATAAAAATGGCTTTCAATTTCCAATATCTTAAATTTATTACGAATTTAATCCGAAATAAAGGTTTTGTTGTAAACAGTAGATGGTTATCTGCATTACGGAAGAGGATTTCAAAATCTTTCGCCTTGCCTATTGGCAAATTCAAATTCAAATTTGTTTATTGCCATTTAGTGTACAATAGGTGTTAAAAATTTTCATGATGATTTAAGCCAGGATTACTGAATTATACCATCATTGTGTGTGTCAGTTTATTTGATTTTGACAGAGACGGAAATAAGATATAATCCAGGATTAGCGTAATCCTGGTTTAAATCAACATACGCAATTGGGCCTTAATTTGGTAAAAAGAGAGAATAAGAAAAAAAAAATTTCCTATTCTGTGTATCAGTTGTACAACCGGAGTCATACATTTATTATGAAATACTTTACTATACTTTTTATGCAAACTCTAACTTAAATTATTTTAGACGCTGTAGCCTCCATAATTGGCACTCTCGAATCTACTGAACCGGTTCCATCACCAAAAGCAACAGAAATTAAGACAGAAATTAAAGAAGAAATAAAACAAGAAACAGAAGTGCCATTAAGTATGGAAGAAGTAGATATTGTTAAAGACGAACCAGAGGAGATGAAACAGGAATTGGCCAAGGTCGTAGATGATGTGGACGAGAGCAAAGACTCGATTCAGGTGGTTGATCCGATGAATGACGCCTGCGATACGTCGGACACGGGTGACAGCAGACCTGATAGTGATCTTGTGAGTGAAGTTGACCCATTCTTAACACGTTCCGGGACACTATTCCAGACACAATAGATGTTTTATTGTTTTCACGCCTGTAGGCGTTCACTGTCCCGGAACGTGTTAACACTTTAGTGGACAGTGAACGCCTATAGTCGTGATAACAATATAATTTATAGTGTGTCTGGATTATTGTCCACTGTGACCCCTTACACACTGCTAATTTTAGAATCATCATCATCATTATCCGCCAAAAGACGTCCACTGCTGAACATGGGCCTCCCCCACGGCTTTCCATAACTGATGATTAAATGTTTATAAAAACACATCCCTGAGAGACACTTTTAGTCTCATATTGTAGGTTTTTGACAAGGTTCTTGTCGAAGCTCGAGGTCACAATCTTGCAATAATCATTGGACCATAATCATCATCATCGAGTGTGCAAAAAATCATATCTACCTGACTGATTTAACGCAAACTCAATGTTCAATATTACAGGAATATAGAAGAAGAGTTAGTATAACTAAACCGAATATTTTTATTACAGGCCCATGACGGCGAAATGAAGCTTGAGAAGTTCGAAGAAGTGGAAGACAAGCAAGAGGTCATCGACCGCATCAAAGAGGTCATAATAAAGTTGGAGGACAACATCAGCAAAGCAGAGGGTTCTCCCAAGCCCGAGGTCAAAACAGAAACTGTCGAGGTCAAGGTCAAACAAGAAGAGAAGAAGGTTAAGAAGTTGAAGATAAAGAAGGTTAGGAGTCTTATTACAGGATCTTTGATATTGGCGATTCTTTAATTTGTATAAAAAATATCTTACATGGTAAATGTATGTATCTTAAATAAGCAAAGTTTCCATACATTTACCAAGTGCGTATCCTTTACGGCTTAAATCACTATCCATGGGTTTAGTGATTCAGCCGACAGCAAAAATAGGGTAGTCGTTCAAATATTAGTCACGTGTGCGTTTTGACATTCATGTCTACCTCTCACCGCTCCGATAACTCGGGCGGTTATGTCTTAAGGTTGAAGCATATCTATCCAGTCGTAAAGACAACAAAACCGCACGCTATGGATAGCAGACGCCTCGACGGATCGCGTTTGCTACAACTTATGACAGTTCATCTTGTAAATAACAGCTCGTTTGACTGGGTGGATGGATACTCGACGAACAATAGACGACTAGCCGTAAGCGCATTACAATGCATGTGTCGCTGGTCGAGAGTGGGTACCGAGTTGATCTCGACCCGATGTAGCTACGCTACGAATTTGATAGGTATGCGATGAAGTATGGAGTTTTACACAAATAATACTGAACGCCTCGAGTTAATACGGTGCTGTTCCCATTACGGGTGTTAAGATCTGCTTCAATCTTTATCCTTGCGCACTATAGCATTGTATAATTTGTGTATGTTCAATTTGGAATCTTTTGATGTGAATTTTTAATGAATTCCCACTCTATCCCAAAGCAAAAGAAGCTCCGTCTACTCAACGAGAAGAAAGTCAAAAAGCAAGTGGAACAGGTGAAATCCGAACTGGAACTGATGAAGCGCAAGTTCGACGAGATGCGGCGTCAGATGATGACCAGGACTGAGGAGTTGACAACACACGAGTTGCCCGAGAGTTTCTTGCTGCCGGGCGAGTGGTGCTGCAAGTGGGTGAACGGGCAGCCGGTGGGGAAGGTCTGCGAGCTGGTGGAGAAGGAGAAAAGCGCTGGACTACCGAGAAGGAGTGTTCAGGTTAGTTTAAAACTAAGACTAGTCTCTGAGAATAGGTAAACACCTGTATTCTAGACTGTACAGGTTCCGATAACTATAGGTAAACCGCTTCATTGAGACTTCGCCTGCGGTGCGGTGGGGCGCGGGGGGAGATGAGAGTGGCTGCCCGTGTCGTCTCCCCCCGCGTCCCGCCACCCCGCAGGCGAGGTCTCAATTACGCGGTCTACCTATAGTTGAGTAGAGTCCAGCAGGGGTTAGAAAAAGGTAACGAATGCTTTAAACATGGCAGCTGAATTGGTATTATAGGATTTATATGCTGAGGTGCTATATCCAGACTTCCAATCTAGGGGGAAAGACCTTACTTAGGAGGCTTTTCACATAGATGTCAATGTGGAATGCTGCTTCTTGAGCTACCTAGGTCTAGCCCTTTAGGCTAGGCCCTACATTCTGCATGGCGTAGAAAGAATAATAGAAGTTAGGATGTGGCTCAGGAGTAGACCTTGCTACTGTCTCTTAAATAGCCACTTAGTCTTGCTTTATGTTCTGGCCAAAACAAGGTATATTTGGCCCTTTAGCAGCTTTATCTAAGTTACCTAGACCCTAAATCCTGTCCAGTAAAATATTATTTTTGGGTGAGTGATTCCAAGAAGGAGTGTACAGATGAGTTGGACACAGGAGTTGTCTGAGATTGATTGCTGTTTTTTTTTTGGTTTGTACTATGTTGGTCAAGAGAAGGGCCCAAGAGTAAATCAGAGCAGGTAAAACCTTTATCTGCCGTCTCTTGAGATCCCTTTACTCAGTTTCCTAGACTTTTAAGACTGAACGAAGTATATGTAACCCATTGTATATTGAACAGGTCGTGGCCCGGTGAATTAAAGACTTAAAGACATAGCCGATTTGCAAAGACATGTTTTCTTACTATATTTTGCAGGTGGAGGACCCGAGACTACCCGAAGGTTGGACAAAGCACATGGTACGCAGAAGCCTGGGCAGTTCAGCTGGAAAGTGGGACGTTGTTTTAGTCAGGTATATTTATCACCAAACATACGCAAAATCGTTCACTGAAGTGAAATGAGTGATATAGTCCAGTAGTAGCCGAAGACATCCAGTTCATTTAGCTCAGTAGTCCACTATCACAATCTCACTCACTACTTCTTTTACGGCCATTCCCTATATCCATTCTATTATTTATTTATTTATTTAAGAACTTTATTGCACAAGTAACAGTGTATAAAAGGTGGACTTAATGCTAAAAGCATTCTCTCCCAGTCATACCTTTAGGTCATGCAGAAAGATTATAAGTGGGTGCAGGAGCATAATGTAGTAAAAATTTAGGAAAACTGTCTGAATTCTATCTGTGGTTATGCCCTACTAGAGATAGAAATGATTATCTACCTTTAGATTTTGTGTCCCTATAACATTTATCAGCACCCGTTGCATGGGTTGGCTTGTCGCGTCGCGCGCGACGCGGTATAGATAGATATAGGTATATAAACGATCGCAAGATGTCGATATAACTGACGCTATGCTAACTTTTCTAAACTGTCAAACTTGTATAAAAAACGGCAGCCATAATGCAGCCATTACGCACTAGAGACAAATTGTCTACGACCTCGCGTTATAGATATATTAAAAGACTGTACCATGCACGTGGAGATAAATTATCTAGGTAGACGCGGTAAAACGCGCGACAAACGGGTTTATCGATGTGCCATGCAATGGGTGCTGGTTGAGGAAATCCTATCTCCGGTCGAGGATAGCTATCTACCGATGACTAATAGTTTGCATATAGAAAACGGCCGTTTGTCTCTAGGCAACCACTTTCTAACTAAAATCGCTTGTACACACGATGCAAAAACGGGCGTCACTTCAAACAATAGGCGACGCTAGGTGCAAGCGATTTTGGCTCTTTAGGTGGCCAACTTATGTGAGACATAAGTTGGCCCTAGTGTTAAATAAAATATTGATCAAATCGGAATGACTACATATATTTATTATTTTTTTATTCCATACAGTCCAGAAAACCGTCGTTTCCACACGAGAACAGACATGCGTCACTACATGGAGGCGCACCCGGACGTGGCTGCGAGGCTGAAGGAATACGAAACGGTGCTCATGGACTTCGGAGTACATCTCAAGCTGGCGCGGCGCATGGGCTGGGTCACGTCTACGCCAGGTTAGTGTCTACACGTTAGTAATTTTCGAAACTTGATCAAACGAAATGTGCGGAGGCTAGACCCAAAATTATCGACAAGAAAAATAAGAAAAACATTTTTTGACAGACATTTTTTTTAAATCACAATTTCTTCTTTTAATTTTTCTCCATTCTTTTTATTAAAACGGTGTAATATTTTCCAAAGTAGTCTTATTTGAAAGCTAAACAGTTTATCTGTCTAAAAAGATTAAAAAATACATCCATTAATAACACCTAAAATTTGTGTAAAAAATTTGCTTATTTGGCAATTTTTTTTTCTGTCAAAAAATATTTTTTATTATATCTTTTGTAGATAATTTTGGGTCTAGTATCCGCATAATATTTCGTTTGATCAAGTTTCGAAAATACACATTGAATTTGTTTTCAAAAAAGAGTAAATCTCTGCATGACCTAAAGGTCTGACTGGCAGATAATGCTTTTAGCATTAAGTCCACCTTTGTACACTATGATTTGTGCAATAAAGTCTTTAAATAAATAAATAAATCGCTTCATCTTCGTCCCTGTCTATGCCACGCCTGGTATAGTTTAGCTAGACTGCTAGAGATTATAGCAAACCCATCAGACTTGTACAATTGGACTCGTGTTTATTTATTTATTTAAAGACTTTATTGCACAAATCATGGTGTACAAAGGTGGACTTAATGCTAAAAGCATTCTCTGCCAGTCAAACCTTTAGGTCATGCAGAGAGAAGGCAATAGGTTTCCATTTACACCCTGTATGTTGCCCACTAGATGGCGTGACCGACGCGCCAGTGTTGTCTCTGCCAGCGGGCACTCTGTTGACCACGTCGCCCATCGTCAAGCGACAGAAGCTGAGCCTGAAGCGGCCGCAGCCTAAGGACAAGAAGAAGAAGAAGAAGCGCTTCATCAAAATGCCCAAGTATCTCGTCAAGGTACGACCCTATACATTATATTACTATAGTCGGCGCGGTAGCAACTGAGTCGTGATGGCATAACGTCAATAGAGATATCGATTTCTTTATCGGTAAGTGAGAGCGAGACAAGAGACTGATAGGACTCATTTGAAAACACGCCGACAATAGATTTTTTTTTTATTGAGGAAGTTCTTAGCCTGGACCGACTATAGAGAGTTATTGGTCCTGCCAGCGGACGGACAAAGTTAACCCACCAATTCGCCCATCGTCAAGCGTCTACTCGAAGTACAACGTATACATTACACAACCAGACACTAGAAAACTGTGAAATAACTCACAGATTATAGCAATTTTTCTTGGCATAGCTTGGCTCTTAAATCGCGGTCCTTTTTCGAAACAAAACAAACAAAATCCTAATCACGTAAACAACTTGCTTTTGAAGTAATCTTCTATAATATAAAAATTAACCGCAAAATTTGTTGGTAAGCGCATAACTCAACAACGCCTGGACCAATTTGGCCAATTCTTTTTTTTTATGTTTGTTGAAGTTCAAGGATGGTTTTTACGGCGAGAAAAATTCTAAAATTTCCAGAAACACCCTAAAACAGCCCTTTTCTTTTTCCCATACAAACGTTTTGTAACTAAAACGAAGAGTCAAAGAAGATAATAATTATCCATAAAACGGGGCCGGGGCGAGACGGGGCTGGGGGCGAAACGAAGTTCGCTGGGACCGCTAGTTTGAAATAAAAGTGTGGGATTCCAACTGGCTTTTTAATCTTTTGCAGACTCCAATCAAACCGGAGAACTTAACGCCTGCAGAAACTGATCCTTTGGCACTCCCAGCTGAAAATGCATACGAAGCCCCGCCTTTAGAAGACGGATATGGTATGTATTAATCAAAGAATCACAAAAAATGCTTACGTGCTTTATTTTTATAGTATCTTTAGCTATTGCTACTATTTTTTTTCTTTGTTTTATTAAATGTTCGTCTTAAAATTCATATTGTTCATGCGGCAGCTAATAACTCTCATTTATTTTTATTTACTTTTCATCATTACAGTATGGGTCGGATCTCTAAAAGTGCAAATAATAGACACCCTTCTCCGCTGCCCGGCAGAAGGGTGTTTCAAGAATTTCCGCAACAACACTCTTCTACAAATGCACATAAAACACTACCACAGGGAAATGCGCAAAATGCTCGGCCTCACGCCGAAAGTTCTAGATCTAGCCTCTGCTAGAAGTAAAGTACCCGTTGTTGAACAATCAAAGACGAGAGAAGCAGAATTTAAAACACTGAAAGTCAAAATACCGAAGCTGTCCAAACGTATGCTGGAACAAACGAAGCAAGAAATCAAAGAGGAAATTAAACCAGTGGCGGATGTAAAACTTGAGGCAGGGCGTTTAACCCCAGTGAAGACCGAAGAGCCAATATTAAAAATGCAAGATTCTCCAAAACTTCGGAACGCTTTGGCCACCAAACCGGTTAAGAGACCTCGTGTCCTCTTACCAGTTCGAAAACCAGACCCTGATGAAACGAGCCAAGAAGATAATAGTGAACCAGCAGTAGACATACCTATGGAAGTGCTGGACTTTGAAACGGAGATATCAACGCATACAGTCACTAAGCCTCTCGGTTACAAGGAGAAGAAGAGAGTAGCTACTTTGAAGCCGATGAGTGAAGATGATGAGTGGTTGGGTGTGCCTTCAGACGTGGAGACAAGGTCTAGTTTCCCGCGGTCAGGGTCCCCGGATATGACTGAGAGGAAGCAAGCGGTGTTTTCCGAGTCCAATGAGGAACAGAAAGACGCCAATATGTACATGTTTACTGAGAGTAAGTGCATGTTTTGTATTATTTCATTATTTATTTGCATTATATTTATTTGCGACTTTTTTTAAATTTTAACTACTTATTGATTTTAAATAAACCTATGTAGTTCCATCGAAATTGGTATCGTTGATTAAAGCTGTAGTAGTGTACGTATGAATTATGGCTATGGACAAAACAAACAGTATTCACAATTACGCCTTGATTTCAAGTTTTTAACATGAGAAGGCAATCTTTGACCATAAGTGACCTGCTCCAAATTGTAGCTTATGCTTTTCATCTATTCTCTTCTTAGTTTTGGTGACCACGAACTTGGCCGATGCCCAATCGGCTAATGTGGACGCATTCTGTATTTGTTATATAAAATCTTATGAAACACTACCCTGCGTGATCTGCACTTTATTCTAACGGACTTCAGTATGTCTGCGGGCACTCAATCAACATTCATTTTGTTATTTTTAAAGTTCATTCATTCATTCCTTTTGTTGTTTCCAGCGGGCGAACGCATAAAGATCGTGCACATGAAACGCGAGGAAATAATAAACTGTCACTGCGGCTTCCGCGAGGAGGACGGGCTCATGGTGCAGTGCGAGCTGTGCCTCTGCTGGCAGCACGCGCTCTGCCACAACATACAAAAGGAGACCGAGGTATACTTTATTTTTTATTTTTTTATCTAACCTAAATCATCCCGCTGCTGGGCAAAGGTTTCCCCCAATTCTATCCATTCGTCTCTGTCAACGGCCAACGACTCCCAATCTCTCGCAAAGCTGGACAGATCGTCATTTGTATTCATATTTTGTTTTTATTATGCGCAATAGTTTGTGTGTCTTTGACGCCTGTCAATCACTCACGACTTTTTGTTCGAAAACGCAGCGATCCTAAGGTTGTTCACATACTGCGCCGCGGCGGCAGTAGCACAACGATTCGATTATTTCTACAAACACCCTTTTTTAGGGCTCCATACCGAAAGGTAAAAAACGGAACTCTTATAGGATCACTTCGTTGTCCGTCTGTCTGTCTGTTTTTTAAAGGCGGATCAATTATTTTGATATCTTTTCCTTCTTTTTAGTTACCTTTTTTTTAAGTCAGTCATAATTTTCACTTACCTTTTCTGAATGTAACAAATACTTCACTGAAAACCGCCTCAAAACGGTTCATTCAAAACCGAAATAATCTCAAATAGAGAGTGACTTGGTTGCCACCATGCGATATCATAATAGTCTCGATGTAGAAAATATGCAGCTATTAACATAATCAATCATCTATAATGTTCTCTGGTATATTCGATTCGATTTTCAATCGCGAATTTGAAGATTGAATCTACGTTCTCTCATATCCAGGTGCCAGATAAGTACACGTGCAGCATATGCCTGAACCCCCGGCGCGGGCGCCGCTCGCAGCGGTTCCTGCACGACCAGGACCGGCTGTACGAGGGGCTGCTGCCGGGCGCGCGGCCGTGCGAGTCGCTGCGGCGCGCGCACGAGCTCGCCGGCAACCTGCACCGGGTCGCCGACGCGCTGCACGCGCTGCGCGTCAAGTACCACGTCGCCACGTGAGTATACAGGGTGTTTCATGTAACGTGTCAAGCCGATGCGTGGTGATAGGTGAGTACCATACCTATCCATTTCACCCCCATGTATGTTATACAAATATTTATAGTTTAGGAGTTATAATTATTTTTCGATATTTTTCATGATGCACCTAGACGATAGCTTTAAAAAAAACCGGTTAAGTGCGTGTCGGACCCGCGCACTGAGGGTTCTGTGCCACCCTTAACTGAATTCAGGGTCCACTTACTTTCACTTAACGAAAACATCACAATATATTGCGACAGCAAAAATAACTTTGTTTTTCCATAGTGTTTGTATGAAAGACAAAGTTATATTTGCGGTTGATAAAAATGTGCAATATCTCAAAAACTACTGGTTCGATCTCCTTCAAACCAATTTTCGTTGCAAGTTTTTGTTGAGATCTACATCATATATTTTTTTCAAAATTTTCACTTTCTTAGTTCAAAAGTTAGATGGGGGGGGGGACGCCCATTTTACGACTTTGGAAGCGTCTAAATCTCAAACCTTACACTTTTAGAAAAAATGGTTTTAGAAACCTCAACATCATTTTAAACGACCTATCCATAGACACCCCACACGCATAGGTTTGAGTAAAAAAAAAAAATTAGGTTTTAGTTTCATGTATGGGAGCCCCCCCTTAAATATTATTTTTTCTTACTTTTTGTATCTGAATAGGAAAGCGGTAAATAAAATACACCTACCTACCAAGTTTCAGCTATGTGATTCTTATAGTTACAGAATAAAGTGGCTGTGACATACGGACGGACAGACAGACAGACAGACAGACTTGACGAAACTATAAGGGTTCCGTTTTTTGCCATTCGGCTACGGAACCCTAATTATACCTTTTTTTTGGATCCACTTTTCTCAGATATTTTGATTTTAATAGAATGTCCATTATTTTCAATATTATGAGTAAAATAATCGCCATCCTAACTTGGACACAAGGTACAAAATTATTGATCGATACTAAAAAATATTGGACTAAGCAAAACCGAATCGAATTTTCGTCATAAATTTAAAAATACAAAAAAGGTTTTCCATAGTTTCTGACTAATTTTAAAAACTGCTCGACTTCATAAACTTTCGGTACAATATAAAAAACGATGTACTAAATGGGTAATTTTTAGCTAAAATCGGCCGTTGAATGTGGCAAATCAAAAATCTCTTGATTTTCATAATATTTATATTTATTGTTACCTTTGCATATTTTTATCAAATCTGATATTTAGTGTCCCTCTATGTTTAAATAGAGCTCATTTGATAATAAGTTGTTAGTGTTATGTACCTACTACTATCTCTAACCACGACCATATGAGTTAATGAGGGATCCAAAATTTAAATCACATTGCACTCAAATTTCGTACTTTATAAACAACAAATAAACCAGAAACGATTTAAACCAAGACATACATTATAAATAAAACCTAAAACTCACCTAAGCCAAAACTAAATCATTTCCTTGAGGCTTGGGATAGCTAAGCTAATCCTTTAAGCGAGGAACTAGCCAGCTTTAGCTTTTTACCCTAGCATAATTTTAATTTTGGGTCGGGCTCAGCCCTCAATGCTGGAGCAGTTAGTGATTATGTGATTGCGCCAAATTAAAATTCTACTACTGCCAATAATTATTAGTGCTCGCTAGTTCCTCGCTTAAAGGATTAGCATAGCTATCCCAAGCCTCAAGGAAATGATTTTGTTTTTGCATAGGTAGGTTCTATGTTTTATTTATGATCTATTTCTTAGTTTTAATTGTTTTTTGTTTATAAAGTACGAAATTTGAGTGCAATGTGAGTAAAATTTTGGATCCCTCATTAACTCATATGGTCGTGGTTAGAGATAGTAGTAGGTACATAATGTATGTACTTGTTATCAAATGAGCTCTATTTAAACATAGAAGGACACTAAATATCAGATTTGATAAAAATATTCAAAGGTAACAATAAATATAAAAATTATGAAAATCAAGAGATTTCCGATTTGCCACATTCAACGGCCGATTTCAGCTAAAAATTACCCATTTAGTACATTGTTTTTTGTATTGTACTGAAAGTTTATGAAGTCGAGCAGTTTTTAAAATTAGTCAGAAACTATGGAAAACCTTTTTTGTATTTTTAAATTTATGTCGAAAATTCGATTCGGTTTTGCTTAGTCCAATATTTTTTAGTATCGATCAATAATTTTGTACCTTGTGTCAAAGCACAGCCCGGACACTCAGAAGAAACTTTTCATTTTGGCCATACATTGACAGATGGCGTGTTGCACAGACGCTGCGTTTGTGTGCGTGCTATAAGGGTTGACAAAGTCCGTTACACCGCACCGGTCATAGCTATTTTCACATAACAATTTAATATAAACAGATACATAAACAACGTAATAAAATTACTTTAATTTAGTAAACAACGTACCGAGTACTATTTTTCGTAATTTCATATTCACGTGGTATCGTAGAGAAATAAAAAGATAGAATCTACCTTAGCAACACCTGATTTCACCGATCACATAAATGATACAATTATAATTTCCTAACTACACATAATTCTATAGAATGTTACCTTTACCTAACGTTTTTAAAGTTGTTCACTGTAACTGAATAGTTAGAATAGGTTATATGTAGTTGCATATTTTGTATGAAGTTACTTTCCACCTCTCATCTTTTGGGAAACGAAAAAAGCTCCTATCGGAGTCATTTCTCGAGAAAGAAAGACACCCGTACACTGCTCAGTACTTAGGCATCTCTCGTACACAAAACTTTGTACTTCCGCTAACGTCGCAAACATGCGCGTGCCATGCCCGCTAGGCGGTCCCCTAATGAGATCCCTAATTCCGGCGCGATAGTGAGGTAAGTCAGACTAGGGAGGGGAGGTGAGTGTCCGTTCTGTATGTAGTACTATTATATATTCTGTGGTCAAAGTAAGGATGGCGATTATTTTTCTCATAATATTGCAAATAATGGACATTCTATTAAAATCAAAATATCTGAGAAAAGTGGACCCAAAAAATAGTTATAAATTTTTTAAAGCTATCGTCTACATGCATGATGGAAAAATATCGAAAAAAATTATAACTTCTAAACTATAAATATTTGTATAACATACATGGGGGTGAAATGGATAGGTATGGTACTCACCTATCACCACGCATCGGCTTGACACGTTACATGAAACACCCTGTATATGAATAGGGTTAGGTCCACTTGGTGCTCGCAACGACTATGTTTTACCTGTACATGAACCCCAGAGGCATACATGTGCAAATAATTAAATGCAACTTCTGAACCAAATCAATTCGTACTGACGTTAACTGTTATCTACCTCGATGTAAAACTTGTGCAAATCATTTACCGAAATACTCGCCATGACTAAGAATCTATGACTTGGTACAAATGTTCGTGATCATCACATAAACATTGGCGCTATGGAAGCTTCAGTGTAGTAAGCAGAAAACAATAATGTCTTTGTCCACAGCAAAAAGAACCACCCAAAGCTGTACCTCTGGGCCAAAGACTGGGAGAACGGCGAGCTCAGCCTCACCCAAGAGAAGCTGAACTCGGACTACTCGGATCTGAACATAATGATCAGCAGCATCGGGAAGGAGAACCTGCCGCTCAGGTCCGACGATCTGAGGGACGTGGATATACAGACGCCGCCTTCTGAGGACCATGATAGGTAAGTGGGACTTGCGCTTGATTTAACCCGGGATTACGCTAACCCAGGTTTAAATTATCATTCTGTCTCTGTCAACGTCAAATAAACTGACAGAGACAGAAAGTTGATTTAATTCTGGGTTAAATCATCCTGCGCAAGTGAGCATAAGTGAACGTGTGGTATGTCAGTTATTAATATCGGTGCAGTGCGACAACGATCTTTTGGCCGACGCACGGTGATCAATTTCCGACTTTTAGGTGTACAAAATTCAAAAATCTTAATGTGAGGAAAGTTAACAAAAACATACACAATATTAAGTATGAAACCTCCTACATATAATACTATATTAAGAGAGACATACGTCAATTGGTTGTTGAGCAATTAAATATCAAAGTCATCACACAAGTCGATTTTATTGTTTACTTGTATTTTCAGAGCGTTTTACGCGCGCATATAATTGATTCGTGTGTGAAAAACCATTTTGATTTGGACCAAAACAAAAATAGTGCTTATAGTCGAAGGTATTAACAATTATTTGAAGTGGTTTACCGAAACACCGGACACAACTAACCGACCGAACGGACCGACGGACCGAAAAAAAATCTAATAAGAAGCGTGAAGATTTTAACCGGATTTTTAAAGTTTGAAGTAACATATGTTTCAAGAAACAATTAGACACAAGGGCTTATTAAATAAACTGGATAGTATTAACCTTTAGCTTTCAGGAAATGCCATTTTCTTCACTACCTATCGCCCCCTGTGGAACAAACTCATACGATTTTTCAGACAGGGACGCAGAAATAAAAAATAGTGATTTGGCTAAAGTGTTAAAATTACTCTCTCTAATCATTTTTTTTACAACCAGGTCGAAGGGTATTATTCTAACAATATATTTAAGAAGTTCTTCCAGTGGGAAATATGACAAATAGTGATATGAACAGTATTTTTAACGTAATACACACCTTTTGCTCTTTAGCCTTAAGATTCTGAATAGTGTAAGGCTACTGGTAAGATAGGACGTTATGAAATTCTAGAAAAAATATCACGATCGACTTTTGAAATGCAAAACGTTCACTAGAAACAACAATGAGGGGCCAATTCCTCCACAACTAAGACCTAGGGGCTGCTGAACCCGCAAATCGTTTTCCGAGCTGTGTGGTAAAACAAAACCTAGGGGGTTAAATGACGATGTTGGCTCGACAAAACTTTTTATTATGCCGAACTTCAGTTCTAGGCCTCATAGAGATAAATAAGCATTTATTGCTAAATTATATAGCATAATAGAAGAAGCTTAGAAGATATGAAATTGCTTAATGTTTGATGAAATTTCTTCTAAATCCAAATCAAATGATGTTCCCAGCATTTGAAAACAGCATGAAAGCGATCGATCATAGATATCAAGAGTGTCTGAGTTGTTCTAATTGAATTATGTGAATTGTTTTGAGCAAAAAAGTCATTCTTGCTTTTTGAAAGGTAGATTATTACATCAAGTTTATTTTAACAATAAGTCATGGGCTGGTATCACATAATTATGTCGCTTTACATATAAAAAATAAGTTAATATCGTATTATAAACATTAATATGCACAAGAAAAATAAAGAATCTTAAAAATATTTTTCTACACCTAAAACTCGAGAATTGATCACTGTGCGACGGTGAAAATCAGAACTAACGCTGTCGTCTTGTAAGATACGGTTGTGAGATCCAGCGCAGTCAAATCTCCCAGAAGGAATCTTACAGGAGATTTCCCCATTTTTCCTAATGTTACTCTTTTTCTTTCAAAAAATATGGGTTGTGTTCATTACTCTTTTTCTCATTATTTGATTATTCAATAAACAGACTTGTTTATTAATTTGTAAAGATATTTATAAATATTTGCACGCCTGCATGCAGGCTGAATACAGATACTACCTAATTTTAAGACCTGCAGTTTGTTACTTGCATACTTTTGTGTATTCAGGCAAATAAATGATTGATTTGATTCTTTGAAAATTATTTTTAAACAAGCTTTTTAGCTAAGCCCCGTAATAAAGTAAAAATGTTCACACATTGGTGATTTATTTATTCTCATTATCGCATTCCTCAGATACAGCCAAAGAGAAGGGTCTTTACTGAGCGGCGCCTCGCTCGAGCTGCCCATCAGCGCTTCAGAGCTGGAGCGGCTAGCAAGCACCGTGCAAGGTAGGCATATTAATAATTATAATTTTACCCGTACAATGAGCACGATTTTGCGCTTTACAAACTTACATTAACACTAAAGTAAATGTCCTTTTCTCCTGTAAATAAATGAAAAGAGACACACAACATTGAAAAGAGACACGTTAAACTGCTGCGAGTTGCTAAGAAAATTAGGAATCCATAGACATTTTTTATGGACGCGGATGTCAAAACGCACACGTGACCGTAGATGTTTGTATTGACCGACGTTTTGTCTACCACCCCTCTCTCACCGCTCGCATACCTCAGGCGCTGACTAACATATCCGCGTAAAGTATAAGATAAAAGATTTACGGACGAGAACACCGCCGCTTTACCACCTAATCGCTTGCACACACGATACAAAACGGGTGTCACTTTAAAACAAAAGACTGCTGCGCGATCACACGAGGTGCAAGCGATTTTGGGCCTAATCTGGCAAGGCGACCGACGTGGTTTCCTAGATAGGTAGGACAAAACCGGCAGTCACTTCAAACAAACGAAGATTTCGAACCTTCATGGTAAGACGGTGTCTTCAATGGTAACAATGCCTATAAGAACAGCCTGAAAAGTACTAACTTAATATATCTTCCCTTTTTTACCTCCGACGAATACAGAGCGGGGTGCTTTAAGTTATAGCCTAGCGCACGAATGAATCGATTTTCTTTTAGTTTTTTTATGTCATAGATAATTTTATCCCGAGTGTTCTTAGCCATGTTTCATGAAAATCTGACCAGCCGTTTAAAAATCATCAGCTCTGTCTGAAATAAGAAAATTTTGTACCGTCTACTTTAATAATATTAAAATAATATGGTATAGATAGTGCCATCCACGAAGGCGCGCCCCACTCTTTTTTTGATTGAGGAACACGTGACACGTGACACGGTGACACGCGTGTCAGTTGCGAGCCGGCCGTCTTTCAAAAATTCAGGCTCGTCACGAAAGTGGCTCTACTTAAATTATTTTTAAAATGTCAAGGAAAGTGTGTTGTACTAAATAATAAACCTGGTATAATCTTCTGTCATTGTTAAATTTACTTAAAGAATTATAATGGTAACTTAAACACCAAAATCAATTTTAAATAAAAAAAAACATGTGGTACTTATAATATTACCGGGATATACTTTATTGGGGAAGGCTATTAAACATCACGCTAGGAACTACGTGTACGAAGAAAAAACAATTCACGCGTATGAAGTCCCGGTGCACCTATATTTCTCTTATAAAGACACTTTTAAATATATTTTTTTAATGTTATAAACGTTCTTATATATTTCGATTACGTCAATAGTAAATTTGTTACTGGTGCATTTTTTTAAAAAATATTACTCGTCTAGTAGCTAACCATACCCACTTAAAACTATTTATCTAAGTTGAGCATATTTCCCTTTGAGTGTATTTTTTGCAGTGTGCTTGTCATTCATAAGTCATTAAGATGTTCGAAATTCAATTCAAATGTTGGAAAAAGCTTGCACACATGTACTATAAACGATTTGGACGAGTGGAGGGGCGCGCCTTCGTGGATGGCACTATCTATAAGGTAACCATGCCTTTAAGTAGCCATATAAAATCCCTAATTTTGGATTATGATTTTGCAGAAGAAGTCCAAAGAGTGATGGCGCCGCAGCCAGAGGCGGCCATAGAGAACGGCGCGTGTCGCGAGCGGCTGCTGCGGCACATCCAGCGCTGCCAGGCCGTCATCGACGCCCGGCTCGACTCCATCGAGGCGCAGGTCGCAGGTAACTAACCATAAGAGTCCATGGCATAGACTACTAGTCCCTAAAGTCAGACCCTCAGATATTTAGGTCTTTTGTATACTTATGGATGCAAATGTCGGTTAAACGTGGCGGTTTAAAATCAGGACAACTGTAAGAGCTATGGAGGCTTTAAAAGAAATACAATACATAGTTAGCTAAGTGTCGAGAGACCATAGACCATTAATACATTTACTTAAAGTAAGCATTTTCGCACCTATCCGTCCAGGGAATGAGTACTTTAAAGTCGAATTTTTTTGCTTGGCGAATATTGTAGACAATTATGACATTCCTTATAAATGAAGTAATTCATTTTAAAATAAGATTAACACAAAAATCACAACTTACACAGGTAGTTTATCGTTACACTGATATGTTTTTAAATAGAATTATTTTAAAAGTAATAAAAATATTGTTTAAAATATTATTATATTATTAGGTACAATTTTCAAGTTTCAAACTGAACAGTTATGGTAAATACTTAATTTTCTCTGTTTCAGAACTGGAGTCGCAAGACCCATCGTTCGAAGACGACGAGACGGCCGACTACTTCCCGCGCACGAAGCAGACCATACAGATGCTGATGCGAGACCTGGACACCATGGAGGAGCTGGGCGTCATCACATAACCACACTTCAGTTGACAACTAAAAAGATTCTAGCGTATGCTGATTAAAGCAAGGCTATAATTGTTCACACTTTAGTTGATAGCACAAATGTTAGATGAATGCATTTGTGTACTTGGAGAAAAGTGCTAACATGAACATCAGAATCAGAGCTGAACATTTCACATTGAAGCATCATATTAACCAGTGCTAGAACATTCAGAATGTACATATGATGATATTAAACAGTAGCAGAAATGACAAACAGTGATATCGAAAAAACGTATTTTGAGTTAAGATTGGTTGATGATGCTAAAACCAAATACCAGTGTTATGCCTTTGGTTTTTATTTGGTGAATGTGCTATGAATTTAGAAGTTATTTAATAATTTAATGTATCATTGATTTTGAAATGATAAACAGACAATTTTGCTTTACAAGAACTGTGTTTAAAACATAGTTGCTACATGCACTTTAATTTTATTTTATGTTTAGATGAGATATTGTGAAGAATAATAAACCTTATTTCATAACATACATATTGTTTTCGTATCTTACAAACATACCACAGAGGACAATAAAACATGAAGTTGCAGTTTAAAAATTTTATTACCTTAAAATTACCCAAATACAAAAATCTCAACCTTCATAGAACTTAGGCAGCTGATCACCTAGGATGACAGAGCGTTCTACGCCTGCTTCGGTGATAACTCCAAGACGGACCACTCCACCAGAAGATCCATCACGAAGGATGGCCAAAGTCAAGGTGTTGGTGACAAACTTCACTGCTTCCTCCTTGGTCATGTTGGGTTTGAAGTTAGCGTCTACATAACCATATACATAGGTTGATCCTGAGCCACCAATAGATACTGCCTGCCGCTGAACCATACCACCAATAGGCACTGAGTAAATTTGACCTGCAATATAAATAATAATTATGTACTTATCAAACAAGTAGAACAGGAGACAACTAAAATAATTTTATATGATGTAGATCAAAATGATAGTGATTACAGTCAATAAGGGTAAATGTTGGGTATTAGTCCAAGCGAGGAATGCTCAAAAAATTGTGTAGCGGGAGTTGCTTGGATGGTACACAATATTAAATGCATAACTTTGTTTAGATTAGTTAGGAAGTGAAAATGTCAAAAGTCCTATCCTGTGGCCCTTGAGCCACGAGGAGTTGAATGAAAAAAACAGGTTTTTTGAATATACTTTAGAAATA
The DNA here is from genome assembly GCA_963584085.1 of Pyrausta aurata. Taxonomy (NCBI): domain Eukaryota; kingdom Metazoa; phylum Arthropoda; class Insecta; order Lepidoptera; family Crambidae; genus Pyrausta; species Pyrausta aurata. Next base: position 4,131,937 of record OY757254.1, on the reverse strand, counting down.
TGTCCTAGCGACATGAGACTTTCTAAAAAGTTAAAGCTGATAGTAATTTTTATAAGATTTACTCAATTATGTTTTTAACTGTTCATCAAAACAGGAAATTATTTACTCAACATGTTTTTTTGTGACATTATTGGAATTGTTTTTTTTATGATCTATAAAAGGCTTCCGAAACACAATATGTATGTTTGTTTGATACTTGTATAATAACATGTTTTAGGAATTCTATGTCCTATTGCCATACCTCCATTTTTCTTATCCCAACCGGCAACAAGAATGCCAGCAACAAGAGAGTCACGGTAGTTGTAGCAGAGCTCACGGAATATCGCAGCTGCGGTTTGCACTAGTGGCTCTTCACTGAGCTCCATCTTATGGAAATCTGAAATCATAAGTTGAAGAATGTTTTAATGATGATAGCATTGTAGATATTCCTAGTATTGAAGACGAGTAAAGTCACAAAATGTTAAACATTGTCAACACAACTATACACATTACACTTGCATACACACAATTGGTAAACTAAACAGAATAGTCAACACCTCACACTATAAGCAATAACACTTTGTAATATTAACAATATATAAAAATACTCACTCAAATGATAAGTAACAATATCAGCTATCGCCTGGGTGTCCGCCGCTGATCCAGACCGACAGCAGTAAATGTGGTCAGTAATCCTGGTCAGCTTGTCCGTGACTCTATTGGCAATGTATGCGCCGGTGGTCGTGCGGGAATCAGCGCCGATTACCACCCCTCCGTCGAACTCACAAGCCATGATAGAAGTACCAGTGCTGTGGGGAGCGCTTAGCCACTCGGGCATGCTTGGGTCAGCGTATGTGTTTACTACTGACGCGGCCATACTGGAAACTGAAAGACGAACAATAACAATTCAAGTACTTAATGCTTGCTGCAGGAGAATTATAATGCTGAGCTGTTTATTACTGGTTGGCACTTGGCACTGATGGTGATGAATGAACAATAGTGGATGTGAATGTTTAAATTGCAGGTTATAAATCCCCAAAATGTCAACGATAAGGATATGGGAGAAGATTTTATACTTGTAGTAAACGAAAAATACTCACACTAAATGATTGAATTACAATAAAACAAGAAATTATAATTTCTGAAAGTCACGATTCGATTCCGGCGAAAAACGCTAACAAATGTCACTGTCAATGTCAAACCGAAAGAAATTGTCAAATCATTTCGAAACTATTCTACGCAGCACGGATTTCCATAGCATGTTATTATCTTACATGTAGAACATATATAAAGAAGAAATGGCTTGGTTTGTGGTTAAAGGGGTTGATTTTGCATTTTTACGTTTTTGTTTTGTAAAAAAAATAACATTTTGAATAATCACATACATAAAACAAAATGAGATATTTTTTATACTTTCGGGAAACGGAGCGTATCAACGTTCCAATATAGGGTGCATTAGCGCGTGGATTAAAACTTTTCTATTAAATTGCAAACAACATTTTACTATTTTTAAAAATTGGTAGCATTAATATAAAAATTCAAATTGCTTTAAAATTTTAATTATTAATTTTATGTTGTATTGTTTATATTCAAAATCATAATTATGCATTTAATTTTTAAAAAAAACGCGTCAACTTGTTGTTCTTGGTCTTCAACAGATAGCGCTAGTTGCCATTTACTTTTTTAACCGACTTCAAAAAAGGGAGATCAATTCAACAACATGTAATGTCGTTGGAATTGGATAATATTGAGTACGGTGATCTTTAGGCTTCCAAGCACGTGGTCAGACTTACGCCATCACCTTCGAAAAACTCACTCAAGAGCTTAAAATCACAAATTCATTTGGAGTCTGCAACGGTCGGTCTTTCTACTGCTATCTCTTCTACCCACACATCATGCACCGACTCCAAATACATTTTGTTTCTTCCAAATAGAAGAGAAATGTGTTATGTTTACAAATAAAATCAAATCAATTCAAAACAATTTTATTTGTGAAACACAGGTAATATGGTATTATTACAGATAAGGTGAAAAAGGTACATGCTGTGATCAGCCATATTGGCATACAAATAATTAAGACTAGCTTTTGCTCGCGACTTCGTCCGCGTGGAATAGTGACTTCTTTCTCCCGTTTTTTACACATTTACCACTATATCTTTGCTCCTATTGGTCGTAGCGTGATGTTATATAGCCTATAGCCTTCCTCGATAACTGGACTATCCAACACAAAAAGAATTATTCAATTCGAACCAGTAGTTTCGGAGATTAGCGCGTTCAAACAAACAAACAAACAAACTCTTCAGCTTTATAATATTAGTATAGATTAAAATCAAATTAAATACACAATGTCAAAGAAAAGGTTAGTCAGATACACAATTCATTCAAGTTATGTCAAATTAAATACCTAATACAATTAATAGAGAAAATGTTAAAGCATACCTACTAATAATACCTACGTATTTAAGACAATCAGTAACTACAAAAATTAATATTTCAAATGTAGAAATTCTTCAACTGAATATAATGTACTTATATGTTATGTTATTAAGTTTTTTTGGAGTTTTTTTTTGTATTTTGAGAACTCACAAACTAAGCTTTATAGGTGATGGATGGATGATGAAATATGTATACTTATCTATTACAATCATTGAACTACTTATCAATAATTAACTTTATTTAGCCCTAAACCTATTCGGAACATCGGAACATAGGTTATGCCTTAATAGCAGCGTTTTACCTGAAATAAAACGCTTATTAAATACTTACCTTATTTGAAGCTTACTGTTTGAGATAGGCCCTACGTGTTTTCCGCTTATATGTCCGTCCTTTTCTACCCCATATCTTGCATCTCTCTCGCACACCTTCCAATTTCAATAACCGCCAGGCAGGAGCTGACGAGTTTTCTCGGCGGCCATAGTTCTTCATTGAGTCGAAAACACCAGGCAGAAATTAAAGTGTAAGCTTCAAATAAGGTAAGTATTTAATAAGCGTTTTATTTCAGGTAAAACGCTGCTATTAAATTCTAGACCGTTATTTGAAGCTTACTGTTTGAGACGTGTTTGTTATCGCCTGGTGGAAATGGACGCCAATGTGAGAAAAACCAACAATGAAATGCATGTATGTAGGTAAGTACTTTGGTAGTTGAATAAGTAAGGATAAGTAAGTACAAGAAATGTACCTATTCAAAATGTAAGTAAAAGATACTTACATAATAGGTATATTTCTAATTAAACTAAGGTGTGTTTAATCTAGTGATTTGGAATATATATTACTATAGGTAAGTATATTAGTAATGGAATAAGAATAAAAAAAAAAAGAGATACAAAAATAAAAATGGTTTTATCTTCCTTTTATAACAACATAACATTTTAACAAAGAATTAACATTAAACATTACAATTCTTGTTAATAACAAAAATATGACTTCTAATCAACTGAATTAAACAATCGAGATAAATTGCTATTTGTACTAGTGGGTATTATTTCCCTTTTGTAAAACCGGGCAAATGTATTGCCTGATCTCCAATTACCCTTGGATAAAATATCGTCTAATGGTAGATTGTCAACCCAATTTTTTGATGCTACCGCTGAGCGGAAGCTTCCTGGGGTGGCACTTATTCCTGCCTCCTTTAACAATGTCTTAATCCATCCCGCGATTATTGTTCAGGTGGCTGCCTTTGGTTGGCCTCTAACAGATATAAATAAATTCGAAGAATTAGCCAATGTCCTTCTATCTTCTAACACCGCTTTAGTCTTTTTGACCCAATACACCGGACTTAGATTTCTATTTTCCTGATTATCCATCAAACTCCAACCTGACTGCCTATGATTAGAGTTGTCGGTCTTAGATCCAAAGACTGGCCATAAAATCAAACTGTCTTTGTTATCTTTTAAATGATCCGAGTCTATCGCAAGAAGGGTAAGGTCATGGACTCGCCTTCCAGAACAAAGTAGCAAAAGGGCAGCAGTGTGTCTGGAAGTTGCAAATGGACTATTTTCGTCTACATTTACTGTACTTAATCAGTCAGGTATCAAACGACTCCCGGGAGTCGCATAACAATGGAATTTCTATTGTGTCTCGTTCACACATACTTGACGAGTTAAGTAGGTAACTAATTGGTCAATATTCCAGATGGATGGTTTCCGTGGAACAGGTTTGTTCAAAGCTATTGACTTTAAAATGTGTCTGACAAGAACGTGTGAGCTTAACTCTCCAGCAGTTTCTGCATTGCATAGTGTAGCTACAACAGACTTATGTAACATAATAGTATTGTATGATAGTTTGTTTACTATGTGTAAGTCCGCTAAGAATCGGGCAAGTATAGGTCCAGTAGGAATCAAAGGATCCAATTTCATACTTTTCGCCCAGTCAAGCCATCGACTCCAAGCTGATTGATAAGTGTTGCGTGTAGATTGTCTCCAAGAGGACTGTAATAGGCTTAGCTGATCAGTACTCCAGTCGGACAGACTCCTTGTCCACCCCCACATTTCCATATTTCCAGTGTCATTTGTTGGACCTTGGGAGGTGGCAACCCCGTTGCTGTGTCTATCAGTTTCTGCTCGAGGTTCATTACTGTGTAGGGTGCTGCTAATGCTCGGGACTTCAAGTCTGCCCGCCAAAATACCTGGTGCCAACGAGGAACCACTAGGAGGTATATTCCAGTTCCCGAGTTGAGATGACTGAGAACTTTCGGTAACAGGTAAGGTGGAGGAAATACCCATGCTAGCGAGTAAGTCCACACTCGAGAAAATGCATCGTGGAACAACGCTTCCGAGTCCTTCAGATCTAGGGACACATAGTTGTGAACTACGTGGGCTCGACTCGAGGCAAATAAGTCCACTACCGGGGTGCCGAATTTCTGAAAGATCTTTTCCGTGGCCTGCGACACAAGATGCCATTCCGGTGGAGCTTTGTGTCGGGAGAGATGGTCCGCATGACTGTTGTATAGGCCTGGTATATGATTCACAACGATATTTATTCGGTACAGTTCGAGATAGTGAAACACTTTGTACGTCAGGTTCATCAGGGTTTTTGATCGGGTGCCGCCTTGATTCCGTAGATATGACACCACAGTTCGATTGTCGCATTGAAAAAGGACTGTTGATTGGCTTAGAAGCTCGCTGTGCTTTTCTAGTATCTTTAATATTGCAAATTTGCAAGCATCTCTTTTAGATTGCAATGAAGGTGTTCTTCTTCCACGTTCCATGATCCCATGATGGCTGTTCCGTCTAGTTGTGCGCCCCATGCTACATCGGAAGCATCCGTGGTTACAAAGTGACAGGGAGGTTGCGCGTGAATCTCCGAGGTTTGGTGGCAGCCGACCAGCCACCACTTTAGATCCTCTAAGGCATCTGTTGGTAGGTTGAACACGGGTAGATTGCTGTTCAACACTGCATTGAGGAAAGTGAGAAGAGCTCGGTAATGCAGTCTGCCATTTGGGACAACGAAACTTGCGAAGTTTAGAAGTCCTATCAAGCTCTGCAGGTCTTGCAAGTTTGTCGTGCCTTTTTTTGACAATGCCATTATTTTGTTGATAATGTTTGTAATTTTGTCCGCTGGAAGAGCTTTTTGATTTGACCAAGGATCCCATAGAATCCCTAGGAAGACAATACTCTTTTGCGGGTTGAGAATTGATTTTTCCACATTTACTTGCCATCCCAGGTGGTGCAAATGATCCAGTAGTAGTCGAACATGGTATCGCAAGGTCGCTATATCCTGGTGAGCCACCAGAAAATCGTCCAGGTACACAATTATCCGTAACCCTTGTTTTCTCAAGGTCTGAGCAACCCAATTGGTCAATGTGGCAAAGGTCTTGGGTGCTGTGCTTAGGCCAAAGGGTAGGCATGTCATCTGAAACAGCTTCCCTCTGTACGCTAGTCGAAGAAAGCGTCTGTGACCTTCGGCCACCCGAAGGTGGAAGTATGCTTGGGTTAGATCCACTTTGCACAGCCAATCGTCTTTCTGAAGAAAATCTGGCACCCGAAAAGCATTTATCAAACTGAAGGGTTCCGTTATTATAAATTTGTTGAGAGCCTTGAGATTGAATATTGGGCGGTTCGTTCCGTCGCCTTTGGGCACAAGGAACATATTGGAAAGAAAGCTGGGAGAATTTGGAACTGTTTCCAGAACTTTTTGCTTTATCATTTGGGATATCACCACATCCATGTCTGTGGACTCTTTGGTGTGTCGAGGTCCTTTCAGATCTGGTATTATCAAAGGTGGTTTTACGACGAATGGTATGCGATACCCATTTATCATTTTCAACAACAAAGGTGGAGCTCCCATTTCTTTCCATTGGTCCTGATAAAATGATAGGCGACCCGCCTCGAAATTCCTCGAGTCAAAACTTACGTTTCTTGTTGGCCGCGTTAAAATCTGCCTGCGGCCCAGGTCGCTTTCTATTCCCTCTGTTGGAATCTTGGTTTCTATTATAGTTTCCTCGTGATGGGCGAAAGGAGCCTCTCGAGTTTTGTGTCATGCGCCGATCGGTGTGAGTGTGACTAGCACTTCCCTGCGTGGGACGGTCATAATAGTGACCCTGCGAGGGTCGATCCAAATAGCCACCCTGTGAGGGTTGGTTGAAATGTTGTTGCGAACTGCAACATGAATGACTGGTACCCTGCGAGGGTCCGTGATAGTGAGCCGACCCCTGCGTGGGGTGGAAAGTAGACTTACTGGTCCCTGCTTGCGAAGCAGCGCCATAACTCACAGTCTTTAAAGGCCGAAAAGCTTTTTTGACACCACCAGCTTTTTCAAGTGCTGCAGTGAACATATCTGAGCTAAATAGATGCTGGTTAGAGGGTGGGATCTTTCTCAAAGTCGATTTTATTAATGGGTCGCGTACATAATTTGTGATGCCGTCACGTCGCATCTGAATAACTTCTGCTCGATGCCCGCAAATTAGTTGCAACAAATCTGACGATACTTTGAAATAGTTCCCGTTACAGAAAATATCAGTAATTTTGCTGCGTAAACTTTCTACATTAAGATTATTTTAATTGCCAGCCCAGGATAGCAGGTCCGTAAAGCTTGATGATAATGCTTCTTTTTGTTTCAAAACGCAATAGGTGAGGGCAGAGTAAGCCTTATCTGAATACGCTAAATGCTTTAACTGATCGTAAGCACGAACTTCTTCATTAGCCTCTAAGTCTGTGAAACCGGGGGTAAGATTATATTGTTTTTGTACGTCAGAGTACCGCACCTCACACCATTCTTTTTTATCAAAGTGTTGAACGCTTTGCAACGATTGAACTAGGGCCTCAGGTGCCTTAGGAACTGCGGGCTCCTTTAATGTTGTACCCATATTAAAGTTAATAGGTTGCAGGTACTGTGGGTCCTGCGATTCAGTAATACACGGTTCAGGTTCGTATAGAAAACCGCTAACACTATCATCAAATTCATCACGATCTGGGCTGTGGGTAGACTCGACAGGATGATGATCCCTATGAGCCAGTTGCTTGCAAAGATCTCCAACTTGTTGCGCAAGATTACCTAACAAACGTTCACTACGACCGGCACTTCTTTTATTTGAGCGGTGACGTCGTCGACGGCGACGATGACGACGCGGGGAACTATCCGACGAGCTCGAGCTAGACGACGACGATGATGAAGACCTACTGCTAGATGTTCTATGTTTTCTACGACTCCGTTCACGGGCTGAGCCGGCTTGAGTATTAATCGTTTCTGTATTGACTTCATTAGGATCACTCATTCTAAAAATAAAACGAACAAAAACTGAAGAAAATATCACACGGAAAAATATCGGAACAAAATGGGGTAGGATGTAAAAATTAATTAACCGGGACTAAAATCACTTGAGTTCACAAAAACAAATGCCGAACGGTAAAACCGTTTAGAAATCTTTGCATATAGAACGTTCTTTAGGTACTCACCTGTGTTCTGCGAGTGCACTGAGTTAGATTTGAACGAAAAAACTACAGCGGTTGGTCAAGCCAACCTTCTCGGGCGGAAAACAAGACGCCAATGAAGAACTATGGCCGCCGAGAAAACTCGTCAGCTCCTGCCTGGCGGTTATTGAAATTGGAAGGTGTGCGAGAGAGATGCAAGATATGGGGTAGAAAAGGAGGGACATATAAGCGGAAAACACGTAGGGCCTATCTCAAACAGTAAGCTTCAAATAACGGTCTAGAATTTAATAAGTAGGATTTAGGTCTTTCGCACCTAACCACTTCAACGAAAATCGCTTGCATTTACGACGTGACACGTCGCAAAAACGGGCGTCACTTCAAACTAAAGACGATGGGAGGTGCTGAGGAGGAGGAGGTGGTCTCGATTCTATTTTTTGTGCGTTCAAGAGTATCCTTACACAAGTCGTTTTAACATTTAAAAAGTATTGTTGGAATATTTTTTTTAATGCTTTTAGCATTAAGTCCACCTTTGCACACTATGATTTGTGCAATAAAGTCTTTATATAAATATATATATATAGATATTTAGTTAATTTATTTGGTAATCTAGGAGCTTAGGAGTTCTGCTTGCTAAGTTTTCGATCCTTTGACAACAACGGAATGGATAGGTAAGTCCTAATCAAAAGTCCATATGGCGTGCCAAAACTAGGCAAATACGGCTGTTGAAATTGAATATAAAATGCGCAGTCAGCAAGCGTGGGTGTCCGCCACTCATTAGTACCTCTTGTCCCCTAAAAATGCGTCTTTTGAAAAAAAAACACGCATTCGCCACGCACCATTTTGTACGTCATCCCAAAAACGATGTTTATTTAAAAGTTATAAAAGACTATCCGCATTGAATGAGCTGACGTTTTTGATAAATCACTATTTTATTCGACATATTCATTCAATGGAAATATAGGATTTATTTATTCATGAAGTTTTCGATTCGCCACCGTTGTTCAGCGATAGCACGCTTGCGTCTTAGAAATCCGGTGGTCGGGTATAACACCCGATTAGTAGGATTTTCATTCTTGATACTTGTAAATAAATAATTTTCAGATAATAGGTTATACTTTAGAATTCCTTTAAATCTTTATGAACGTTACCTGTATAGTTTCATAGAATTGCAGAGTTGTAGTGCCGTAGTATTGAGTTTTTTGCAAGATAGTACCACATGTTATTAAATAAACAGACTCGTACAACATAAACCCTCAAAATCAGTATGGTATAGGTAATGCTCTGTTAAAGCTAGTCCGTTGGTCATATATAGTTCAAAATTATCATGGTAATGTGCTGGAATTCTCTTCGTTCTTTCTCATTTGTATTTTTTTGGTGTAAAATATATCTCTCTTCTTTATTATACTAATAAATCTCAGTTTAGCTCTAGTTCTTTGCGTTTCGTATATATATATATAATTAAATTTTAGCAAGTGTTGTGTTGGTGCACTTACAGACAGGTATAGTTATGCTGCCCGTTCCAAACAGTAGAAGTTATAAGTATCAAGATTATCCGCGTGCACTATTCTACCGTTTAGCTCCGCAGCAATAAGTAGGCGTATTATTGAGCCTCGGTCTATGGAAGTGGCTGTCAATCGTACTTGAATAATGACGCGTGCGGTGGCGACATTTTGCCATTTATTTATTTTATATCGCGACTCCCCCGCGGCCGAGACAATGGCCAGATGTTGATATTTTTTCTGCATTACAATGTATTTTAAGTTAACCTTTGTCAGGCTTCCGGCCAACGGTCGACCCTTGCCATCACGTGGTTTGTCAACCGTAAGGATGAGCGAGTCCATCTGAATGCATGAAGTGAGTCCGTTGGGTAGCAACTTACATTCTAGTTGCAAAAAGATGGATATACCTATTATGTATGCGTGTTGAGAAAAGATAGTTAAAGAATCTAACTCTATTTACAAACGCATCTAGAAATAAAAAGAGGAAGTATACCTATATCAGTTTCTGTTTAGTTCATCCTCCTTTAGGTGATCCTTTTTAGAACAAAATGAACGTACTTAGCACTACACAAACAATTTATGACGACGTTTATTAGAGGTACATGATAGGTATTAGTAAACGAATATGACATGTGTTTTGTAAGTGGGTACATTATACAGGTTGTCCCGTAAGTAGTGGTTCAACCAAAAACCGTAGATGGATGAGGTCGTATTAAAAAAATCGTGACAGCGAAATCACTTTCGTTCGTAAGTTGAATATTTTTGAAAAAAATAAAATTATTGATTGATTAACTCTTAAACCAGTAGACTTATCTTAACCCTTAATGGCCTATTCTGATAGATCATCACATGACCTCATCCATCTACGGTTTTCGGTTGAACCACGGGACAGCCTGTACCTCTATTATATTACATTTCGTTTCCTTCTTACAGTGCTACAACTAATGAAGCCGTTAAGCAAGAACTGTTTATTACAAGTAAGTAGGAAAGTATAGAAAAATAAAAGCTTGTAAAAAATACCTATCGCCAATCGTCGATATTGGCTTTTCGCCAGCCGCGCAATCCAAACTTGGTCTGTGTTATGAAACCCCACGGTAGACCCACTTGTGCCTTCCACAGTTTTCACATAGTACTCCTAGTATATAACTACTTATATCGCAGCTTATCGTAAGAGCAGCAAGTTTCTGCACGTAAATTATGATTTTCAGAAAGTAATAGCTTATTTTTCCGCAATGATCGTAACGTAAACTATAGCAAGCGACAACACAAACATCTTAATCAGGTTGATTGTTATAAATGGGGAAATAAATGTTGCCAGCCAGTAAAAGCTTGTTAATAACTTTTTAGATCTACATAATAGCTAATAATTATGTAAAATGGCCGTAAATATGTAATGTACCAAAATTAAATTTACTAACTTAGTACCTATTAGCCAGCTGCTTTTATATACTTATTAAGCAAGGACTTAAGAATATCAATATATTTTGAAATCAAAGTGTAAAATACATAGGAAGTTAACTAGTACTGACATTAGGTACTAACTCCATTTATATCTGATCTCTATTGCCATTATTTGAAGCTCCCTCATAAAGACGCTCTAAAAACTGACAAATAGACACATTTAATCTCAAAACATCCAGACATCTTAATTTAATAGGATTATCCACGCTTTTTATCCGTCGATCTTCAAACATCGTAATCGTAAAACGTATCTGTCTAGCTCAGGCGCTCCCTGCGTCACCCCAATAGCGGTCCATTGAGATTGGTTTTTTGTCCTTCCCGTGCCAACAAAGACTTCCCTTTATATAAATTTGATACGATATTTCATTGTAAGCACGCGCCGGACCGGGCGCTCGCGAGCATTTTTATATTTTTTTTATCTATATTTATGTTGGCAGCGTGGGGTGAGGGGGGTGGCGTGGCAAGAGGGCGGCCCCTAAAAAGTTATGTATTTTTTCTCCTCTTTTTTCCCATCGACGTGATGAAACGGCGAGCGATATTGATCCGGCCACGTTGGCAGTATGTTATGGCACTCTTTGGACGAGAGTTTTCTTTTTTATTCGGCGTCGGATATTGTATGTTGAAAGTTGGCACTTGTTCTTTTTTTTTTTGGTTTTTACGATAACATGAAATTCATTCAACACCTTATGTACTTAGTTTTAGTATTAGTATATATATTCTTTGGTATGGTTAAGGAAAAGCGGTATTGTGTTTGCATACGAATCATAGATTCATGTAAAAGTAATAGTTTATCTACCTCCCTATTTAAATATTTAAGTAGCAACTGCAGTCGTACGTAGCAGCTAAACAGCAAAATACTTATACGCTACCACTACGGAGTAATTTAGTACAGATAAAAGGTGAAGGAAATTAGGAAAGACTCATGGCTAGGAAATGTTTTGAGACTGGGATTACGGTATCCTAGATGAAATTTTCTTGAAATATAAACTATCAGGGGGATCTTGACTTTTTCAGGCTTTTTCCGATGTTTATTTAAAAAGTATTGCCACTACGTTTTTTACAAATAAGTAGGCTTCCCATAAATAGCTCAATACTCTACGGCCGTCTCTGCTGAGCCCAGAGCCTTGTTGATGCTTTTGTAAAAGATCAAAAAGTCGAGCTCTTGCGTCGAAATAGGTAGGTGTTCCATTAAGGGCCCGCTAAGTCCACTCAAAGCCATTACTTTACATACATAAAATGCCATATAGGTAGTTCACTCAAGTCACAAAGACACTGAGAGGGTTCTTTACGTTCGGCGCCTAAGCCCGGTTGAGCGCGCGCAGGTGTGTCGCGTCCATCCTTTGCGCGCAAGCTGCGCCGTGGACCGCACGCGCATATACAGGATGTTAACAATATAATGGGTTTTTCACCAACTGGACACAAAAAAGAGACTGGACACACGTGTGTCCAGTTGTTGAAACTTATATTACCGTATATTATTTGTTGTTGAAACTTATATTACCACTTATTATTTCGTGTCCACAAAATGATAATATTTTTATGTTTCGTCAACTGGACACGTGTGTCCAATCTATTGTGTCCAGTTGGTTAATTACCAAATATAATTTTGTTGCTTTTAGGTACCTAAAAATTTTACAGAAATCTCTTTGACTGTGTAAAACTAATAACTTAGTATCATCCAACTTGATTCTATGAAAATTTAGATTATTTTATTATAAATACTTTTTTTATTTGATTCGGAAGCTGTAGGAAGTCCCAGCGAGTTCTTACTTTTGTCGTAATTCTTTACAATTCTCTTAGGAAGAGGGCAATTTTAGACGCTTTCAGAATTTGGTTTGCTGCCATTTTACTGCCATTATTGCGTAGCTGGGACATTTTTTAAGATAACACAAAAAAAATAAAAAGAAACTATTGTAAAAAATAAAACATTATGGTAATCTACACACAAATGAAAAGCGATTATTCACAGGCACTGAATACTACATGCCATTTATTTTATCAGTTTCAGATGTCACGAGGTTTCTTCGTAAAAATAGAATAGAGTTACTTATATCCGTGAAACGTTGCTAAAAATAAACTAATTAATATTTATACTTCATTATACAAATGTTTTTTTTCGTGGTTCGTACAGGTGATAAGACTAGAGTTATGGTGTAACTAGAGTTTTTTTAAATGAACGGAAAGTTTTTGATGACGTATATGACTATGGTTAACGTATTCAAAAGGTGAAGAAAAAAAATATTCTCACCAATGATCATTAAAATAGATCACGCAACTGGGCCTTAGTGAGATAAGTATAATTTTTATAAGTCAGCTTTTTAAGGCTACTTTTTTATTTTTTTTGTATAAACGATATTTCGACGGTTCCCGGGCTATTTGTATGAAGCGACATTTTGGGCGAAATTGACTTATATACATATTTGGAATTAGCGAATTTTTCCGCGTCGTTTGAGCTGGGTTTGGTGACGATCTGGGCACTTTTTTGTCGCTCAATACAATCGCATTTTCGGGGCCTATTTTGCACTGCGATGTATGTACCGACACACAATTTTGTCAAATTTAGGAACTGTGTACTTAAGCTCACTATGAAATACCAGAGAGTTATTTAAACCCTCTTTCCTGGATCAACAATTTACAGACAATGTACGTTAAACCAATTAGCCTCACCTTATAAATATTTTGAAATGTCGCTTCATACATTTAGCTTTACTTTATAAATACATAAGATTGTCGCATAATACAATTAGCTTAACCCTACAAATACATAGTAAAGTCGCTTCATACAATGAGCTTTACCTTAAAAATATTATCTGCTTATTTCAGAAAACTTAATTACTCAGGCACGATTAGGAACAAATAAGTAAAAATGAAATCGGCGCTTAAACAAAATAGGCTATACACGACGAAAATGTTTGGTATATGACATTTTAATCATTAGGTCAGGTATGAAATGAACAACTCTTCAATTTCATGCATTTAGCCTGGAGCTATTATTTTCAGTACTAGGCGGTTAAGTCATTTAGCCTGGAGCAAGAATTAATAAACCTAGGCGGATAAGTCATATAGCCAAGAACAACAAATACTTATCCTAGGCGGTTAAATCATTTGGCCTGGAATAAAAAAAATAAAAAAAAGGATCACTTTGTATTAAATGACATGTATCTTTGTTAATAATAGGAATATCAGAAAAAAACCTAATCAGATTATGCAGAGTATGTAACGTAATCAATAAATATCTTTTTTTTTTCAAAATTTAACAAATTGCGGAAGTTATGTTTTTTTTTTCAAAAATCAAAACTTTAAACAGCTCTGGTGTAAAGTTTACAAAATGTCGCTTAATACAAATAGCCCGGGAACCGTCGATTTGTATATGTATAGAGAAATAGAAGAACTAAATATAGCCTTAACTGAGGAATCTACAAATTCAACTAATTATAAATAGGAACCAAATCATTTACAATGCTACAGTGTCTAGTTTTATAACCGGTACTTTTCCATCATAATGTAAAACGTAAGCAATTATGAAACTATTTAAAAATTGGCTAACCAAGGTTTCATGTGAAGTTTTATCATCACTTGTTTAAATATCCACAAGAAAACGAGTAGGTAATACGAGTTTTGAAGACGTCTTTTGTTATATTTTGTTCTGGTTCTGGCATCTATTAATAACTTAACATAATGATATTTTTCAGTTTCAAATCATGTTTTTTTATTTAAGTCCTAGCTCTAGGTAGGGCTGAGCTGTAGGCTACTAGCGGAGTCACAGGTTTTTTTTTTAATATGATATAGGTTTGCTCTTGTCTCTAGACTATACCAAAGGCATACAAAAGGGACGAAGATGAAGCGAGCTCACCCAGAAGAAAACCTGTTCACTCTTTTTTTGAAAATAACAAGGTTTTTTTTGGTAAGTATCTGCACGACTAGTGCATTCGCCAAAGACGAAAACAACAGGGTTATAGACCGCTGGAAACACAGATGCGGGTAGAGAGTTCCACTCTTTTGCTGTGCGCATTATGAAATACGAGAGTTGACAGGTGGCGGATAGTCAACGGTCACCAGATATGGTGGTTAGCTGCAATACATTGAATAAGCAGTCCCCGGCCAAACAGCGGTAGGATTACCAGAAAGTAGTGGGGAGATGATAATGAGCTCTAGCTAGCTAGATCCTTGAACCAAAATCGTCATATATATGAATTTCAGTCCAATTGAGCTTTGTCACTGACTACCTAAACAAATAGTTTAAAAATTTCAAAGGATAATCTGTGTGCAACCAGAAGAATTTTGAATAAAACCTTAAACAGGGCCTAGATTCTCGCGTTAATAGAACATTTCGTGTGGTAGTTTCTCTATTTTACTAAAAAAAAGGAGATCCACATATAAAAAAGTACCGCACAAAAGAAATCGAAATGCACACAAACCGTGACCCTGATAAAGTAAAATCTATATTTTCTTCTTTAAAGAAAAATAGATCGGTAATCTTTTTTTGAATAACGAACTGCACGAGAATTGAACATTTACAAAATCCTATATGAATATAATTATTTTTATCAACCTTTTTTCTTGGTTCGCGACGTAGCGTTAAAACCACCTGTGCTAATAAAGAACGCTAAAAATATATCACTTTACTTCTCATTAATATTAAAATAGATTGCCAAGCGTACAAGCGAACAATTGAACTGTTTTTTATCCTTTTATCCATGTAAGGACAATGACTGGTATTATTTTCTTGAGGACATTATTTATTTAAGCGATGTCTATGTGCAAAATAGAGATAGTAGAAATTGCTTGTAAATCTACTAATACTTATCGTTTTTTTATTATGATAAGTATGCATTTATAGTGTATCTTAATATACTGACTATCTAATAGAAAACTATATTTAATTTAAAGTAGGTAGTATCTTTGATTTGGTATAAGTAAATCTCCAGCTATGAAAAAAAATAAGTTGTTAGTTGATACATGAAAATAGTTACATTGTAAATTTAACGTTTTAAAGCATCCTGTATCGGGATCGCAAAAAGTTAAAATGTGCGATCACATTTTTTTCGGACACCGCTGCCGTTTTGTCCGAAGCACATAGGGGGCACGATTCCGAGTACTCTTTGGGGTCACTTTTTGGAGATTACGCTGCATTGTGGGCCGCGTACGACGTTCGAATCGAAAAAAAAGTTGTTGACCGCCATTTTTTGCCCAACGGATAAAATCGGATAATGCCCAGTTGGCATCGGTTGCATCTTGATCTCGAGTTTTGAGTGTGCGGAAAATCGGCAAGAGATACAGATCTTCCAATCAAGATATCGTGTATCGTGAAATTGGTTTTGTTCGTTTTTGAGGCAATTGTATGTAAATGGGTCTCGGACGCGTGCCTGACAGCTGCAAGACTGAAGATTACTTTATTTTGCACGATTGAGATGTAAACTTTCACATTACAGATCTAAATGGTGAAGTTACCCGAATAATTGGACTTTTAGGAACACTTTAGGGTCATATTCTGAGTCAGATTATTTATTTACCAGACAAAATCCTGACCTTGCATGCAAAAAATTTAAATGAGGTTGGCCATGCTTCTTTGCTGTCGTGTAAAGTATCAAATTCAGCTGCGTTATCAAAATACATAATAATATGTACGAGTATTATGATTTTCTAACTATTTGCATTTTATGAGACCTAAATAAAACGGTACCGTATTCATTGCATAGAAATGATATACGTATTTTTTTACACTGCTGTTCGTCTACTAAGATATTCTTGTTAGTTTAAATTATGCAAAATCGTTAACGATTTTTCAGTTATACGGTATTAGATATTTTATGTATGTTCTATATTTACCTAGGTTTGAGTACACAAGATTAAAAAATGCTGTTCTCACAATACATACGTCCACGAAAGCATGAAATTGGCAAGATTTTTACCAACCATTAATTACCAAGGCAATTCGAGCGTAAAAGAAGCACGCTGCGATGCATAAAACGCATCTTAATTTTGAACCCAAGACCCCGGATCGATACCCATTATGCACCCTTGTTAAGATCTTTGAGGGTTCGTTCAATGCAGGAAGTGCGCTTGACATTCACCGACACGCGAGCGCCAAAAAAGTCAAAATAATACCTTTTTAAAAACGAGCTAAACGTGGAAGCGTGCCGTGTGCCCTTTGCGGCTTTTTATTAAAAAGTTACCATCAGGTGATGACGTTTCGGTAATTTGGGGGCATGTGGGTGTGTAGCCTGTGTAGCACCACAGTAGCACTGAGTGGAGTGGGGTTGTCAGCTTTTTATACTATGCACTTTTCAAGTGCGAGTCTAAATGAAATCGTTGAGACTTATGATATTGATTTCAAGTATAAGGTAGTTTAGCTTAGTTCCGTGTGCTTAAATGCATCAACATATGCCCTACATTAACATAGAAAATTATTGTTTTCATTATTTAGTCTACAGTTTGTCGATTTCTTCCTTCCTTTCTTATTTATAGTACCTTCTTAGACATAATCTTCTGCTTCTTCTTTTTCCTTCCCTTTGTCCCACCTACGTGGGGTCGGGTCTCCTTGTCAGTCTGCGACAGAGCGAACGATTCTGCGTTGTCTCTGCCTTCTTAGACATAATAACAATAAAAAATACTTAGTAAGTTAATATGCATGTAAATGTTTACATTAGAACTATTGAGCTGCAGCAATTGCTTTGCTATAATTCGTTAATTTGTCACATACTTGCCCTTACTTACAAGTTCATAAAAAGCTCCCTAGCTTAAAGTTAAACCCATTTACTCCATTACTTATAAAAAGTGTCTTGTTTTACAATACACCATGACGACACTTGACAAAAAATCCCCTAACAAAGAGTGTACTAATCTGTGCCCTTTTAAAAAACTGGGGGACCTTTTTACACCGCTTTTTGTGGTATTTCGTGATTATTAGGTAATTGACTCGTGTCATAAACTGGGGTAAAGGTTGGTACCGGAAATATGGGGTACTCGTAAAAAAACATGTTAAAAAGTTAATGAATAAATAGAAAGGTATTATTTTTTATCAAATGTAGACAATAATCTGAGTTAGTGAGATAACCTGAGAATTTTTAATGTCTTTTATGAAAAGTTAAGTTAATGTGAACATATAGGATAACAAAGAACAATATTAGGATGAAGCCTTTCTATAGTTCATAGTATATGCGTTATTTTCAAGACCATAAATATTATTATCTTTAAGAACTTTTTCTTATAATTAAGTAAATAATAAAATACGTTACTTGCGATGCTACGTAAAATTTAAATAGCTTAATTATGTAACTGTATGTAATTTAAAAAGTGTGTTTTCTATGTTAGCTTATTACATAATTACAAAGTACACAGTTGCAGTTAAACAGTTAGGTACACACATTGTTCGTTACGATATGAATGTGGGTTATCAAATCATAAGCAAAATGCCGAATCATATGTAAAAATGTGTACAGTTACTTTGACTACAAATAGTCCCTCTGTAGGTAATGAACTTTTCAAAGAAAAAATTAAATAAAAAAAATTGAGAGCAAAAAGACTACTCTATATTTTTTTAAAGACTTCTTATACATTTGTATATTGGTATTACATAATGTATACTTACTTACTAGGGTGACTCAGCGACCCAAAGTGAGTCTTGGCCTCCGACACCAGATCACGGCCAGTGAGTTGTTACTACTACGTTTAGAAAAGTTATGCCAAGCAAAAAATGTGTCGCAAATACGAAGACAAGATTGTGCCGTTCTCTTTAAAAAGTTTAATTTCGAATTATAAATTTGTACCTCGAGTTGATGACCGTGTCATCAATTCATGGAGCACAAATTTTGTACGTAATGTCAGTTCCATACGCTAGTAATAGTAGTTCAATGATCACGCCATGCATGTCGGTCTTGCGATTATTCTTCTTCTTAATAAATAAATATGTGCCAGACAACACACCAATTGTCTGGTTTCGTGGTAAGGAATTTTCTTCCTTGTGTTACGAAGTACCAGACAACGATTATGACGGGGGTGTCTCCCATAAATACTTAAATACATAAACATCCATGACTTAGGTAATGTTCTAAACCTTCTCAACCTCGGCCATAGCGACAAAATGTAAATTGGTTATTTTATTATAATGTATATTGATATTACATATAGTCTTTATAGATGTGCAACAATCGTTAGTTTTGTTAAGTGGCGCCCGTTTTTGGTGTTGCGTGTGCAAGCCACTTTCGTTGAAAAGTGGTAAGGTGCAAGATACCTCGACCATACCAACAAAATTAATACATTTCCAGCCACCTTTAAAATTATATTTGGACACATAAGATTTTTTAAGTCTTACTGAGTTTTCGATAATGATGATGATAACTGATTGATAGTAAGCGCCACCGTTTGATTTCATAGAGCTTATCAGAAGAAAAAATATATATAGAGGACTGTACATATCATATGTAAATATGTATAAGTATATTTAATTAGTATATTATAAAAATGTTATTTTTGTATACGATATATTAACTGTAACTGTACAATATAAGAATGTGTCTTGCTATACCCTTGCAGGGTGCATGTGTAGCGCTTTCGACTAAAATAATATCTGTGTAGTACCTACTACTCACATGTAAAGCAAATAAATGAATTTGAATTTGAATATCATAACGACCTAATAAATATGACACCGAAAGATTCCACTGTTGTCATTTCACATGCATTAAATGTTATTTAAGTTATCGACGCAAACACGGATAAAGCGCGGCCTTTTTTAATCAGTTCAAAATAGGGCGCCGGTTCAAATATTAGTTTAACATACTAATTAATTTGTTGTTAATTGTTTATGAAGAAAAGGCTACTCATTATGATATAGTTTATAAAACACACACGTCGGTAGGTAAGTAGATAGATTCAATAATTTGATGACAAAAAAAGGATTTATTTTGATATTTAAAATTTGTAGTGCCGACAGAATGTCAGTATAATAGTATTCACAGGTTTTTTTTTACTTATGTAGGAAGAGCTTATTTCATATTCAGTAGAAAAGTAAACCGTTTTTAGTTAATCCAACCAGTAAAAGGCAATTTTGTTTAATACTTTGAGATATCTGCCTTTTGTTTTTATTTCGTATGTTTTGGTTTAACACCACGGGCGGCGAATCTTTTTAAGAGGAGTAAACACAATTTTCAAAGCGTTGCGCCGTTATTTCGCATCTCCGAGCGGTCCTAACTAAACAATCACTCAAAATTAATGCCATTGTCCATTAATCAAGGTAAAAGGATTTTCTCTAGCAAAAACTGCGTTCTAACCCTTTTTTACCGGGGTCCCGTTAGCCAGTAATATTTGGAACGATTTTATTGTTACTGTCCCAAGCTTTTTACGACTGGCCAGTGACGGCGGGTGTCGTCTTTTGTTGTGACAAAGAAATGAATTTGCATATAGAAGCTGGGATATTTGCATATTGTTTCTGTCGCATTGACGGGTTACTTCGCCCGTTTGTCACAAAGAGTTGAGCTATAAAATGTAAATCACGAAGGGCGCGTTTTTAGATTGTTTTACGAGCAGAAAAATTCAAACAATTGGATTGTCCAGTTTCGGAGCACAGACAGATTAGCATTTTAATGTAAAACAGTTCACTTGAAATAAAGCATTTGCCGCTATTTCAGTTTCGGTAAAATTTTTATGCTGTATTGTTTCTGTTTATTTTTGGCCGTCCAGTTATTTAAGTTTTCATCTGCTTAAATTGTGTATTCTTGGGAATATAAGATGTTCCTCATATTCTGATGTTAGATAAGTGTGCATCTTGCTTCTAGTAGGTATAAATAGATGTAGAGATAGATAATAGTAGGTAGTTGCTCTTAAACCTTTACGGATGTGTTTATTAACATTCTTTTGTCTACGCGACCGCCGCCATCCTATGGTCGATCCCTGGGCCCCTATTTTTTAATCACTCGCTTGGATATGGCGTGTGATTTTCGTTCGAAAACACATCAAAAATCAACGGAAATCACTCAAAATCTAGACGTGAGTACTCACAAAATTAAGCAATGATTTTTCAAATCCTTTTTGTGTAGATTACAACTGGTTTTCATTCCAAAATTCGACTTTAAACATTGAATACCACACGCCATCTAGACGCGAGTGATTAAAAAATAGGGCCCCAGGAGCTCTATTTTTGAATCACTCGCTTCAAGATGGCGAGTGATTTTCGTTCGAGGATGAATTAAAGGTCATAGAAAAAAAGTCGTTTTCGAACGAAAATCACTCGTCATATTGACGCGAGTGATTCAAAAATAAGGCCCCTGAGCGTTTAAGATTCGAGCAAATATTTACTTGTATTTTCTAAATGCTATTACATATGTATATCTATGACCCGAATAAAGCGCAACAATCAAATACAATTGATTTATCTGTACCCTGGTTGTTATTTACGAGGAGCAAAACGTGTACTTATTTATTGTTAATGATATTGTAAGCCGAGCTCAGTCACGTGGACACGCATATAAATCGGATGGCATTACAATAGCTCGAAAAATTTCAAGTTTTTACTGAAAATGTATGCAAAAGGATTAAATTGGACGCATATTTTACCGCCATATGTCCGAACAAAGGCCCCGAAATCTATGACAAAGAGTTTTTTTTTCCGAAAGTAACATTTTATGAAAGATATTTTTTCATGTGGCAATATTGGTGTACGTATCATTCAAAATGTGCATGTGTCTGTAAGGGACAGTGGGCAGGTACCCGCAAAACTTTTTGCATTTCCTTTCCTAGCTTTTTTGAATAAAAACTTTCTTTAAAATAAATAATCCTGACGTCGCTTGACAGGGATTCATCTTAAAATAATAATTGCTGCGCATTCGAAACATTTTTGTTTTTTAAGGCCAGAAAAACGAGTCTTTGGTTGGATTTCCGTTATTTGCAAAATGCATGGAAATTATAAATAAAAAGGTCCTTGAATACTGTATGTACTTATATTGTTACTAAGTAAGTACTCGCTAACTTTCAAGTCCAAAAACCAAAATAGGTCTCTTTTCAGATAAATAATTTTCAGAGCAATAATGCATAATATTAATTCATTGTTTCTAAAAAAACACCTGCAAATGCCTATTCGAAAGCCTCAGATTACTTGTCTTTATTTAGAAAGCCGGTATAAAAACTATCTGCGTTTTAAAACACGTGACTATAGTGATACATAAAAATGAACGAACAAATACAAAACATCTGTGTAACCATTTCTGGTGAACGGAACGTCACATTATTTTCCCGCCCATTCTCTGTATGGGGCTCAGTAATGAATGCTCTGATTCGAAATTCAAATGAGTCGGACTCGGCCCTGAATTTATAGCCCTCTCCCTCTTCTATTTACACCCTCTTCTTTATTTTATGTGTCTAAACCTGAAGTATAGTGAGAATATTGAGTTTTTTTTGACATAGATTTACTCGTAAGTATTTGTAAAAGTAAGAATGAACATGTTTTGACTCTTGAATCATAGAAAAATTACTATATTTTCCAAACTGAAGTTTTTCGCAACGTATGTGCGGTTTGTCTTGTTTTAAAAGTAAATAAAGAAACCGAGGAAAATCCTAATTGTATATATGTAAAGCTGTAACTTCGTTTTAGTTTATTAACAAACTTTTTGCTTACCCATCTTATTGTATTAAAAAAAAACTACCGCAATTATATAAAAAAAAAATGTGGCTCAATTAACTTGTCTAATTTTCCCAATTATTTGGTAAATCAAGTTTTCAAACAACTCGATAGTAACAATTACTTTTGTAGCCCAGAGATTAAAAAGTGAACCGTAGATGGTATCTCAGTCAAGCAGTTGGAAGAAGTTCTAATCCGTAATCCTTGTGCTGTGGTGGCTTGATTTGAGCGGTGTCGATTGCGATTCAGATTATGAGCTTCAAATGTGGCGGTACCAGACATTCTCACAGTTGTATCACCCCAATTTGGCGTGACTTCTACTAAAACGAGAATTTTCTCACTCGACGAAATGTTTATTTGTAGGCGTGTAACTGAAAAAAAGTATTTTTAAAACTAAAAAAACGCGGTTTTTAAATCTTTTAATATACTTGGGGACTTTATTTTCTTCATTCAAACTTAGGTAAGATTGATGCTAGTAAGAAATTGATATCGATAAGTAAGCAATTAAATGTCTCATTCTTAAATCTCCGATCCGAAGTGATACTTGGCTGGCAGCATAATATTATTAGGATAAAAGATGTATACTTAAATAGCATGTTGTTTAAGACATATTTTTCGTGCTATAGCATTAAGTAGGTATCTTCATAGCCATATATTTCATACTTTCGTACGTAACGCATCTGAAATCAGATGTTAATTCTATTCGAGAAAGCATCGTTCGTACCATTTCGTACCTTACGCGGGCTATAACTTTTTTCGCGGCTTTATTTTTAAAAAGAAAAAAAAGCACAGAATAACACGTGTCTACAGAAATAATAGAGTGGCATGTGACGCGATGGCAGATTAAGCAAGTGCCGCGACTCGGTTCCGGGAAGGCAAATCGATTTTTATTCCAATAATATAAGCGCACCCTTGTTTTGGGGATTAGGACTGGGTTTTTATCAGCATGTGGATTTGTGAGCTTTTTGCAGAAACAGGCGGTTAGAGTTTAAAAAGACATGTTTTAAATATTAAATAGGTCGTTCGTGATTTCTTCTATGATATATGTTTGATGAACAAGTAGTGGAACGAAACGGTTATGATGATTTGTATAGTTAACTTTCATCGAAATTGCACAAGACCAAAGTCTAGAGAAGGAAGCTTTCAGAACAGATAGAGCGAAGTCTAGAAGACTTGCACTTTTCTAATCTTTACAGTAGGTTTGCCAATCGTAAAGAAACCCTAAGAAGTATATCAAGTATGCTTATTTAAAACATCTGCTACTTTTTAGCCTCTTCAATCACAGTATCACATAACATTCGCCGAATTCAACGTAAGACCGAACACTGAGTGGTCAAACAGCTGGCTCTACAAAAAGGTTGAAAAAAAAAACACATTTGAGGTCCAGAAGCGTGCCGACTACTCCGCCTCTATGGTTTTTTATTTTTCTTGCAATTAAACTTTTTGGTTTTGCACTCCTATGATGGATGTGGTCAGCCAGTGGCCAGTGGGCATATGGCACTGGCTGGTAAATATAATATTAGAGCTGGCCAATCATTAAAAAAATGAATATGAAAGAGGCAAAAACAGAACCAAATCTAAAACTTAAAACTAGAATAGAAATAGAATAGAAAATCGTTTATTGCTTTCATTACATAATAATTATGATACACAAACGTGAGCAATTAAAAATAGCTTAAGGAAAGCAAGTGGCGAGTGGCTAGTATGTGCTGATATGGGATGTCCCACTCAGCGCTGGTTTTCAGCCACTCCCATCTCTCCATAGGTGTGAGAGCATGTTCACGAGAAACGAGTAAAATCTTATAGGTAAATTAAAAAGGTCGTTGCAATTTGCACGTAATGCAAAATTACTTCATTACTAGAGTGCTAAATAGTGGCAGTTAAAAAATGATATTTTTTTAGAATTTTAGACTTCCACAAAAAGCGTGAGAGCAAAATCAATCAATTTAAAACCGTAATTATTTCTGCTCTCTTCTACTAAAATAGTCTTTAAAAAGTCCTTTTGTTAATGTGATTGATTGCTTTCGGTATCGTTTTTTAGCCTGAACATTTTTGCGGTAGGTGTGTGTGAAAAATCGCAAATTATGACGATTGTGGAAGATATGGTAACAATTCTAGCGCCGCCCATTGATTAATGATATAATACATGAGGAATGTTGATGTGTTTTATATCGTTTTTATAATCCCTAATTCCCTACCCTACCTACACCATAAATGCACAAAATGCGTGAATTTGTACATAGGTATTGTAAGTTTATGCGTTAAAAAGCTGAACCAATTATGATTCATTTAATTATTATAATATTAATTATTTTCACTGTAAAGATGGACCAAATATACTTTGTATCGCAAAAGTACCCTCAACGAGTGATTGGAGGATAAAAGCTCACATGAGAAGTCTGGAGTTTACGCGGTAAAGTCGCGCTGTGAGCCGTTACGCTAAGTGGTCATGAATATTTTTTTTTCATTAATGTATTTTTTTAAAAATAACATTAAGTAGTAATAAGTATCTAAGGAAGTTTGTGTCAGTGATACCGAGAATTGATGCAAACTCTGGTTGACTCAAAATGCCGTTCCACATTCCATGCCCAAAACTCCAAGTTTTTAACAAAGAGCCTAAAAATGCAACACATAAGTGACCATAAACTCATGAATGTAGGTACCCGCTATAGATACTGGTGCAAAATGGGAAGGTGCTTTTTTTTTTTTTTTTAAATCTCGAGGAATGACACCTGCGTGGCACGATCGGGGCAAAAAAGTCGCGCATTATGCCACAACATCGATTCTGTTTCTTTGTAAGCACATGTGGAACAGAAGTTATGTAGAGTGGTCGATTTTAGATAAATAAAATATGTACATTACATAGTTAGATTAAAAATTACACATTAACTATTTTATCAATCGTTGAGGTATTCTGATACTATTTTTCTGACTTGTACTTTAGTAGACGCTAAAACTTTGTAAAGCGTCATATAACTTCACAATCATATAATTTTACTGAACGTAGTAATAAAGTATTGAAAGTTTCATATGTTTATGTGGGTGCTGAAGCATTAGTCTTATAAATAATTTCTAGGAACCGTTACAATGAATTTGTTATAAATTCACTTATGAAAAAGGAACTATTTCAGCTACCATTTTTCAACGTCTTCTCCACAGCATCTCTGTTTTACCCCATACCTCTTGGGTACAGAGTTAAACCAAATTCTTTTTATAAGTTTTTTGGCTAAGTCATTCATCGTACATCCGCTGGATTTGGGTCAGGCGACAATCGGCCAGTGGTTCAATGTATGCAGTAGGTACTTTTTGCACACTGGCCCAAAATGCGGAAAAAGTACATCAAGTGTCGGTACTTCGGGGAAATGAGATTTTATGACACATTCCAAATTGGCCAGGTAAATTTGGGGAATTAAATTAAGAAACTCTTCCGAAAATACATTATAATATGAGAAATATTACTCTTTAATGTGTGTTGTTTTTGAAAGAAATACTTAGTTAAGTGTCACTGGGAAGAACTGTAAGTTTAGGTTAAGATATTTTCTTAGCATATAGGAAGAAGGTCACAATCTCACCTGATGGTAAGTGATGAAGCAGCCTAAGATGGATGGATGGATAGCCAATTATTTTTATGAGTTACAAATTTTTTTAAGCATTTGAAAAGTTATTATTATGTACTTCTTGAGTGTTTACGTCACAAAGCTGCGATGAAGTTGTTATTCCAATGATTTCGTCAATGCTTGTTATTGACTCCGCGGCCCCGATTACCATTTTCCATATTTTTCTAAGCATTTCAGGCACGAAGTAAAAAATTGACAGACATCACTTCAAATACAAATGTTATTCGTTTAACTAATGAATATTCATGGCGGTGTTTTTACCCGTTACGGTCGCATAAAAATCGTATTGTTTAGTAAAAAATAACCATTTCATTAAATAACAATTGGTGTGAAACAAAAGCGGCTATTTCGGAGGTTCAGTTTTCTAGCTACCGTCTTCGGCATATTCCTTTGTCTTGGTGCTGTTTTGAATAAAAAAGTTATGTGCTTTTCGCAACTCGTACATTCTATTGTAGTATTACCTTGGTCTGTCCTAGTTAAGAAGTTCTATTATTCTTCGACGTATTCTTTATTGCTGCACCGGTGACTTCAGAAGCATAATCTTGTATAAGCCTAGATAGTCATCATAAAATGAAACTTTCATTATATGTACAGATTAACTCGGCTTCTTTGAATAGTCCTGTTATTTGATTATTGTTTTGTTGGTTGTGCTATTTTGTTCAATACAATAACAGTGATTAGGTCACGTGAAATTTTAAGCCTCGTTGTTATTTAAACCTTATTATATCTCTGCTTTATTTATGTTAGTAGTAGATAAGTCTCCTAATAATGCATTAAGTTATTTCTTACTCCTGGAGGTTGCATCAAACAAAAAAAAAACCTTATCAAAAATGAGACTTGAATTCAATGTCTTAAATTAGTAATGTAATTTTTAACTCATGTTACATGTTTTAAGATCATGGTTAAATATGAACTTGAAGAAAACCACAAAATAAGATAAACCTTTGTATTTATTTTAATGTATCCAGCACACAAACATTTTTCATTTCAAATTACATTTTAATAACTTAATTAAGGTACATGATTAAATATCGACCATCAGGTAGGTAGCTATTATTACACCTTGTATTAAAACAGTTATTAATTTCGGACAAATAAATAATTTTACAAAATGTTGATGATTCCAAAGTCCTTTGAAGAAGTGCTGCCTAGATTATGCTAATTTGGTATGAAAATCCTTTGCAATACTATGTTTCAATGTATCTATGTATCCTCAATACATACTTATTTTAACCTACATTACATTGTAATAACAATAGTGTCGTAGGCATGTTTTTTTTAATCAATGCCACGGTAAATTTGTTACCGCTCATATTTTTAATTAGCTAGGTATTCTAGATAAGTGAAAACCAAAGTTTCCAAATTAGAGAAATCAAAACAGCACTTCGATAACAGAAAAAAATATTATCATGCAGGAAACATTACAGCAAAATCCATGCCCACAAATTAATCCACACGCAGTATAAGGATAAATAAATAATATAAATCTTTTCGATTATAAATACACTCTGTTTCACTTAAATAACCATTACTCTTAATTACAATCTACTTAGGATCTCGGCACCCGATGTAGGACTACTAATAGGTAACTTCACCGTACTTTGAAATTATTATACAATTTAAAAACTAACACCTTTAAATTACGATCGAACCCAAATCGATATCGGCCGATAACTGCCTCGATCTGAACCCGATCGAACCCGTACAAAAAAAAGATAACTCACGTGAACTTTGCTTTCGTTTACGCTTTGTACTTAATCAAGAGATACAGTCTTGTTTACACATTGGTCACTCGTTTCTAACGCCTAACACTAGCAACTATACACAGGGGTTACATAACTAAACAGTACCTAACCTATATCTACGTCTAACAATATTTACAATCGTATTTCGTTAATCCGCAAAAATTCCCCGAAAACTTGACTTAAAATTCTTTGGCCTACGATGTTAACAACTGACAAATTCTACCGCTACCTTTAGACATTTTGAACTTTAATTACATTACATGCTAAACTAAAAGCGAGCGTTGACTAGGATATTAGGTTTGGAATCAAAGCGTTTTGAGCTAAGCGTGCTGAGCGCGACCTAAGTGTATGAAAAACGCGACGCGGTCCGCGCTGCGCTCCCCGCACTTATTACACATGAAGGGGTCGTTGTAACCATGGAAACCCATGTGGATCGTATGCATGGTCAAGTCCCCGAAAGTGATGTCGCAATATTGACACGTATACGTATTGTGAGCGGTGGTTGACGGCGTTTCTTCTTCAGATTCGGAGTCTGACACCTCCAATTTGCGTGCTTTATCATCTTCGTGTTGAAGACGTAACGCGGCTGGTTGAAGTTTGAAGGCGGGACCTTTTCTTCTGTTTTTGAGGCTAGTGGTAGGGGTCGCTGGGGTTGGCTGCTCCGAGTTAGGCGGAGGTGACCCGGCTTCGCTCGTCTTAGTGTTTGTAAGGTCGAGAGCGTCGTTACTTTGTTGGACAGGTGTGACGGTTCTGGCAGGTGGAGTTCGCGGTGAGCTCACTGGAGATTTAGTCGGAGATGTCACTTCTATTTGCTCGCCGTAAGCCAAGCGCTGGTGTAAGATAGAAGGCGGAGGGGTAGTATTATGAGATTTCTCCATTCCAATCTCAGGATGCTTAGGAGAAGTTCTAGATTCATAGTTGTTGTTCGGTGGGAACAGAAAAGAGTGAGGTAGTAGAGGTGGCAAGTATGGCAGGTTTGGTAGGTTGACTGGAAAGTGATTACCGAAGATCGGATGCGGCGGTGGCGGGGGCTGAGGCTGATTGTTGTTCATACCTTGTTGCTCGAACATCTTTGAGATAGGTTTTTGTTTGGGCCCGCGTCGGGTGCCATACACGTCGATTATCGGTAGTGGGTTAGGCGTCCCGTCTAAATTTAGCACCATAGCTGGATTGTGTTGGTATTTACGGAGATGCAGCTTCAAAGAGTGGCAATACTTTGTCGCGTAGTTACAGTCTGCGCAACGGTATTGATAAACGTTTGAATGCGACTTGAGATGTGAATTGAGCATCGATTTGTTGACGCACGAGTACGAGCACTGACTGCATTGAAACGGTTTGGAGCCTAAGTGGTTTCTCATGTGATATTCGAGGTGATGTTTGTACTCGGTAACAAAAGGGCATTTGCGGCAGCAGAGCATTTTTTCTGGTTTGATGTGTTCCTTGCTGTGTTCCCAGAAGCTGAGTTTGGTGACCGCGACGAACTCACACTGTTTGCATTTGAACGTTTTGACTTTTCCGTGCGAGTTGACGGCGGGTACGCGGAGGCCGGGTTCTTCGTCAAAATCGTCATCGAGACCGGAGCCGTCACGGCCGTCGTCTCCGTCGTTTTTTCCTTGTGCGTCGTATCCGGAATCTTGGAAGCGTTCGAATGAACGTCTGTCGTGATCCCTGTCGGGTGAAGATGGGGTCCTAGGGGGAGATTTGGGCGGCGTGGCGTCGGCACGTGCTAATGGCGTCGACACGTGAGCGGGGGGCGCCAATGTTCTCGGGGAGTAAGACGTTTCGTAGCCGGGCGAGGGATCCCTACCGTCGTTGGCACGGGGCTCGAAGCCGGGGGGCGTGAGTAGGCTGTAAGGCATACCGCGGAACGCGTCGAGGTGCATGCCTAGATTGGCCTTAGCTTTTAGAGGCATGGAGTCGTAGTACGGGGAGGGCTCGCCTGAGCTACCTACACTTCGTGGCGAATGTCCGTTCGAATCCTTGCTGGATGATGATGGAGATGCGCTGTGAAAGCCTTCAGAGTAGAAGCCGCTGGTCTGTTCTTTCGCGAAGCTCGTGTCGTCCATTGGCTCGGATTTCTAGAAGAAAGAGGGTAATTAGGTCGTTGTCGTTAAGTAAAATAAAAGGGTTTTCAGAGATAGAGTTATATAGTTATATAAAAAGGGGCATACAATGTCGTTTACAGTAAAGAGATGCGCGGTCGATAGCTAACTCAACTAATTGTTAAATGTCGTTACCAGCGGTTGCTATTTACAATTGGGCGCGATTTGAAGAAAAAATACCTTAACCAAATGTCAAGAATGACTTAATAATGACCATTGGTTAAGATATTATTTTATTTTTTACATAATGTGGTTTATTTTAAAATACAGTTAGGTTTAGATTCTTACCACGGCTGATGGTTGTATCAACGGGCCCCAGGATTGGGGATGAGCAGAGTGCGGCGCGGGCGTCATGCCGGCGGGGGAGGCGCACGTTAACATTCCTGCGGACAAACGAATTCGAATTCAGAACTTGCGATTGCAAAACCGTTCTCATAAACAAATGACGGTCACGAATAAAAAATCTGCTGACAGTAAAAGTGGGCTAAGTAAAAAATGCGCGGTGTGTTAGTCACGTAGAACGGCCGTAATGACGTCATTAAGTAATCTCGAGGGTTTAGTAAACATAACTGCCATTTTCTTTGATGTTCAAATTACGCCGATTACTAATTACTCAATGAATATGTAACGGGACTAATCGGGAAGTGTGCTTTAAATTTTAAATACATTTGAAAACGTTCCAGTAAAACAATGTAATTGTTAGGAAAGGTCGTATGGAGGATAATGCTAATCTCTCAGACAATTATAACTGCATACCTACCTACTTTGATTTAATGCAAATATATTAATTAATGTAGCTAAAGCAACTTGGTTTCTTGTCTACATTTTCTAAATTTGGAAACGGATAAAAGTGTAATATCTTACAATATTTTGGTAAGTGTTCATAATAATTTTGTATATTTTTTCTTAAATAAGCCTAAGACTACTGTAGTTATTCCATTCTGAAGAAGTTTTATTTCAGAAAAAAGTAATATTCTATATTGCATCTAATAAATATTGATAAACGTTTTCAAATTTAACAATTAATCTATTACTTACAAATAATTTAATATGATAATGTAGATTTTGTTTCAATGTTCTTCTGACGAAGTATTCAAATCTTTCATTAATCGACAGCAAAAGACAAAATTTTCTTTAAATTAAATAAAATACTTAAAATTAATGCAAGTAAATAAATAGCTCTTAACTCACCTTCCCCTTAACAAATTATTCGTACGGAACTTTCCAAGCACAACACAAACGTTTGCATCAAAACAACTGTCACTCGAGTATGTTCACAAAACTTTTTAAAAATACACGGCAGTATTATCTTGAGCGTTTTAGGGCACAACCCTTCGGGACCCGAGCCGAGAACAGTGTGACCGCTGCGGCGCCACACAATGAACTGAAAAAAAATCTGTCAATTTTTATGCCCCAAACATCGATAAATGTATTCCACATTCGAAAGCGACCAGTTTTCTGGCGCGAGAGAGACGCAACGCGCCGCGCATACATCCATCCCTCTCCCACCCCCACAGCCTGGACCAATCGACGCGAGCTACCGAGGGGTGGGGAGCCTGTTATTAAGTTATTGTTTATGCTATATTAATAATAAAAAAATAAGGGTAGTTGTTGTTGCAATAAACCATAGGCGTTAGCCGACGGTTATTATGAGACAATAAAAATAAATGCGGTTAAGTAGGGAAATGAGATTTTTGTTGTATTGTGCCATAGCGCTAATGCGATATTTATGTTTGTGTTTGCTATTAAGTAGCTTAGATCGGCAAATTTCTTTGGCATCTGTTGCTAATTTTAGCTGAAGGACAACTAAATAGTTGACATTAGTTTTAATTAATTAAGGTAGGGGCAAACGATCATCTCAAATTAAGAAACGAATAAATTAACTATAAGCTACTAGCCGAAAAATTAAACTAAGTTCGTTCGTGTCTGCTCATGTCGTCAGTTTTTCTGAATTCTACATTTAAAAAAGTCCATAGGAAGGGAGGCGCTATGAAGGGGCGTTGAGCTTTTTATGTGAGCGATCGGCCAATCGCAGCGTCGAGATTAAAAAAGGAATGTTGCTTTTTTATTTTTCGGTCGCGGTCCGGCCAATAAAGTTGATTCTTTCTACAACTTTGTTACGTCATAAATTCAGCGGAACACATCTGGATATTAAACTAACCAATGTAGCAAAAGTACATTATAATAATGTGATTAACTGATGAAATAAAAATTCTTTAAATAGTGAATCACTATTTAAAGAATTTTTATTTTTATCACTATTAGTGATTTTTTAATTTTTATCACTATTAGTGATTTGAATCATTCACTAATTAAAGTTGAATGCATTGTTTATAGCATAGATACAAAAACGCTACTTAATAGAAAATTTTAATTTACAAGACGTACATACATAATATTAGGTACTTACATACAGGAGATGGAATATTCCACCGAATACAACAATGTTTTATTCGTCAGTTGTCACTAATTGTGTATAAAAAGAGGCCACGATTAATCGTAGTGTAAATATTTACGCCTCATTTCCATGTACGACTGATGTAAATAAAATTTGTTTGGGCCCAATTGACATAGAATAAATAATTAGGATAAGAGTAGGTCGCTTACTTTGTCTATGTCTCATTATTATAAATGTATGTATAAGTACTTTGTGTATGTACTATATTTTTTGTAGTATTTTTGTGCAATATTATCTAATAATTTCTAGTTTATTTGATGTCAAAAAGCTACTAATTTTTGGGTTAGATCAATCGACTACCGGATCTCCTTAGGACTGTTTATGGTTTAATAAAACGATAAATACTGATACAGATAGTGCCATCCACGAAAGCGCGCGCCGTTCATTTTTGATTGTGGAATGCGCGGGGTGCGGGATGCGGGGAAAATATTAAAATATTAAAAAAATATTGTATTATAAATTGCACTTGTAAAAAGCAACTGTGACTCTGTGACAGACGAGGAATCAAACCCCGTGTCCTACGCTATCCGGGCGTATGCCGTTATAACTACGTTTTTTTTTAAAAAGCACTTGCAAAATTCAACAGGCTTGTTAATGTGTTGGTGGCCGAGTGGTATAGGCATACGTCCGGATAGCGTATAAGACACGGGGTTCGATTCCTCGTCAGTCACAGAGTCACAGTTGCTTTTTACAAGTGCAACTTATATTATTAAGTTTGTATAGTAACAAAACACTATAAAAACAAAAATCAACTATAATTACTGTATTATCAAATATTGTCAAAAGCTTGCACACATTGCACTATAAACGATTAAGACGAAAGGTGGCATCATAACAGAAAATCTTTTTGCTACAAAAATACAGACTTTCTCCAAGTGTCGCATTAATTAATTAAACAAAAACTATTTGCATAAACATTCCACAGCTAGTTAAAAAATAACAGCACACCGACAACTCGTTACCGACCGGTTACAAAGTGACAGTTGACTAATTATAATTATCAAATGTGCATTAGGCTGTCGCGGCGCCAGTGTAATGTTTTTTAATATTAAGTAGTGATTAAGGCACCTTAAGTTAGGTGGCCGCTAATCGTTTAGGCTTAGGGCTTGCACAGTGGGATTTATAGAGCTTAAAGCTTAAAATCAATTTTTATGAGTTCTGAATACATGCCATCGTTATGAGGGTTCTTTAAGAAGTCTAAGAAGATGTCAATTGAAAATACAGCGTGTTTCCTGTAATAGGAGCAAAAATTTTAACCCTGACCTGGTCATAGTGCTCTAAAATGCTTTAACTCAGAGATATAGTAATTCGAAGTTATAATCATCCCTAGTCAATGTCAAAATTGCTAGGTCGTTGTAGTAAATGACAAATGTCAAATTCTATGACTGGACACATTTGTTTGCAATACATTGCTGGTATGTTTAATGTTGTTAGAAAATATTAGAGATGCGCCGAGTAGCACTTTTGCCGAGTACCAAGTGCCGAGTATTACTCGGTTCATTTTTTTTCCAACCGAGTACTCGGCCGAGTAACTCGGTTCAATCAAACTCCTGTTTCGGGTGTGTAAACAAGTACAAACCAGGTTCGCGCAGAATAATCTTTCATCAAGCCACTAAAGCGCAATGATCCTAAAAGTCCTATTACTTTTTTTTGTATTACAAAATCCACAGCATGATGAAAACATAAAATATAGACATGTAAGACTAACAGCCAATGACGAATTTACATTTTATTTACTAAATTTAAATAAAGTCGCTATTTCAAAGAGAATTTGCTAGCAAAAAGACAAGTGTCTCTTCGAGTTTTGGGGATGGGCCTTACTAGCACGCTTAACAAGAGTGTTTCTATGAGCACCTGCCTGCAAGCACCATTCACAGCTGATTATTTTCGAAGGCTGGTAAAGGCTACGAAGAAAAACGGAATTGTCTGTTACTAGAACGTGCAGAGAGCTTTGCATCACCACAACACAATCTAACTTTATAAAATTTCACATATTATTATTTTTATTAACGTTTTCCTCATTTTGTCTCTACTCATTCATCATCATACTTGAGGTTGTGATAGATTTCCCCAGTCGTTTCTATAATTTCTACCTAAATATATTGCTTTAATTAAACCGAGTATACTCGGCATTGAAACCGAGTTACTCGGCCGAGTACGAGTATCAAAAAACCTGCCGAGTACTCGGCCCATCTCTAGAAAATATCAATAAATTTATTTTTTATTATAACGAATTAAATTAAAACCATATAGAATTGATTACTGGCTAAAGGGCATAAGCCCTTATAAAATATAAATTTATATTTTGCTCCTATTACAGGTCACACCCTGTATATGCTCAAATTCATTGTCGCTTACTTTTGGTTTGCTTAAAAACAGTGCAGGGTCTGAGTACAGTACAGTTGAAGCTTGAACTTAATATTTTCGTGTCTATTAGTTTTGAATTCAAATTGCGCAATTATTTCATGTATGTGCGGTGTGAGCCCTTCCAGTAAAATAATTAAACAACGGTTAAAACAACCCAAACAAGACCTATTCAAAAAGCAAATTAATTGCTACTGCTTTACCGATACATCAAGAATTTGAATTAAACAAAACAGTTAATATCTTCTTAGAATAATTTAAAGCTAGTTCGGTAGCTATTTTAATATTGCACAAATGGTTTATTAGGAATTAACCGACTTGCATAATTAATGAAGCCATTGTTAAGTTTGATAATAATTATTTTATTTTTTTGTAATTCATAGTACACACATTTTTAAACAAAGTGATCCTCAGCGTCAGTCCTGCTCACGCTATATATACTTAAAATGTATCAAAGGACTGAAAAAATGCATTTTACACACATTTTGTTTATGTTTATTTGTAACTAATATTAGTATTTTAAAACTAAAATTGTCATGGATGTTTTTTTTCTCTCTTGTTATATTATATTTTCGTTTTATATTTATTATCTAATATTCGTGTGTGTTGTGGTTTGCGGTTTAATGAGTCATCTACTACTGCTACTACTTAAATGTGACTGCATATTGTAATCTTGTAGTGAACCGCAGCCTCTGTAGAATGCAGATTGTTTGTAATAACTTAAAAATAAAAACTCACGACGTGGTTTATGCCCGCGGCGGCCACACGGTTTGATTGCGGTGCGGATCCCGCCGCCGCGGTGGGCGCGGGTGAAAAATCGCGTCGTCGCGCGGTTTTGTGACATTATCTTGAAAATCGCAGCCGCGGCGGCTGCGGGGCTGCAAAAATTGGCAAAATCGTGAGTTTTAAAATAAAACCGCTTTCCCGCGGCGCGGTTTCAAATTGCACCGTGAGTTCTAGCGTAACTGTTATTATTTCTATTGTTGGTGGTGGTTACTTCTAAGAATTACTTATTACGCACTGTAATTTCTATATCTAGATGTTATGAGATACGTTATTCCCGATTCTCAATCTCTATATTTAAAGAAGAGGGGTAAACCAAAATTACAACTTATTTGATTATTATACAAACATTTGTGTATTGCAACTGAGTAGGCATTACTCTCTGACAATTGTTTTTTGCGATGAAAATGTCAACGTTGACAGAACACAATTATTTGAATAGACATTTACAAAAGTACATACTAAGAGACAAGGCGGGGGTTAAATGTCAATCGTAAATTAGCAATTAGTTTTTTCTACTTTTAACGTAAGCACTTATGAATTTGTAAACATTAATTTACATGTCTGAGCATTGTTTTTGAATTGAAGGTGTCTGAGTGATCATAGGTCAGAAATCTCTAGTCAGGGAATCGCTGGGTAATCACCATCACCATCGACTAATAATCACTAACAAATAATTAAAATATGGAACGTTCCTTATGAAGTAACTAGCGGTCGCCCGCGGCTCCGCCCGCGTGGATGTCGGTTACCGCTGCAAAAAGCCTACCCAGGAAAGACACGGTCAGCAAACAAATGATTCCCATGTCAATTCACAGACACCGACACTAACTTCGACGAAGCAGTCACTATCCGCAGGCTGAACAGATTTTCTTTCTGTGGGTGTTAGTTGTTAAGTCCCGGAGTGCAACCCGTTGTTTTAGGATAGAAAACTTAAGCTATTATTGTAGAGCTTCTCTATACACAACATTTGACGTTACATTATTTTCTGGTAACAAAATATACTGATGCTCGGGAGCCCCGACCCCATGCGTAAAACATTCTTTTCGTAAATAAATTCCTACTAATTTGAATGTTTGGCCCAAGGATTTGTTTATCGTGAGTGCGAAAGAAATTTTTACTGAAAATCGCGCCGCGCGGGTACCTTACTCATAGATCTAAACTCCCCCTCCCACACGCTCACCGGGCCTTGGTAAAGCCTACTTCGCAACGGGCCGGCCGTGCAGCAGAAATCGTAATATGTATTTTAATTTCGCTATAACTTCAGAACCAAACGTCCAATTTTAATCATTTAAAGACCAAATATTATTTACATTAACTGTACTTAGTGATGAAATAATTAATTTTGATAAGGATTAATAGCATGAGTAAAATAAACGCGTTTAAATGTAGTCCAAAAAATAATCAAGATTTTTCAATAAAAAAAATGGTTCTTGTGCCTCACCCGACATAGATAGGTATAGTATGTCGCGGACTTTTTTGTAGATATTTATAAGATCTACAATTACTTAGAACATTTTATGGTTCTATCTTTAATAGTTTAGGCAGGGTACGCAAAATAAGTAACTGTTTTGGTTGATTTTTTACACCTTGTGTCCGAAAAACCCTAATATCTTACGGAATCCTATTTTTGTTCAAAATTAAATATATCCTATATTACTCGTGGATAATGTAGCTTTCGAATGGTGAAAGAATTTTCAAAATCGGTCCAGTAGTTTATGAGCCTATTCATTACAATCAAACAAACAAACAAACAAAGTTTTCCTCTTTATAATATTAGTGTAGATAAACAGTTAATGTTACTGGTTACTTCTTAGTACATTATGAACAGACCGTAAGAAGAGCCGAACTCAATTCTCTGGCCGAGAAAACAATGGCTCCCGAAATCACATAACTCGGAGTTAGGAAGTTGACACTGTTACCTTTGTTGCTCCACAATTTTAGGCAGACCATGTTACAATCAACAATACCCAGATAAAAACTACTTAAGCCTTTGCTTACATGTAATTTTTAACTACGAGATTGCGCCTCTCAGGCCTCGTCCTGGACGCCAGCGGGCGGAGCGGGCGACGGCGCGCGCGTTTTGATCAATTTCATAGATTTGTGTGAAGCTGTTCTCGACGACAGCGGTGCGGGCGGAGCGGGCGGCGAGCGTTGAGTTGTATAACCAGTGGTTATTAACCACCCATACTGCCCGCTCCGCCCCCTCCGCCCGCCTGCGTCCAGGACGAGGCCTCAGAGAGGAAATTAAGTTGACACAAAATAAAATCTCATTTCTTATTTCAGTTTTTCGATTATTTATTTATAACTTCCCTGTACATAATGATATACTGACAAAAACCCTCAACCGCTGAACGATTCTTTTCTTATGGTAAGTAGAGTTGCTAAAATTGAACTATTGTTGCAGTAATTCTAGACCAAAGCAGTAATACTTATGTAATTCATTATTTACGCGGCCATATACATGCCAAGAAAGTCGGCCGCCCACCCAAGCCACGTAAGTCCAAAATTCCAGTTTCTTGTCCGAAATATGCGCGGGTCGACGCGTTATCGCGTCCAGTAAAAAGTAATGCGTCCAGCCTTTATGGCAGTTTCGGGACATGCTCTTTATTACGAGGGGCGGCGCACCCCCGCACAGTGGGCCAGATGCGACGGTAAGCTGGTCGTACGTTAGATTTTTTTAATGATAAATATTTAATTACGTCATAATTATGTTTGTCTTAATTTGTGGGAGATTGGAATGTTTTTTAGACTTAAGCAAAGTAGTTTTTTTTGTTTTAATGAAAAAAGTTTTATATGCTAAGTTAAACTTAATTAAGGAATACAGTTTTGATAAGTTAAAAATTTAGCTTTAAACATGATAAACTACCCGTGTCTCTACTTATATTTTTGTAGGTGTAAAATTCGTTACTTATTTATTATTTACTATGTAACGCCGAAAAAGATACGCCTTCCTGCCGCATCTTACATTAAATTAAGCTTGAACCTCGTTTTTAGTGCCCACGCGTAAAATGATTTTTGCATTTTTAAACTATTGAACTATAATTGTACTACAGTACTAAACTTTTCTTAGTGTTAAGAATTCCAGTTTCGTTCCACTGTGTCCCTCCCTAGCTGGCACTGCTTCCCCTCCATAAAAAATGATTGTACCTTCAAATCTATCCCGGGCCGCCCCTCGCCCGCCCGCCCTAATGTGTCCCGTATGAATGGCTCACAGGTTCTACTCTAAGATATTTTTAGTTTTTCATCACTACCTACAGAAATGTACCTACATTAAAATAAAAATGTAATTGACGAATTTACTTATGGTCTGTGTCACGTCAACATATTATTGCATATTTATGTTCAATTTTATCTTCTGTCTTCAGATAACAAAATAGTACTTGAGATTTACTCTTTCTTCATATTCATCATCATAATCATTATCAGCCGAAGGACGTCCACTGCTGAACGTAGTCCTCCCCCACGGCTTTCCACAACGACTGGATGAAGAACTGGATCCAGTCGTTGTGGAAAGCCGTTCGAACTGGATGCAGACCGCTCACAACCGCGGTCTGCATTCAGTTCGATCCTGTACAAGGTCATCTGTCTATCTTGTCGGTGGACGTCCTACGCTGCGCCTTTGGTCGGAGGGTCTCCAATCTAGGACTTTTCTGCCCCAACGGCCATAAGTTCTACGCGCTATGTGCCTTGCCCACGTCCACTTGAGCTTACTGATTCGCAGGAATATGTCCGTTACCTTAGTTGTTCTGGATATCTCCTCGTTTCTGATTCAATCTCGTAGAGAAACACCGATCATAGCCCTCTCCATCGCTCGTGTGTGATTTTGAGTTTCTTTATGAGGCCCATAGTTAGAGTTCACGTTTCTTCAGATTAAAAATAACTATAATTGAGAATTTAGAATTATCACGGTGCTTAGGTAGGAAGGAAATGATTTATTTATTACACATTTTCTTTTCTAGTCTTTTCCTCTGTCTATTTAGGTACTTAGTGATCGTACATAGTAATATGCGTCCCATCGCGCATACGTACGGCTGAAGTCGAAAATACGATCGATGTCTAACAAAGTAGAGCCCCAGACTTCGAGTGGCACGCAAGTCTGAACGTTTGGTATATAGTATACATAGTATACTCGTGTATGTGGTCAATATTTTGTCGAACTTGAGAAAGGCGAGATTTTAACATGGCTGTTGGATGAAAATGTTTTTCAAGAAGAGTAGTATTGTCACCATGGTATGTAGCGCTTAGTTCGCTGTTCACTACCCAAGAGGTCCCGGGTTCGAATCACGAGTCGAGCCGAGTTTCTGAGATTTTTGTCTTGAAAAGTATTTTCTTGAAAACAGCTCGGAGTCAGGAAGTTGGTGGTGTGACCCGTGACTCAGAATGTACGTTAAGCCGTTGGTCCAGCGCCTGATCCCTAATCGGTCATGCCGGACTACCGTCTCACCGAAATAATGAGAGTGTAGAAATAGAGAGTGCACTTGTGTATTGCGCACACATCTGGGCTCTATAATATCTCCTGCGTACTATGTCTCTCTCTATCCATTGCAGCCATTGCCGAAAATCAGTAGGAGAATATTATTGTATTCAACACTAGGCTGACATGGTTTGAATACTTAAAATGAATTTTATATTATGCTTGTAAAATATTTTTTGTGACGTACATTGTACATTTTTATTTTACATTTGTAAGTATAAGTGAATTGCTAATTCTTTACATTTCACCTTCGCCTCTTGCATATAGGCTGTTACTGCAAAACGTACGTAGGTACCACAATACACCTTTAACCTAAGATTGTCTCCCAAGGTATCACGACTTAGAATCATGTACTTGGGTCAATCAACTTTTCTTTGTCTTTTTGTGTCCCAAGTGTTCAAAAGCAATTTTCAGGAAAAAATGACTTAATTCAATATATTTTATGAAATAAACTTATACTTAGATCATTAAGAAATATGAAAATATTTTTTTGATAAACATTTTAATTCAATTTTTCGTTTTTGGCTAGGTGACCCAGGGGACAATTTTGGGCTCCCATACAAAAATCTGCTGTCCCCACGGCAAGTTTCTCTCTAATTTTTAGGTCTGGTGTGAAAAAACTGTATGACAGCAGATAAATCTTATATGGCATCCCAATCAACAAAGCCCATAGTTTCACGTGTTTAAAGAGACGTCCGAAAAATTTAGCGATTTTTTAGGTATTTTGACTTTTGAAATTGTGTCCCTCGGAGTGCAGTTATTTTGTTGTCCCCTGACTTACTTATATTATATTTAGTATTATATTTTAAAATGGCAAAACTAAAGCTTGCACCTATCAGAAAACGGTC
The DNA here is from genome assembly GCA_963584085.1 of Pyrausta aurata. Classification (NCBI taxonomy): domain Eukaryota; kingdom Metazoa; phylum Arthropoda; class Insecta; order Lepidoptera; family Crambidae; genus Pyrausta; species Pyrausta aurata. Next base: position 4,091,125 of record OY757254.1, on the reverse strand, counting down.
TAGGTCTCACGTGACCATGTCCGTTATTCTCGCGACTGATAATTTACTCGGCAAGTTCATCCACCGTCAGAGGTGACGCCAAGTGTACGTTTACTGTTCCGCTGGCAACCACGCATTTTTCCAAGTATTTCTTTTATTTTTCATACTATGAACTAAAATGCAATAAGCAATATGGTCTAATATCACGCGAGAATATGAATGAAGGTGAATTGGTGGTTAATGGCGTGTTTATATTTTTTTAAAGGCTAAATGTCTTTGGAGTTACTGGTCCCCTTCCTCACTATTTAGGTGACTCAAGAGACAAATAGAGGTAACACCAGAGACAAAACGCGGTTATTGTATCAATAAAGTGTATTTAATTATACAATAATTAGTTTTTGCTGTAATAACTTGTAATTTAATATTGTTTTAACAATATAAAGCCTTATTATAGTGGTTTTTCTTATCCCATCTTGCCGTCTCATTAAGTAAAGTTCAACACATAACTTTCCTAAAAGCTGATGGATGTACAGTGTTTTACTATTATTTCTCCAAATAATAAAGTCTGAAATATTATACCCATATCTGTTACAATAATACTTAGTAATTTTAGCCAATTTTTGATTATACTCAGAATAAATGAAATCTGTTACTCAGAGAAATGATATCATACACCCATGCCAAAACACAAAGGCGCTGTAAGAGAAAACTTACAAAAAGATCAAAAGAAAAAAAAAACATAATATTAAATGTGGTACGTAAATTACGTAATACATAATTCAGGCGAAGAAAGACCATGTCTGACTTTAATCTATTCTATTCGCCTAAAAAGTCCGGGTCCTATGTAGTAATCAATACCATCGTTAACAGCCGTACGATGTCCATTGCTAATAATAAACCTTCCCATAGTTTTCCATAGAGACCAGTTGCAAGCAGTTAAGTTGCAAGTCGTCTTCCCATCTCACCGGTGAACTCTACTCTTTTGATAAAAGATCTTCAATCTAGAACTTTCGTTCTCGAAGTTATACCCACTTAGTTGGATCATTTGTCCCACCTAGACTCGACGAAGCAATTGTCACTCAATTCAAGAGTTGGTTTCCTTAGCTGTACGCATCAGAAATGTAGATCGATAACATCTGGTGCTTAAAACTGTTATGACTATGACATTAGGGTGGAAACCACGTTCACGTCTTGTGTTCAGATACTGAAATGGGGCCGGATTGGCTTCGAAATTCATTCAACTGCTTAAGCAGCTTATGCTGACTAAGTTCAGCATCCCCCAACTCTTGTGGCTCGGTTCCGAATCCACACAGTCAGTTGGTATTTGGGAGATCCAAAGTCCTCAAAATAATAATGTAGTCCATGCAATATCAAACCTGACTTTAAAGAGTTGAGGAAGTTGCTTTGGAATGAAGTATTGCTGACGTTGGAGATAATTTCAAGTTTTGATTAACTATCTGAAGTTGAGATTGGATTTCAGCCGGAAGGTCATCCAATCTCAACTTCAAAGAAGCAGAAGGTATTCAGTCACTGAGACAGATACTAAGGTGATCAGGCACAGGAAAATTTCCTTAAAATCCCTTTTAAGCGATAGAAGTGTTACATTTCAGCCCAGATTCGGGAGGACGAGCTGTTTTAGGGCAATTACAAGACACAAAACCCCAGAAACTTTATGCCCTACCTGTTTTTCCGAAATAATTAAGAGCCTCTTAGATAGTTGCCAGTTGCATTATATGAATAGCTTGAGCCAGAATGATCTCTTGATTCAATAATATTATTCAGGCTTATCCTCTACTGAGGTTAGCCCAAATTGAAGTAGAGAAATGACAAAACGTACTGCTTAACCTTGAAATAAGATGATACGGTTGTGATTTCTGTCTTTTCTTACAAAGAAAGGCATATACATTTGTTATGCTTGTAAAACTTTTTGATAAAATTGTTGTTTATTTGCATATTATTGTCTCTTGGGTTACATATTGTCTCCTGACAAACCATATTGTCCCCCTGTTTTTGCGCAGATTTCTGTGTTTTATTTCACTGACAAGTATTGTACCACGAAAAATATTTTGTAGAACTTTAAAGTTTTATGAGATAAGTTAGCCCAAGAAGTATTTTTATTATGTGACTGTTTTCTAAAGAATTATAAGAACTTTTAGGATTGGTTTTTGGATTAGTGACTCAAGAGACATAGTTTTCAGGTATATAAAAAAAGTCTTAATAGTTAATAAATATGTGGTAACTGATTTAGAATGTTATTAAATAGATCTTGCTAAGACAGATATTTATGTACCGATTTTTTGTTATTTTATTGGTCAAAATAACGGTCACCCAGGGGACTGATTTTTAGATCCTTAGCTGGACTGAGATAATTTACTCGTAAATCACACATCCAAATTCGTGCCCTTTCTTGGAATATGATTGATTAATAATTGAGGAACACGGATCTTTTGTAAAAATCATGATCCCCTTAACTTTTTTATTTCTCTCAACTTTTCACGTTGGGACAAAGAAAAGTTGATTCACCCACTTACTTACAACAATACTGAACAACTGAACACATTTATGAACATATTTGCCCAAATATGTCTTACGCTTATTAAAAAAATATTGTGTAAAGTATAAGAAGTCTGCTGAAAATCCAAAAATAATCATCACTTGACCAAACAAACCTGACTTTGTGATTATAATTTACATAACGTTTCTGTAGCGTTGACTAATATATTTGGATTAAATATTATATACCACAGGAACTTTTTGGGTAGGTATCTAAAAGAATAATATCTTAATATTTAGGTTGATTTGTAAAGAACTCTGCAGTTCTAATACATATTATATGTGCGTTTTAAATACATGGGAAATATTCTTTGAAACCAGGGTTTTATTGCATTTGGAGATAGTGCGAGATATTTTTAGCATAAGTTATCATAATGATATCAAGTCACACACAAGTCATATCACATATGATTAATAATGAGTAATGACTGAATAACTTAAATAGTAAAGTAAAGTTAGCTGTATACATCCCACTGCTGGGCAAAGGATTCACTTCAAGTATGAAGGGGTAATATGTACATACCATACTTAACCACGCAGGCTCAGTGCGGATTGGTGATGGGATGTATGCAAATAACGGGACCAATTTTTACTGCCAGATGATCAAGCCGCAATACTTACTAAAGTACGGCCTCTGAACGTAAAATATTTTAAAGGACCCTATAACTTCTATTGTTTTTACAACTGCTACCTTTATTACTTTTTTGAGAAAAGCAAATTGACGTTTATTTGTTTAATCACCTACGTCAATGGTTAACAAATGGTAAACGAATAACATCGCAAATATTGACCGAGGTCGCAAAGTTGCGTAGTAACGAAACTAAAATTATCAAAAAATTACGAGGTTTTCTTATTTTAGAGCGACCAGTTACCATTATTTTAGTAGCTATATTTTTTTAATGAAATATCACGCGCATTTCGCATGAAACGAGCTAACAACGGCCACGTGTCGATTTTTCGTTACAAACCCGGAAGCAAAAAACCGGTAGCAAAAAGCAAAAGTGCCATACATTCGTTTTCTACAAAAATGAAAATAATTTATTGCCCGGCCCAGGCGATGGTCAATTGTTTCGGCCGATGCACAGATTCGCCATACCGTCACGGACTGTGCTTTTCTATTGTCGAAACCGCTACCTAGACTTTTATTACGTGTACAGGAGCATGCATAAATTACCACTGTGTTGAGTTCTATTGCTGTTCATATAAAGACGGTTTTTACAAAACAAATGCGTTTTTTTTTAATGAATTTTCTAATGACAACTAAATATTTCTAATAAAATAAGTTGTATTGTATTTTTTGGTAATATAATATATCGGCAAATTTTAAACTAAAGAAAAGGTTTGTTTATTTAAAAAATATGCTAAATTATGGTAGCGTTTCAAAATATTTTTCCCTGTTTAAAATAAATAATGAATCGTGTGTTACGATTTCATATCTTTAGACCAAACAAGGAAAGTTGGTATATCTCAAAATAATTAACTGTTTTATTTATTTTATCATTTTCACAGATTTTTCTGCAATAACAAATTCAGTCTTTTACCTTAATGGAATTATCGGTTTTAATTATAACTTTTATCCTCATAAATATTCAACACAGTTTTTTGGTAGGGCATATTAATAATTGAATTAATAATTGATTCATTGAATGTTTTTTTTAATGCAAAATACTACGAATAAATAGTCTGTTCTGGTAATTTTGGGGCAAAAAATAAAAGCTTGAAATTTCAGCTGGCCATTACATATAAATCAATGTTTGGTTCATTCAAAACATCAATATGGGTCCGTCCTGTCGTTTTACTGCCAGTTTGGTTACTGTTAGACATTTGAGTCGTTGAAAATGTTTTTTTTAAAGTAATGTAGTATCAGTGTTATATAATTATTTTGTATTTTTTTTAATATGAAGTAACTGTGAAAAGAGATGACTTCCTTGAATCAATTCATGTTTCCGAAATAAGGAAAAAAAAGTTAAACTAACGAAAGATAAAGTATCTAATAAGTGAAATGTTATTTTTTGATCGAATGCAAACACATGTATCAACTGTTTGTGTTTCATGACAAAAAAATGTAACGTTCGAAAAACAAAAAAGTTAATGAAAAAATGAAATGCTGCTGGTTGAGCGTGCAAAAAGACGGCACGAGACGCAGCTGCCGCGTTTCCTCTTCCTAAATCGAAAAAAGAAACAAAAAAATACACACCACGCAAAAATATTCGAATTTCGAACGCTGTCGACGAATAAATCGTATATCTAACCACATTTAAATCATGTTGTTCGCTGTTTTAAATACTAAAACTTGTTAGTCTTAAAAACGTTTTTTTAATTTGAATTAAGTAGCGTTTTAATTGTTTCGCATCATTTTACTAGCTCTACCATATGTCTCAGTCACTTGAATCTTTATCTGTGTTTAGCTTGCTACCTACTGTTAAAGGGAGCTACTTACGCTTTTTGTGTTAAACCAGAATTTGAGATACTCTTTTGCGAAACTTTTTTTGCATTTTAACGATTACGCCTACTACGGGCTACTGTAAGCCCGCTGATCTACTCTTGCGTTCTCGGAAGGACTTTGCACAAAACAATGCAGAAAGCGAACGTCAATGCTTTGCAATTCTTTTATTTGAAACGAAACAGAAAGTTTTTATTGCAAAAGAAACCTTAATTTGTCGCACCATCAAAAACCAAGGACACAGAAATTTATTTAAATGCAAAATAAGTGCGAATCGGGTCAGAAAAAAATGAATGGAGCCGAAAAAAGCCGATTCACGTGTTGATCTTTTGTTGAGCAGGTTAGTAAAAAACCCTGAGCAGGTTTTTTGAGGGTGATAAAACGATTTGCCGCGTGATCCGCGTTGGGGTGTTTTTTACCCCCGCGTTATATGGGGGGTTGGTTTTTGTCGAGATACCGATCTCTCTCACGTTTTTAAACGGTTTTTTATTGGTGTATCGCGTTAATTCCACTTGATTAGGGTATGTTTACGCGTGTAGTTTTTTATTCGAATCTACATTAACTATAGTTATTTTTGTGACTGATCTTTCGACCTTTGTCGTTGACTTTCTATTGAATTATTTTTGAAAGTATTATTGTAATGTATTGGGAAGATTTATTTAACTTTTTGTACTGGACGTAATTTATAATTTATGGTATCTCAATAATAATTGTAATTGGTCCATTATTGGGGTCAGTAGCCCTAAGACGTTAAAATCTATTGTTGTATGTCCGTAGGGTCAAAATGGTCGAGGGGTCAACGATTTATTGCAATTTGTGGAAAATTTTATCCGTGACATTATATTTAAAATGACAATTGTAAGTTCTATTTATTAACACGTTCCGGGACACTACTCCAGACACAATAGATGTTTTATTGTTTTCACGCCTGTAGGCGGGCACTGTCCCGGAACGTGTTAATATAGAGTAAAATTGAAAAAACGTGTTACACATAATATATTCAGCAAAGTTCTATAACTAAGTAGGTTTTGAGAAACTTGTACATAACCACAAGGCACAACATGTCGCTATATTTGACAAAAAAGACATGCTTGTCATTGTCAAGTTATTTATACATACCTAATACATAATAAATTGATATTCGTTTTTATACATTTGTATTTTAAATCCATTGTACTTTCGAAGTCCCCATTTAAATGTAGATTTCGTCTTGGTTATCGTAAAAACTTATGAGGGACGTCGCAAAAGATCCTCGAGTCTAAGATCACGACCGTTAACCTTTGCTCCGACGTGTGCGCCCTGACCGTTACACATCCTAAGACCCAACACAATCGAATCCATTGACCCGGAATCTAAACGTCTTCCCATCCTTACCAGTCCAAATTCAAAAAAATCAATTCGAAACATAAATCAAAGTTCGAACACAAGAAATTGCGTTCGGAAATATCAGCCGAACCAACGCTGCAACGTCCAGTCGACAATGGCGGGCATTCGGTTACATTTTATTTCGAAAAATGTAACAATGTCCAATTGTTATCAAGGAAAAAGGGTAGATTTTAGTAATCTTCTTAATGGCGTGTGTGAAAAGATTATAAATTAAGTTTCTGCAACAAATAAAAGTGACCCCTGGGCATTGTCAGGGTGTCAATATGTGTGACCGTGGCATTGTGTGTGACCCCTGCGGACTTATCGGCAATTTGCGAAGCACCGTGATCGCCGGACCAATGCAAGGATTTCGAACGATTTACAATTCGATGTCATTACAATAATGGACTGTTACAAAAATATGTATTTATTTTTTTTCAGTAACAGATGCTGTAGTCACCTAACGGTCTGCATGGGATCAGAAATATCCAAATTACATACTGCTTTTGCTTAAGATTCGTAGAAGGGGCGTTAAAACTGAAAAAAAAAAAAAATTCATATTTATTACTTTCATAGTATAAGATAAAAGTGACTATATTCTAAGTTGAATACTTTATAGTAATATCTTATGCAATAATAATAATATTCAAACATCACAATAAAATGAAATTGTTTTTTATTGGGGCATAAATTTATTATAACTTTGTAAACATAGAGAAAGGCTTCTTTTTTTTTAAAAAAGAAACATTAAATATATTACTTGTTTTATCATTAATTAAGAAGGCAAGAAATATGTAGGCAATTAACATTAAATGTATTTAAATATGGTTAATTTAATTAGATTGATAACGTCTTGGGACGACAAAACAGAATACATCTAACAAGCTAGCAATAAAAAAATACTCGCAATATTTTTAAAACTGACTACTATTTTCTTTGCATTCTCATATTTCAAAGTTTACACCCATTTCCCACCCTCGGAGTGGGCCCAAAAACAGAAATGTCACAAAATTTAGACCGGCAATAAAACGCACTCGGCTTACGCACAATGGGCGGGCATTGTCCATCTTGACCCCTCGCCAAAAATAATGCCGGGGGCAGATAAATTAAAAATTGCCCGAAATACCCCTTGACGGCTCGATTTATAGACTTGCGAAGATAAGTGAGGTATTCAGAGTATCGAATACGAAGTAATAACAGCTATCGATATTAAAAAAAAGGTTACAGGAAATGTTTAACAGTTACAGTTATAGAAAATAAGCAGCAGCAATATGTCAGTGATGGTTAAAGGGTTAACTGGAACAAAAAAGTAACAATAAAATAGATCATAAATATGAGATACAAAAATGGGAACAATCACTAGAAGGAAAAAACACGCTCCAAAACTCACCACTAGTAATCTACGGATAAAAGACTAAAATTTCTAAATTCTCAACGTAAAATGGTTGCTTCAGAATACTAAAACAGTAGCATACAAGGAAAATCAGAAGTTTTGGTACCTACTAACCAATTATTTGGTCACTGTTTATGAAAATAATGATGGTATCGATATTACAAGCGTCCCTAAACTACCCATGGGTTGAGGTCCGCAATTTTAAAAGGCGGGAAATGAGACACATTGCGCTTATGTGGACCATTCGACATCGACAGATGGGTTCTTTTGACATTGTTTTGTTTGAAATTAGTTTTATTTTCACAGATTTTATAGCAGCTTTATAGCCGATCAAGATATTAAAAGTTACTATGAAAGAACGTTATAATTTTGATATACGAGTTTAATTTAATTTTTCATAACTATGTAATGACAAATAACACCTTAGTCTGCCTGTGACCACGGATGCTGTAAAGCATTCGAAACGTCAGGCATAAAATAAAAATAAACGTTCGCGAAATCAATCCGTAAAATTGTTGTTTTATTGTAATGAGTATTCGCGTAAACTTCAGAACCAAATATACGAGATCCTACATAATACCTAAAGTGACTTACTATGGTAAGCCGCTTTTGAAAAGAGAAAAGCGCTTCTCTTGATCGAAATCAAACTTTAGTAATTTTCTTTTGTTTTTTACGATAGTAATATCGGTCAACAATAACGAATGGTTCTTAGTAACGTTTTAAAAATGTAATCTTTTGCACAAATCGCAGGGCTTATCGCAAAAAAATAAATACGCCAGGTACTTGCACAAAGCACGTAGGAATGACACAAAATAATCTTTTACCACAATGCCAAAGATCGATGTGCTTTTTTACGATTGGCAATACTTTTTAGATGGCGAACTTTAAAGTCAACCATTTAGATCTTTCGCCGTGTAACTATACACTTTATTACGATAGGAATAGAGATCAAAACATTTTTAGGGTTGGTTGAAAGGTTCGGGTTTTTATTTCTTCGAAGTGGATTTTTTAATGCACCTCTTTTGTGATTTTTAAAAAGGACAAGGCGATTAGGTTGTGTCCATTTTGTAGCTAAACGCCAGAGTTGATTGATCGTTTGCATTTGCACCTGCATTTTACTCGGTTTATTGTGAAGGTAATGACAATTACTATAGGACCCTATTATAGGTCCAAATGAAATTTTGTACATGTAGGAGCATATTTGTAGTAATATTAAAATAAACAGCAACTTATTCTTAGATTATGTTGATAATATCAGATAAAATAAATATTAACAATACTTTAAATACACATTCAATTTTTTTTATACCTTTTAGTCATTCTGACTTATGGACGACGTAAATCTAACTACGCATAAAGGGAACAGCACCGTCAACTCAAAGTGGTTAGCATTTCATAGATGAAAGTTGCAGTATGGAGTTTCATACAAATAATAGGCACTGAACGCCTCGAGTTGATACCTACGGTGCTGTTGTGCTGTTTTCAATTTCAATTTCATTTTATTCATTCAGATAGTACAATCCAATTGTGTTAGTAAATTCTTATGCTAAGTTAGTAATTTAGTTTCAATGACATTTTATGTTTATGCCTAACTAATTACAAATAGAATTCATTAATTTAACACGACTGTGGAACTCTCTGCCTTTGGATGTCAGGAGGACCGAGTCGAAGTTATCGTTCAAGAGCAAAGTCCGACAATTCCTCAAAGAATAGATAATTGCATAATATTTGTATATATGTATATTTATATATAATTTATGTATTTTGTGTAAGTTTAAGTATGTTTATAGACTATATGTTATTGCAGTAGTTTATGTAGGTTTATTTTTTTACTATACATATTAGTTAATTGTTGCTTTTTTATTTCTTATCTGTTTTTTATTTTCGCTGCACCCATTGCCATCTCTCTGCATGACCTAAAGGTTTGACTGGCAGAGAATGCTTTTAGCATTAAGTCCACCTTTGTACACTATGATTTGTGCAATAAGGTCTTTAAATAAATAAAATAAAATAAATTTAATTTAATTAAAATTTATTATTAAAGTTATAATTTTTGCCATTTACATTGGCAAACACGTGCACTCGGTGCCAATGCTGAATTATCGGACAATCCAGCCTTTCCAATAGTGTGTTCAGAAGACTGATGGAGCTCACCCGTACACTTCGCATCAGTAAGGCCACTCTTAAATAAATAAATATAAATATCCTTAGACATTTCACACAGCGCCATCTGGTCCCAAACTAAGCAAAGCTTGTACTATGGTAACCAGACAACGGTTATAAACATACTTAAATACTTTTTTTTGTAAATACATACATATTATACATAGAAAACACCCAGACCACTACAAACAGACATGTTCATGCACACAAATGTTTGTAATGTGCGGGGATCGAACCCGTGACCTCTGGCGCAGTAGCCAATTTCTTAACCATTGCGCCAAATCGGTCGTCTTTTGCGTGTGATTGAGTAAAAACAATCATTTTAGCCTCCGCAAACATTCCTGATGCGTTGCATACCTTGCCAGACTATCTACAGAACCTCGGTAGCCCCATCAGCATTCTAAAACTTGTATTATATTGAATGCGTTTTACGCGTGGTTAGATTAGTCTCGTCTTTTATGCTTATGCAGTTAGAACGCCGCCATAGTCATATTATACGTGTATGCTTATAAACGATAGTAGGAACATTTGACAAATATGAATGGAAAGTTTCCTTAACCAATTGTTTTACTAAAGTACTTTATATTCTCAAAGATGAAATAAGAAACCAAAAACTGCGCACGGGCGGGATTCGAACCAGCATCTTTCTGGCTTATCTTTGAGAATATAAATATGACACTGTGAGTGTTTAAAAACATTCTAAACTAAAGTACTTTAGTTAGTACGTAACGAATTTCCAAACTTATTCTTGACTGTATATTTTGCTGACCTCATGAAACAAATCTATGAACACACAACTCACCATTATGCCTCTATTAGCATCTAAAACAGATACAAACCGAAAAAAAAAGTATTCAGACAAGAAGATTTGATCTCAATCTTCTGAAACCTGATTCGGCCGAACGTTCCATGAATAAAACATAGCTCTTTGACAAGGGGAGGGAGTAACCCTTTCCCTCGTGGGTTCAGTACATTTCGTTTCCACCCCACGTTTTTTGCTTCTCCTAGGGGAGAAGGCATTGTTTTTTGGAAGGGTTGATCACATAGATCTACCTATATATAGGTATAATGTATAGCGCAAATCATGCAATAGTATCTAGTGTAGGTATGTTGATCAATTTAATATCAAATATGATGTTGCTAGTACTATTCAAAGATTGAGTCAAGGACGTACAAATTCTGGTTTAAAAGTTTAGTTCTTTTTTTAAAGGCGATAGAAAATTTCGAGATAGTACCAAGAAACTTTCAAAAGATGTTAAATAGGTGATCGATCAGGATAAGAGTATTCTTTTAATAACCTAAGGAGATTTTTTACGACTGAAATGCAAAAGTAAAATATTTTAGTTAATCTGTAGCCGTGGCTGTACGTAACTAAACTAAATACTAATCATACATCATAACCTAAAATCAACCTAAGTTAATTCTGATTTGGGAAGTTTAAAAAAACTACGAATTTACTTTTATCACAATTGCCTATTTTACAATAGACAAAATATTCTACTTATGTTCTACCGAAACTAAAGTAAATACCCTCACAACGTTTTACAATACTCCACTTTCGCGTATTAACACAGTGATTGGCAAAAGGGGTGATGGACAAAGGACTCGTCAACTAGGGTAGGGGCATTTTGGACAGTACCCCTTTATCGAGTCAGATGATGATTGCGAGAGTGTAGGAGAGCCGTGTGAAAAGATATTCTGAATGGCTATAGCAAATATTAGTTACATAGACTAGACAGAAATCGATAAGAATAACGAATAGAATGTGTGCAGTGCACATCGATTGTCAATGTCCATCTAATCCAGTTTAAGCAACAAAACATAAATCTAGAGCACTGTGCAGTATTAACAAACAGGCAGGCATGTTTGCATGAACTAAAAACTAAATACTGAAGAAATTCTCCAATGATTACGTCTCTCTGCAAAATTGATGGTTTATGTTGAATAGATTTATTTAGTTTCTAAATTGAAAGGTTTAAGTTGTAGCCAGATACTTTACTAGTTACTGTATTTACTTCCACACGCTTTAAAATGGCCGACAGTAGTTTTTTAATCATTAAAAAACAAATTAAGTTTGTCTGATATTATGAAGTTAGAGACAAAAACTAGTTAAGAGTTAATCTGTTTTAAACGACTTGATATGAGGCTATGGATTATCTCAATTAACGTGACTCACTAAAACGTGATTGTGAGTATTTTTGTTGTTCACGTTATTTACTAAATAAAAAAGAAACATTGTATACTTACTAGTAAATTAGAATCTGCGGCCTGTGGTTCTCTGTCAGTCAAAGTGTTAAGAAGTAAAAAAAAATGAATACTAATCTCCTAGCTAAGTTCATTTAACCATGTTAATCGACATTTCAAGAGCAAATTAGCCTTCACTAATCTGTCCAATAGGATATCTACTAAAAAAAAAATAACTCTCACTAAATACTTTTTTGTAAATAGTGCAAATTATGTATTATGTCGTAGCACTTGATTCGTAGCACGCTACGAAAATGCAAAGCTTTCGCATACTTAAGATTTAAACGCGTTTATTGCGAAATTACATTGCAAATCATCATCATTACACAAAGTAATGCATAATCCGACTAGACTTCTTCCTTCAAGAGGTACTCTTGATTTTTTTCCGAGGCCTGTTTGGACTTATTAAAAAAGTTAGGTCTATATCGTCCCCGTCGTGGCAAAATTAAATAACCAACAAAACCAAAGTTCCGAGATATTTGAGTTTTTGTGATTTTTTTAAACAAAAATGGCGATAACATTCCAAGCCGAAGGAAATTTATTATAGAGATTTTGATATGTTATGAAGCTGCTTCAACTTCATAATTTAAATAGTCTATCATAATGCTACTTTATATTATTTTAAATATAAAAATAAAAAAGTAATTATTTAGTTCTGCCACAAACGTATTTTATAACGAAATTGCAATTATCAAGTTTTTGTACGTCACTTTTGCAAGTTTTGGCACACAACCAAGTAATACTTTTTTTTATATTACCTACATCATCCCACTGTTGGGCAAAGGTCTGCCCCAATTCTATCCATTTGTCTCTGTCAGCGGCCAACAACACCCAATTTCTCGCAAAGCTGAACAGATCGTCACTCCACCTCGTCTGGTGGTATCCATCGCGTGACGATTTGGGCCCATCTATTCGGGTGCATTCTACACACATGCCCCGCCTACTCCCATTTAAGCTTTGCTGTCTTTTCGCCTACATATGCTATTCCAGTTCTGGAGCGTATTATGGTATTCCGGATCTTATCGATCCTTTTAATATGGTGAAAGGAACGCCAGGGGACATTTCTTCCAGAAGCCACCTCAAAGGAAATGGACCTGGTTGAATCCGGATGGCACGACGAGAAATAAGATAGACTTCATCATGACTACCAAGAAACGGTTATTTAATGATGTCTCCGTGATCAACTGAATAAAGACCGGTAGGTAGTGTTTACCGGATGGTTCGAGGCACATGGAATTTAATGTCAAATTGGAAAGGTCTCGCTTGATGAGGTCCACGCTCCGACCTCATCATCATCTATTTTAAGAGCCAAGCTCTTGTCGGTGGAGTTTTTTTCCATTCTTTACGCTCTTCCGCCATTCTCTTGACCTCTTGATACGACGCAACATTCAACTTTTGCTTTATTTGATGCATATAGCTTATTCTTGGTCTTCCTCTCTTCCTTTTTCCTTCTATTCTTCCCTCTATTATCGTTTTGATGAAACTGTCGTGTCGTATCAAGTGTCCCAGCATTCTCCCTCTTCTACTCTCAATTGTTTCTATACGCTCCGACCTACTCGTGCCCATATCCAAAATCCCGAGAGCTTTCAACTCGAGTTGTCAAACCGCTTTGAGTGCCTAAAGAATTGCGTTTCAGTGGACGAAATAAACAACGTGTTTATGGAAACTATTCAAACGGTGGGGTCTAAGATTTTTAGTCCTGGCCGTAAAAATCGTCCTCTAAGACTCTCGATCCACACTCTCGACCTTATAGCAGAACGTCGATCTATAGCATTGAAGACCTCCTTTAATGTTGAAAACTACAGTAGGTGAAAAGACGAATATGGAAGTTCCTACGACACGACATTTCTTTCTTTAACACGATCAGTGTTAAAGAACCGATAGATACAGTGAAAACAAGGCTCCCAAGCAAGAGACATGTCTATTGGGCAAAGCCTGTTGACGAAGCTTAAGACGGAGGGCGGCAGTGTAGCGTCGACAAAAGCAGATGTTTTGAGGGAGATTACGAAGTTCTATGGGCAGTTGTACACCTCAGTTGCCGAACCCGTTAATAGCTAAGGCCGGACACCCAAAAGCTATCCTGACCCGACACTACACCGAAGACATCCCGGACATCAGCCAAACAGCTTAAAAACAACAAGGCACCTGGTGAGGTCGGAATCACAGCAGAGCCTTCAAAAGGGGGGGGACACCGGTACTCAAAGTCCTTCAGAGACTCTTTAATTCCGTGCTGCTTGAGGGCTGCCTGAGTCATGGAACAGGAGTTTGGTGGTGTTATTTTTCAAAAAAGGAGACAAAAGGTATGACTGGTAGAGAACGCCATATGGCGTTAAGTACACCTTTTGTACAAACTCTGGTTGTGCAATACAGTATAAATAAATAAATAAACTGAGCCATGTCAACAAGCTGATTCAAGAGTTATCACAAATCGTCTCGCACGTAGGTTTAATAAGTTCCAGCCTCCCTAACAAGCCGGATTAGGCCTGATGGTCGTTGGAGCAGAAGAGTTCTACATTGGAGACCCTTAGACGACCTTGTAAAGATTGCAGTCTTTGTGGGAAATCGTGGGGGAGGCCTAAGTTCAGCAGTGGACTAGTCCTTTGGCTGATTATGATAAAAATATATAATACAATGTTTTAATGAAAAATTAAACAAGAGCACTTATTCAATTTTGCCACAACTAATTTTTGTAACAATGTTTCCGAGTCAGTTGTGGCAGAATTCAACAAAGTCACTTATTGATTTTGTTGGTAGGTATGTCAAAACCCTCAATTGTAGTTATTTAATTTTTTTGTCATTTATTCAGTTTTTCCACGAAACTTTTTTAACAAACCTTGTTGTAATATGTGGTCAATAGAGTTACTAAAATTATGATATCTTCGCGAATATCATACATATTGCAACGAAAAATAGACCAAAATGTAGCTCACACTTTATATTATTTAAAAATAACAAAAAGTGAATTTCGGCAAACGTGTCAGTTATTTAATTTTGACACGATGGGGACGATATGTACTTACCAAAACCTCAACAATTAGTATTTGTAATTGAATGTTCCACCACTATCCATATTTTTCCGCTACTAGATGACCCGGTGAACTTCGTACCACTTACTTAGATTTATGTAAAATGTAGTTAAAACTTAAGCCGAACAAAACGAATTAATATGACAAAACTACAGAAAATTCAAGTAAAGCTCAAATTGATATAAAAACGGAAATTCGTCACTTCCAAAGGACACGGTCGACCCGCCATACATTGCTTGCCCCAAAAGTAAAAATTCATGCGTCACAACCAAAACTAATTTTATGGGTTCGTTTCTTCGCCTTTTAAAATAATATAAGCCGTAAATAGCGGGGTTTTCACATGAAACGAAATAAAATGTGTGGGGTCAATCTCTTGCACACTATTTAGAACAGGTCTTTCTAGATCATAGCGCCATCTGTGTCGAAAAACCGCCATCTAGGCCACCAAAACTAAAACATAGAAAACTGCCCCGCTAGGGTGCGTAACGCGTAAAAATTACGATGACGCAAACAATAGCCAACGAAAAGAAGTTCCTTGTCACAGTTTTTTTTTTCAAGTTTTAGGAAGAGGTTAGTAGGTTTAAAGGTTAGTACCTATGGGAGGAAAACGTCATTTTCCTTCTTAAAATAGCGATTGCGAGCGCTTACTTATTTAACTAACTGCCAGTTCTATGACACAGTATGACACAATATGCCATTTCGTTAAGCGGCCGTCAGTTTGCTTATAAGTGCTCGAAACCGCTATTTTCTGCCAAACACAACAATTGTTGGGGACAGGAAATTGTATTCAATCGTTGTCCTATTTTTTTTGTAGATTTATATTCCGCTAGATAAAAGCAAAGTAAATTAACAATATTGTATTAAAAATTCAATATATTTTTTGAAAAATGATAATAGTCAAGTCTCTTAATGCTTTTCTTTAATCAAACATAAAACGACTCTGGGGCACGATACAACCGTGTCCTTTAAGAAGTAAGTTTTTAAAAGATGAAATATGAAACCAAAAATTGCGCACGGGCGGGATTCGAACCAGCATCTTTCTGGCTAACCGGGCCAACTGCTCTTCCAATTGAGCTACCGTGCTGTCGGTCCGACCGCGCGAAATTCTTGGTCTCATTGATACGTCATTGCGTGAAGTAAGTTTTTTAAATGATCGAACCTGAGCTGGTTCCTAACAGCACACCAGGTTCACCTCCTCCGTCCGATTTCCATGATCCAAATGTCTATCTCTAAAATATCTATTTAATATAGATGACCCGGTGAACTTCGTATCACTTCGTGTTGGGGCGGCCTAATAGTAGTTTAGTAATCTGGCAATACTGTCAATGTCACTGTCACCTAACTTTTGAAGAAAAGATTGTTCAAATGTAAAAACAGAACTTATAGTGAACTTATAGTTTAACTCCTTAAAATGCATTGTCCCTTTTGTAATAAGTGGATGGAACGGCAGAACAAAAATAATAACTGTCCAGCAGGCCTAGGATGCACACCGTGATAAAAATTTATCGTTTTAGCGCGTTTGTTTGTCAAAAATCGATATACCCGCAGTTGCTAACATGGCTGCCATGAAAGTCATGTCGTACTGTCAAAATTCGAAATATGACAAAATTATCATTGAACCCTAACATGCCACACATATTTTTATCGAATTTTGACATTTCGCCGTGTAACATCATCGTCCACCATTAGCGACGACGACAAATAAAAAAAAACATATTTAGAGCAAAAATATATGACTGAGTCGTGCCATATTTTATCCTCGGCTCTCAAAAAACAATAAAGTGTAAAAATATTAAAAAGAAAGTCCACGTGGAACATTTTTTATCCCTAACATATTTATTAATTTGAATTCATTATCTGTGGGCAATATTAGATATACTCTTACAAGTGAGTGTAGTGAGTGTAGTAGTAGTAAGTAGTAGTGAACAAAGTTGATATTATGTTGTCGATTCAAAAGTCTTGTTTTAATGCGTTCTTCAATTCGAGTGGAACCGAGACTACAAATACCGTCAAATGTTTGACAGAAAGTAAGTGGTCAACTTTTATAAGGGAAAATGGAATTGTCGTTTTACTCTATCTTTCTCGCAATTTTTCCTTATTTGCTCACCGTTTAGACCTACCCTGGCCTACGACAAACATTTTAAAACCAAAATCAGCTCAATCGGCCCAGCCGTTCTGGAGTTTTAATCAGACTAACGAACATCAATTCATTTTTATTTATATAGATTCCCAACAGAAATATTAAAGGCTACTTCCCCAAAGGTTATCGTACCTTCAGACAAACATATCCATAAGTCCGCAAATACGATATCAAGAGACCGTTGAACGTGAATAACGACGATTTTGCACAGAAAACAATCTCATCAGCGAAAGAATATCTAGAGATTTATGACCCGAAATGACTTCAGGATTCCCTTTTCATATAACGAGTGAGCAAGTTCCCTCTCATAATTTTAGATTCCCTTGGAGAATATTTTTTCCCGGAGGCGGTGGGAGAGGGGGGTGCGAGCGAGACGGGGCGAAATCCATACTTATAATATTTGCAGCCTCCTGACGCACACATACGAAGCTCGATTTAGCACTCCGCGGAGACTTTCGGACAGTTTACGTGGTGT
Source organism: Pyrausta aurata (assembly GCA_963584085.1). Taxonomy (NCBI): domain Eukaryota; kingdom Metazoa; phylum Arthropoda; class Insecta; order Lepidoptera; family Crambidae; genus Pyrausta; species Pyrausta aurata. The sequence continues at coordinate 4,073,344 of OY757254.1, read as the reverse complement.
TCACTTTATTTTTCGACAAAAATATCCACTTATGCTGACCCCATGTCTATTTGGTACGGTTAGTTGTGTGGATAGATTCAAGCTCGTAGAAGATCGTCGAAAACATATGAATAAGGCCTGTTTTTTTTAAATTCAAAATAATAAACTAGATCTAGTCTAGATTCAAGAGCAAACCCATTTCGATTAAAAAAAAGTCAGTTAAGACATACTCGTCGAATATATTACAATACCAGCGGTTAAAAAACATTACAATGAATGATAACGATGATAACATAAGTATGTGTTAATCCAGGGTGTCAGATAACTCCATACCAATTTTTATTAAAATCGCTTTCGCCTTTAATATTATAGTGTGATGGCTAATTTGAAAACGTCACCTAAACGTCAGCAATCATTAAAGTAAATATCATTTTAAAATCGGTTGTTTTATGCTTTAGCATTTAGTTTGTGTTTTGTCGATCGGCACAAAATAAAAGATTTTGCATAAGTAGTGCAGTTATTGTAAAGGCACTCTATAACGCCAGAAGGAATTGATTTACTAGTCTTTGTATTACTACTGAGTAGCTCACCAAATTACTTACGGTAGTTATGTTTTGCTTGCATGTATTTATAAGGTTTTGTCAGCTGCAATATTCATCTCCTTACTCATAAAATACTTTCTTGGTTTCTTTGAATACTGGTTCATGAGAATAATTCCACAACAATAATTAATAACGTTCGCACTTCTTGATCACTATAGACGTGCAAATTTTTTGTCACTCAAACATGACTCTTATCAGCTTTTTCTTGTGCCATACCATACACCGAAGCATCGAACAAGCAAGACATACTTAGAGGTTTTGCTTACAGCTATAAATCTCTAATAGTACCCAGTAGTATAGTAAGATGAATTCTACCAAAATACTCTATTTTCTAAGCCCCCTGTATCCCCCACCCGCCCCCATCTCAGCGTCGCGGCGCGGGAAAAAATGTACGACGCCATAAAAAATCACCGGCCATCCGCTCCCGCAATTTTTACCGCTTTTTTCCCCACCGAGGGTCGGTCGCCATGGCAACGGCCGCCCTCCTCCTACGCCCGTCAATATTTTTATGGCTGGCCAGCTACACTCCGATTTGATTTGGACTTTTCTGTATGTTTTCAGAGAGGTTTCTTCGTGCTTCTGGTATTATAACTTTTGTCGAATCGCAAAAAAACTCTACACGATCGGGCCGGACTATGAATTCTTCCTAAGTAATAACATTTTAGTAGAGATTAAGAATTAATTATAATAAGTGAACAGAAATCAGAACCTAAAAATCCAATTTGGTTATCAGGAATTATGAAATGTAACAAAAAATTCATTCAATTCAATCATCATCATAAATGAGAATAGATTGTCGCTACCAAAAAAAAAAAAACAAAAGGTCTTTGTACTAGTCTAAAGTACTTTACTTTGATAGAAGAAATGGACTTGTATACGCTCGAAAATCATAACCCTCTTTTATGAAATATTTTCAGTACGAATTACTCGTAGGTATGAGTTCAATCTTTCGACAAAAATAATCCGACATTTTAACTTAAGAAAGACTATGGAACACATCAACTATTCCTCAACGAATAGGGGACCATATATTCTTTCCCTAATCCGTATATTTTCCGGACAGCAAATATTTCTTACGGATAATTGATTTCCAAATATTAAGTTACCGGCTACCACTGTTTGTCGTACAACTACTTTGCCCAAAGAGCATGATACATTTAGCTTTGTTTGCTTAGCTTTTGGTTTTATACAGTTTGTTTGATAAAGCTATGACAGTACTAGACAAATTTCTAATTGGATTCTATTGACTAATATCGATTTTAGCAGTAAGGAATGTTTAGATATATTTCTGCGGTTGCAAAAGTCAGTTACCATTTTATCTGCTACAAAGTAATTCCTACTACGACATAGCTATTTATGGAAATATGTAGGTACTAGCTTCTCCCGCCGGGTTCACCTGCGTAGATATTGTACCTTATTAAATATTACTATGTACTATTATAGTATATGATCTATATAATCGTAAAGTTTCAACAAAATCCTTTTAGTAGTTTTTGCGTGAAGGAGTAACATATAGCCATACGTGCATCCTTACAAATTTTGACATTTATATTATAATATTAGTAGGATGTAAATTTTATAGTACGTCCTAGGCAAAAAGGCATCGATAAACTATATCCGATTCAATCTCTATGATAATATCATAAAGTTTTTTTAAATTGACTCTACATTTTATTGTCCAGGTCATGTTTTCGTCATGTATTGCTTGTTAGATCAAATACTACTAACCCGTCATGTTTTAAATGAAAGTAGCATATGCATGATGTGTAAATAGGTACTTGATCTGCTTCCCTATTTCTAAAACTTTAAGCGAGTACTTTACATAACCTGCCACGTGCTCCCACACTTTTTATTCATTACTAAATACGTAAAAAGTTCCTATAAAACACCCTCCAACGTCAGCCAATCAGCAAGCGCACACCTCACGCCTTCTCTAGTAAAAAAACCTATGTGTGTCTCAATATGTGCGATATAAAAAACTCCCCTAACTTTTTTACTTTTTTTAAACGCGCTCTCATTGGCCACAATATCCCCTTCTAAAAAAGTAAAGACGCGTGCGAGCGCGCGCGCCGCGCTCCTTTCAAATTCAAATATGGAACGCACGCGCGTATGTAACATACGGTAGCGCGGCTGCATCTTATTATTGTCACCAACCATTTTGAATTGATCTCCGCAGCACGTGGATTTTTACGATGACGCGGGTCAAGAAATATTGGCCAGTGCGCGTAAAAATATCAAGGAAAAAATATAAAATGAGTAGGGAAGTATTTTAAAAATAGAACAGTCCCCTTCCGATAGGGGAGTGACTGATATATTGTCGGAGTTACTTGGGATTTTAATAATACACAGCGTGTGTTGGTTCAGTGAGGCTGTAAGATTTGTCAATGCGTTATTTTCGGTGGGCGCGTGGCGTGCTCGGGGATTGTTTACCTGAGTGCGGTCGGGTTACTGGCTTCCGGTACTGGTGGTAGACATTCGATGCCTGATTTGAAGGACGTTTCTATGAAATACATAGATAAGTAACCGATTTTCACGTCGGTCTTCCAAGTACAAAATATGGTTGGCACCCAACGAGTTGCTTTCGTCACATTAGAACTTCAGGCCTTGTTTGTTTTACTAGACTCATGTAGGTACAATAAAAACATAAGAATATGTATATTAGGTAATTGATTAACTAAATTAAATAAAGACATGTGGTTTGCACCTAGCAAGTAGTTAATGACGCAGGTAAAGGGGTGACAATAATTTTAAAGAAACTACATGATAATGAATTCTAGTTCATCGATCGACCAATCAATAACCTGGGTACTTATTCACAAACGTAAAAATATGGAACGGAAATGTAATATCCATCATCGATTTTGTCTATTCTACATATCAGGTCTAGTCTACACTCAAGCAAACCCATTGCAAAAAAAAACTTCAACAACCAAATAAGTTTATGGTTATAAATAGAAACTTTAACCAATCTGTCTGATTATTTTCTTATCAAGATCATTCTTAGAGCGTCATCTATCTTATATACAGCCAGTAAATACCGGCATAACTCACCCAAAAAGAGAAATAAGGATCAATTTAATTATCATTACTCACGCTCTAAGCCCGGGTTAAAACCGTCAATTTATTATTATGGACCCGTATCTAATTTAAAACAACGCACGGGCGAATGGAGCCATTAGGTACGAGGGGATACATTGTTTTCGTACCGAGAACATAGGGGGAATCCTTGGGAGCAGAAAAAACAATTTAAAAATAAAATGAAATAATTAAAAGGGAGGGCGAGCGCGTGTCATGCCAGCTTTATTTATTTCAGTTCAGCTGTTCGTTCGAAATTTAAAGACTGGCAGCATATAGGTTGACATGTGGTGGTGAAAAAAAGTTTAATATGAAAAAGTTAGTACCATAGAGGCAGTATTTGCTTTTTCGTGGATAGCGCAGGTGCTTGTAGGATAGTTTCATAGTAAGAAGCTCGAAAGAAGACTGCGCAGATGATCCTGGCTGATTCATAATATATGTTCAGAAAATTATAAATTCCGTCTCTAAAAAAATTCATTTCCCGCATATTTTTCCGTGAGAGTGCCGGATGAGCAGTAAGTACTCAACTACGAAATTAAAGCCTTTTTGCAGATATACTTAACAGCAGTCACCAAAAGCTTATAATATGTATGTACCAGGCTTACGGCCTGTTTCACAATAAATAATATAAAATATATAAGTTCTGCATAGCGTTATTGGTCCTATATTGTAATTTATTTATTTTATTTAAAAACTTTATTGCACAAATAAAAGTGTACAAAAGGTGGACTTAATGCTAAAAGCATCTGCTCTCCCAGTCATACCTTTAGGTCATGCAGAGAGATTGTGATGGGTGCAGGAGAGTGTTGTAAATAGATATTAAAATTGCAACAGAATACTAAAGTGTAGAATAATAATATAATTCGTAGTGCTTATTTATCAATAATGAAACAGTCCTTAATGAATTCAATTTCAATGGTCCCAAATGTGCCGAAAGCGGTGTATCAGCCAGTGTTCAAAGAACACAAAATTAAAAACAAAACCGAAACGCACCATTTGTTCGCGGACCCGCCTTCGGCCGGCCGTGGGCGGAGATCGCGTCACGTGCGAATAACCGCTACTTTGTTTTTTGAATTTAGAATGCATTTTTTTAACGGTACACTGCGAAAGTTAATGGTCATCATGCAGTTTAGCTTGAATATGAGGCAAGTTGGATAGAATTTGATGATCAATAGTGGGTAATAAGATGATTTTGAGTAGAGCACTAGAAAAAAATTGCCATGAGTCCAGCTAGATTTTTTTGCGGTCGGTTGCGGTACTGCTAAATCGATAAATATTGTAAACAAAATAACTTGCCTGATCCAAGGGTATTGTCGTTTTATACATATCAACTCGCATCGATGTAAGTATGCGGGTACAGTTAATTAACAAAACCATGACTGGTGTCCTCCCACTTTATGTTCATATTTTCACAATAGATCATCATAGTGATATCTGTTACAAGATAGAGTTATCTTTATGGGAACAAATTTTCTCTCATGTAGTTAAACAATTCATAAGTGTCATGTTTATAATTTTCAATCATATAAGTACAAGTATATAAACTACTAATTTACTTATCATTTGATCCTTCAGTAATACACAAGTTTCAAAATATGTAACGTGCCTAGAAAGAAAGAAAAAAAAATACATTTATTTGCTTTTGAAAAAGGGTATAGTTTAGATCGTATCATTTAGTATTAAGTTCATCTTTTTTAGCCATGTAAAAAACTGTTATGTTCTTCTACAGAAAACATCCTAACTTCGCCTTAAAATGCGTCACCAATCTTTTGTTTTGTTTATCCCATAAACGTCGCATTTACGAAACGACCGCTTCCTACTGAGTGATTTCTTATTCCTTTGCTTAAAAAAAAACAATTTATTGTTTTTGGTCAACATTAGTCTCAATTTGTCAAAGCACGAGGTGATTGGCGGGGCTAAAAGGTGGCAAACCCGTGGTAAAAGCTGTACCTGTGCATTTATCTTAGATCTAACCTACAGCAGCATCGTGTTAACTTATTTTACTGGTCTAATTATGTGGAAGACCACCCTTAATTTTTTGGAAGTCCAGTTTTTTGTGGTATGTGAAACTTGTTACAAGAAATTTGCCCTACATTCTGACAGACTTCTTTAATTAATGCATTAGTTTTGTACCAATAAAAGATGAGGAGATTTTATTTATTTATATTTATATCTACGATAGACATAGGATTAGATGGCGTTCTCTTGTGTTGGAGGCCAAGACACACTTTGGGTCGCTGCGCCAAAGGAGTAAGTACAGACATAGGTACATATATATTCCGTGCGGCCCGTTTTATATCAATGTCAAATCCATTTGCCCCGCAATTGAGGTCATATTTTCTAAGTTCTTTTGATATAATTTACAAATACTTGAGCATGTAACTAAATGGTCAGATTCTTAAAGCCGGTCCTCGCCAAACCCACAAGTATGTAATCGACACTTTCTACGAATAACGTTATAAGTATAAAATAACAAAACCCGGGTCCAGCTGTCCGCTATTAAGCGCAGGGACATTTGGGACACGTCTTTTTACAAAAGCCCCCAAAATGACCAGAAAAAAAACATTCTTTTTACTCACAATGGTCTCTGATGCGAGGGTGGACGATCAATAATCGGTAATGTGGAAAAAAAGGTTAAAAATAATTGTACATTTTTCGGAAGGAGATTTATGTAGTCAGTAGTCATTGTGGTGGAATGTTATCCACTCTGTCCAGTAGTGTCCGGTTGCAGATGTTTTTAAAACCGGCCAAGTGTGAGCTCGTACGTGTTTATAGTGCAATGGTTCTGTAGATTTACAAATCCTGTATGTTTTACAACTTTTTACCTTTGTAAAAGGTTGTTTTGGGCTGGGGCTAAACTATGTCTCATGTGATGATACCGGGTTGATATATTTGTTTTTAATCTTTATTTGGAAAACAAACAGCTATAAATAACACATGTTAATGGTTCATACTGACGTAAAGCTTTTTCACAATGCGTATGAAATGAATTTTATGTTTTTTCCATTTAAGTTCATTGGTACTGAACCAATATTTGTGTACAATCACAATAACAAGAAGTACACACTTCTTGCTAATCAAGTTATTATAGTAAATCATCAATCGTTAGATATTTGTAAGACATAAGATTCTATAAATCCGAATTTCCATTTCTAAACATGCTCAAAATCTCTATTTACCTTTAAGTAGCCTGTGGTTTCTGGCTCGCGGAACCCCAAAAAAAGAGTGGAGTAAAAAAGGCAAACTTCAGGCTATTGTTGGCGACTTTTAGCGAAACCAGCGGTTCTGTTTTCCTAAAACGTTACCCGCTTTTTAAGTTTCATTCACTCACTAAAGATTGATACACGGTTGTTAGGACTAGAAAGCGCTGGCGGCTGCCTTGAAGTTGTAATTCAGTTGCAACGAATACTATGAAAGAAAGCGAATAAGAAAAAGATCTGTAAGCATAAACACATCCAACTTCTTAAAAGATGATGATCCAACTTCTTGAATCTATAATATAAAAATGAATCGCAAAATGTGTTGGTAAGCGCATAACTCAACAACGCCTGGACCAATTTGGCCAATTCTTTTTTTTGAAATGTTTGTTGAAGTTCAAGAATGGTCTTGTAGGTAAATGAGAATAATTCGAATAATTTCCGGAAACACCCTAAAAACAGCCCTTTTCTTTTTCCCATACAAACGTTTTCTAACTAAAACGTAGAGTCAAGGAAGATAATAATTATCAATAAAACGGGACCGGGGCGGGACGGGACTGGGGGCGAAACGAAGTTCGCTGGGACTGCTATAAATTTAATATTTTTGTATCAAATCACCACTATCATAATAACATAATTGTTAAAGCCAATCTCTGCGTCTCGCTTTTAATTTCTGCTATAATAGTAGATAGCGGTTTTCAAAGTTTGATATTAAATTTCTTGAGGAAGGAATAGAATTAGTATACAGAAACTATGGCTATCTCATACTGAAAAAAAACATCGCTAGTTGATTACCAATAAAAAAACAGCAGACTATGTTTTTTTTAAATTCTAAAGGCCTTTGGAAAGGCATGAACTTGCAAACGTGCGCAGCATGCCGTGTAAGTGTGAAATGCTATACCCTGAGGGTAGACTTGATGAGGGTGAGCGAGATGACAGAACACGTCTGCGCTCTATGCATGCACGCGCCATACTGTTTGTTTTTAAATCTGATGTTTTCGTCTATGGAATACATTACTTTAAAGTTGCCTTTTCACTTGGAAATATATTAATATACCGAGATTTACTCGATATCGCTCACCATAGTTTACAATGGAACCCTTCTCACTGAGAAATATAATATTTTATATCCCGAGCTATATAATATGTTTTGGAGTGATTCGAAAGAGATATATTTTCCGCCCCCCCGCACGCCTCTCCGCCCCACGCGGTGGTGGAAAATCCCATACAAAACTAAGAAAATATATATCCCATAGTGTGAACGGGTAAAATATATATCTCGGGATATAAAATATATCGTAATATATATTGATATATTATATCCCACAGTCAAAAGGCAGCTTGATTTTATTTTGAAACAATATACGTTAGGTAGAAAAAAAACATCTACCAATAGGTAATACCAAGACAAAAGTATTTCGTCAAAGTTAATTTTCTTCCTTCCTGTTTACGTGTGTACTAACGTGATCTATGTCTGTTTTGTTATTTACATACTTATTTCCAAAGAAATTTATATACTATTTGTTTTTATTGGAGAGCCGTTGAGTTAAATGTAATTTCGCGATTAAATTCAAACCCACGATACCTACCTATCTTTGAAAATTTGGCAGTTGAAAAAATAAATTATTGTGTGTGCTTTGTCTGGACACATTTATTATCTCAGTACAGTCCAATATTGTGATTGATTGATGGTCTATCAGTCTATCTAGACTGATAAATTTAGATAAAGCTGACTCGTTCCTAGCTCAAAAGATAATTATAGGTATAGCTATCCAACGCGGCAAATCAGCCAGCATAATTGCATCCTTGTGTGCAATGCAATGGTTTTGTTTTTGAATAGGTTTTTTTTTTAATAATGTCATGCATGTCTTAGCTTAAATAAATTGTTTTTGATATGTGAGTCAACAAAGTAACATATATTGCCTTTTAATATTTTCTAGAAATCCTTGCATTTTTGTCTTAAATTTATTTAGGCAGTAAGATGTGCGTAATTTCACAATGACTGGCTATTGGTAAAAAATAGCAACCAAATGTAGATACTTGGGTTAATTTATGTACATAAAGCAAGAAAACGTCTTATTTGTCTATTGTTCTTGGAATAGGTCAGTGTTAGAAGTTCAACATCATTTTTTGCGAGACTGTTTAATGTATTGTTGTTCAACATGACTTTCTGTGTTAACCCCAAAAATATCTAGTCGAAAATGTTAATTATTTATTCCTTTGCTTTAAGTATCAGCGACGGATATTTAAGTTTTGCGATCCAACTTAATCCGTTCAATTTCCAGGCAGTTCAATTTTCACTAAATATTATATACACAGATATTATCAATATAATAATGTGAAAATGCAATACGAATTGCTAATTTGACAGTAAAGCAGAGCTGCTTATCTATCAAAGTTGCAACGCAATAAATGCACCTAGGTTAGGTTGCTTTTCATTTTTTTTCCACCAATGATTTCAAAAAGTGTATATACTGAGGTCTTACTTATATTAACTAGGTAATTTGATGTCATAGAAAGGAAAGGAGACTTTTTTTTCTACAAAATGTGGAGGGTATCTAAATCGAAATAATGTCAAATGAATGACTCCTTCTAGGTTTATCAGCGGTAATAGGTACCTTTCTAAATTTTCTGTAACACACAAATATTTAAAAAGGAAAAAAATGTGTTGGTAAAATTAGTCAATATGTGATTAATTAATTTGCAAGTTTTCGGTTTACTTTATTAAAAATTGATTTACTTAAAAATTAATTATGACAACAAATTGTGTAATTTAAATGTTTTGAGGTCCATAATGTCTCCTTTTGTGGTTTTTCCGTCTACGTTAATATTAATAAAGTTGTAAGTAGGCATTACGCTAAATTCAATATTGCGGTTATACTTTTACTAGTTCTGTTAGAGCTTTTTCTGTAAACAAATAATGTCGTAAGTGCATAATAAAGCGGCAACACTCCGTAATAGTTAGTTTTTAAGCCGGCTCGAACAGCCATTTAAGGCTAAACTATCTCCGTCACATGCAATGAAGACGAACGATCCAACTAATGAATGACTCGAGCGGGACACAGATTATAAAGATTGGGCTGCAGAAAAGACTTTTAAAGTATTAAGAGTTTAATGCCTACACTGCAGTTATTTTACGAAAGGAATAAACGTAACGGGATGAGTAAAATTATTTATTAAAGATCCACGCTGACGACACAGAGATAAGACTGCTTTTGCTTACCAAAATATTCAGCATATTTTTTATCAGTGAAGTAGAGACTTTATTTAAATGCTATCGTTTCATTGCTCAATAAATTTAATGCTCTCTACATAGCTTTGAAATATGTATGACAAGTTAGCTTCTTGAACATAAAAATGTCTTTGATAATTTAGCGGTCTACGATTTCACATAAGTAAATGCATTCAATATCCTATCGCAATCGTTATTTGTATACTTACGGCGTTAGTACACCAACGCTCCCATGCGGCATGCGAAATTAGCATTATGCTATGTCTCGCTCTAACATAGCTAGATGTGATAGTTGCATCCTTGTTGGTATCGTTCAGCCGCATCGCTGCCGCAGGCGAAAGCGTTGGCGTTACAATCTCATTACCAACAAAAATATCACTTGATGTTTCTGTGGGATGGCATCTACTCTTTGTCAGTTTTCGGTGCAGGGGGCGGGCGTTCGGCGCACTTGCTTCGTCGGCGACTTTTTACTGTTCTTTTTTCTTTTCGAAGTATTTTTTTTTATCGAACTCTAAAAAGTGGTGAAACTCGACCCCGGCATGCGGATGCACGACAGTGCATTCCTTTGACATTGGCTGCATAAATTATTGTCTTCGCCATTTCATGCCGTTAAATAGACTCATGTGTGTAGAGAATATTCAATAATTAATCAATACAAAAAAAACCGTCGGTTAGCTTTGATTAACACGTTCCGGGACACTACTCCAGACACAATAGATGTTTTATTGTTTTCACGCCCTGTAGGCGGGCACTGTCCCGGAACGTGTTAATACTTACTTAGAGTTAGTGGCTATTTACACTAGTTGGAACTTAGATTGACTGACTTAAAATAGGGTTTTGTTTATAAACAGAACCGATACTAATCAAAGAAGCTTATAATGGGTAAAATGTAGAGCAAATGTCAAGGTTAATCATCAACATCTTAATATTGCATCGTATTGTTATAGTTAGTAATAAACCCATAATTCTTAGTATCTTCGTTTATGTATCTAAATTGAAATGATTAATGATTCATTCACATTGCGTCTAATTAGTTCACCGCCACCAATCATCCTTAAAAATATCAAACATAAACCGCGAAACGAACTTTTTACCCAAAAAGTACCCTCGCCGCGGTCTTTCGGCATTTTCGCTCGCATTTTTTCATCGCGTCCTCAGCTGAATTGCGCTCGTTCTAGCAGGAAATGATGTTCAGGAATGAGGATATATTCTCGTTAATTTGCACCATAAATCATCGAGAATGTTCCCTGTCGCTGCGATCGGCCCTTTTTGCGTTTCGGCTCAGATTTCAGGGCGTTTTTACCGCGTTTTTTGGGATGTACTGATAGAGACTGTCAACTGTAATTTTCGGTTACAAACTTTTGGATGAAGTGCAAGTCATTGAAGGTTGTAGACTTGTAGACATATCAGCTTATTGAAAATTTCCTATGAAGTAAGTTGGTGCTACAATTTAATGTGATGTGTGAATGCTACGTACAGAATTTTGTTGAATTAAATTATGCACGGTGTTGATTAGCTACTTTGTCTAACTTTTTATTTTATTTTCTAAATAATTATTAGCAACACATAACATAACTTTCAATAACGAATCCATACTACTACTGATTAGATTCTTGAATGGAGGTAGGTATGTACAAATATCAGTATTCATATTAATAAGAACTTTGCTAAAACATCAGCAATATGAAGACGTCACAAGCAAGTCCTTGTGTGCTATATTTCCAAGAAAACAAAAAAAAAACCGAGCTTCCTTTCTAATATCTGCAATTTCCTCGCGATATTACGATTGTATTGGGAATTGGCCAAGTCCAATGAGTTATTTAACCCACGGGACCTTCGCTTCCCGGCCAATAGTTCTCATATTAGTTATGACGACTTAAAAAACAAAGTTTGGCGGTGTTCTCACGGAGATAACAAAATTGTATAATTTGTTTAGACAAGGACTGCAGAACGATATGATTTTCTCACAAAATAAAAATAAATTTAGTTACCTAGGTACTAAATCGTTTTGAGGTGACACATTTTTATAGCTTGTATTAATGTACCTATTAAATCGAATTGTTTTGTGTTAAATCAACTGAAATTGTTTATGGTGTATTTCAAGTTTTGGGTGTGGGCTTTCAGGTATTTTGTTTATATCAGCATGAAACATAGATAGCAAGTAATGTTGTTGTACAGCTACAGTCGATGTAAAATAGATCACGACTTATGACTTCTCAAGAATGTGACTCCGCATTCTTCCTCGCCCAAACCACCATTACCTACCATCAGTCAAACAATACCAACGTCACTCGGATGCACCCAATTAGTGGCAGCCTCGGAAATGCCTCGCGGTTCAGAGTTCGGGTCCCGTGAGAGCACGCTCGTTACCGGCCGAACCCTGAGCTATACCCACCTGTCTCCGCACGTGGACAAAGCACTTGAAACTTTTTCTGCTTACAGGATTTCACACTCACGACGTCTGTATGTTCGCGGTTTCCTTGGCCGTATGTGGATTTTTTTATGGGCGCTCGAATTTTGAACTTCGAAATCGTGTTCTGAAGAGGTTAAGATCTTCTTTGTTTTAACAGCTTGCGTTTTAAAAGATAATAATACTGGTCATGGATAGATAGAGTTAAAGTTGTGGTTATAGCTAATACTAGCCATGGATGGATAGAGTTAAGGTCGTAGCGACGTCACAGATTTTAAGAGAAAGAGAAAAATATGATGAAGGATGTATGTACAATTTGTACACAGATTATTTCGCATGATTGAAGAAAAATAACACTTACCTAACGCCAGTGCCTTAATTTGGCATTTATTAAAAAAACATATTATAGTAGGTTAATCTATCTTCAGTCTTATGATTGAATCAAAAGTTTCTGATACAAGGCTCGTATTGGCAATAGCTTTCTACAGTTTCTCGTCTTAAAACTGAACAAAGCATGAATGTATTTTACAAAACCGCTGTTATCGATCAATGAATTCGCAATAATCGAGATCCATCTTCAAAAAGTGTCATCTGTTTATGAATAGAGTCTGAAAAACAGAATCCTTCTCCGAAAGAAAGCAACTGCGTAACATTCTCCAATTTTTTTTGGAACACCTTGCGGATGTTGCATTCTGTATTTCAATAGATTTTGCGATCTTATATGAACCATTTACATCAATCCTTCATCTTTCGTCGTTTTTGCATCATATTTAGAAAAGCTCTTTTATATTTTCGCTCTTAATGTTAATGTCATAAGGATGGAAATGAAACATACATCTGCACTTGCGCAGCGATTATTTTTGACTAAAATCTCTCCAGATTTGTTTACCTGTGGCAAAAGGTGCATTCGGACCATATTTACTGGGTTAGAGGAGAAAGGGGAAACGGTGGACCGTACATACTTTGTATCAATTTTACACTAATATAAAACGATTAAATTAAAAAGAATGCACTTCAAATAATAATAATTGTATTGCAATTTATAGCCGAATTAATTTAATATTCTAAATTTTACTTGGAAGAAGTTGTCTTTGGCAAGGAATTGAACCTGCGTGGTTGTGTCTTACGCTAGCGGGCGCATGACTAAACTACTCGGCCACTGAACACATTGGCCATGACAATGGCTTGTGCATGTGCTTGTGCCATGTGGTGGCCGAGTTTGTTTAGTGAAAAAACACTATAAAAACAAAAATAAAATTATGTATTAATAACGAATTTAAATCTGAATAAAAGCCAATAATGCTGTTTTAGCATAGTTCTCTAGTGCCAAGTTAAATGTACGAGACACCCATATTTCCTTATCACTGTGACTAACAATTAAACTAACATATTTTATCAATGTAGGGGTGTATTTATTTATAGTATTTAAAATTTTTGTACAGTGTCCAATTTGGTCGCTCTCACCCTTCACACAAAGGGTGCACAAGGGTTGAGTGAGCATGAGTGGGTGAAATGCATTCTTTAATAAGTGTTTATTTGCGAACCCATCTGCCCGGCGTATGTATGACAAATGTATTTTATTGTTGTACATAATATAAGATTTGCAAGGGTCGGATTTTTGTTACAATTGCATACTTTTTGTAACTAAAGCTGTCCAAAGTTTTAGGTAGATTAACTACACTATAGTATGTATGTAAGTACAGGCGGGAAGAAATTCCTGTCTGTCCAGTATTTAAACGATCAGGAAGGAAACTAACTCCCCATAGCGGCGTAGATGTCCCTTTACCCCAAGACACTAAGGCCCTAGAGCCCTGGCCACGCCTTATTCTCTACTATATAAAAATAAGTCGGGTTTTCCTTCCTGACGCTATAACTCCAGAACGCAAGAACCGATTTCCACGGTTTTGCATTCGTTGGAAAGGTCTCGGGCTCCGTGAGGTTTATAGTAAAGGAAATTCCCATAAAACGGGGCCGGGGCGGGACGGGGCTAAGGGCCAAACGAAGTTCGCTGGGACCGCTAGTATTATATGTGGATAAGTACGTACATATAATAAGGATGTTGTGGTATGACAGCTGCTCCCAGGTCGCCCAGGGAAGCTCCGTCAGGACGGTAGGTAGGAGGTTGACTGGTTGAGAATGCTTTCGGCATCCGCCAAATGTAACGTTTGCGCAAAGAATGAAGTTTAAAATAAATAAAAAGTAAACTTTCAAAACCGCAGCTCCTGAAAAACCCTAAAAATATAATGATATGGTCTTGGTTGTATTTTATCATGTCGATACATTATTGTGGTTGTATTCAGAATAGATATAACATGTTGGGGAACCTAAATGATATATCGGTAATCTATCTGTATGAAAGTAAAATACTAACTTCCAAGAATTTCTATTTATTGGTTTCTCTTTCTACTCATTCATTACACTCAGACATTACACTAAAATACAAAGATTTTATAAACACGTTACTTTTACTGTTATTGTTCCTTATTCATTAGGAAGTACCGCTTTTCTTTGATTGTGTATCAAATATTTTTCATTTCAAATTTGAACTCTACTGCGTTGAAATAAAATCTACGAATTTATTTTCAATCGACCTTGATGGCCGATAAGTCCCTTTTCAAAACTAAGTCAATTTAAAACAAAGGCCTAGAAAGTACAGTAAACAGTAGATGTTCGTCAGCAAATACTATAACCCGGTCTAATTTTCCCATAAAGAGACCAAGAAAAAAGGGTCCCAGGTATAGATTTTTTCGCCAAATATTCGTACTCTATTTAAATACGGAGAAAGTTTTGTACAAAAATGCGTCCACGGCTTTTTATTGTTATATTTTGGCAAAAAAAAAATCACGGACCCTTTCCCCGAATTGTCAATCCCCACAAAAGGGTTTTGAATTTCACAAACAGATGTATTTTTTTCATCGTTGATACATCGTACTCTGTGGGATTTTTAGAGCATTTCTCCAAATATGTGAACGATGGTAAATAAAAACTGCATGAAAGAGCGGTCAGTCTATCCATCTATTTTTTTTAAACTCCTACTCAAATCATCAACACAGCCAAATCACGAGAAAAGGTATTTGTGACCGTGTGACGTTTTTCATACTCATTAAAGTTTGTTAGTTTTTTCCCATGCTGACAAAAAATAAAGCATCTACTTTGCCCGGACTTCTCCTTCCAAGACCTATAAGAATTTTTATGAAATTAATTAACTATTAACAAAAAAATACCATGAACAATATTAACTAGTGTAATAGGTAAAATATAATAATATTTGAATGAATATCAGAATAAATTCAATTTTTTATTTCTAAGTAGGTGATACATTTTACTCTACACCTTCATAATTTGACGTTGGCTTGGAAAAATTTCTTAAGAATTTTATGACGGTAATCAACCACATGTGAATTTCTAATATTCGGTGCACGCGAACAAAATCACGTCATTCACCAATTACAATGTGAACTTTAAACGAAAAACACGGCGACAAGAAAATTGGTGGACTGACGTGCGGCTTGATAGGCACTCACCTTTGCTGCCCTTTGCCTGTTGTTTTAATATTTAAGAAACAATTGCTCGAAGGAAACTATTCGTCTATACTATGAAATCAATAACATGAAGTGTAGGCGTATCTGTGAAAAAAAGTTTAAACCTAATCTTATAAGCAATCTATTCTATGAAGTACGTAACTTATAAAGTAAATACGAACATAAGTTAGGAGCAATAGAACATCCTAGCGAAGTATTTAGCATTACAAAAAAAATAGAACTTCGTATCGGTACGTTACGCATTATGGTTTGTCACACCGTCACACCATTATACCTACTTTCACGTAATTACGTATGAACTCTTATGGTCAGAAGCATAAGACGCTACTAAAGTCATGCACAAAGTCAAAGTAGCAACATGTCCTTTATCTCTATTGTAAGCAAGCATTGCTGCTGCAACAATCATGCCGACTTTATATACTACTAGCGGTCCCAGCGAACTTCGTTTCGCCCCCAGCCCCGTCCCGTCCCGGCCCCGTTTAGTGGGAATTTTCTTTGCTATAAACCTCACGGAGCCCGAGACCTTTCCAACGAATGCAAAACCGTGGAAATCGGTCCTTGCGTTCTGGAGTTATAGCGTCAGGGAGGAAAACCTTTTTTAATTCGTAATATCTTTTGAATGGAAAGTCTAATTTAAATAATTTAAAAAACTATTTTATAGGTTGTTAAATGGTCTTGAACATGAAAGAATTTATTTGGATAAGGATGAATATAAACACATAAATAGCATGGTTTGAATTTGGTTAGCATTTTCATTAATGTTTAAAATGAAAAAAGTTGTTGTAGTGACATAACTACAATAGTTGGACATATGCTACCACGGAGTTTTTTGTAGACATTATGATGTTATTCAATATTGTTGTACATTATTTTGTTCTATCGCTAATAGTTTCGGCAGCGCATTCGACCAAAGACATTTTATGACTCATTTTTCTACACCTTCGGTTACATTGTTCAAATTTTACCAAAGATCCCTAATTTTTTTCAAAATGAAATGTAGCCTATGTCAAATTGGAAGAATGTAGCATTCTATTGGTGAAAGAATTTTTTAAATCGGCCTAGTACTTTTTGAGCCTATTCATTACAAACATACAAACATACAAAAATAGGTACAAATCTTTCCTCTTTATAATATTAGTGTAGATTTAATATTTTTATACATAAAACAAAGTCGTGCTAGTTAGATTAGATTATAAGAATCGGTCGACCGATTTCATAATTTTTATATTTTTACTTGGTTAACCTTATCTGTCCAATACTCCATACAAAATGACGTTCCATATTTTAAAACGGTATTGAGTCAAAACCTTTGTCAAAACCTACATGAACATTTTTAATCTCGGCTTCCTTTGAGGAAATTGAAATAAAACTCTACTTTGTACTGTTTATCATTTATTTTTTATTTGTCAAATCTTACAATCTAATTATTAAGTAACTTAAATATTTTAATAATAAATGCATTCAATTACACACAGTAATCTCAATAGCCAGTTCATAAAATTACTATTATGTAAAATTATTGTACAACCACCTAGATTAAAAGCTGTCATCGCTAAAGCTCTTTTTGAAGCTTTTGGGACAAGAACTTAACTTGCTACAAGGGTCATTTATATTTATAAAAATAAATATAATTACACCCAGAAAAGGCCCTTCAACCAAAGGCGCAGCGTAAAACTCCCACCGACAAGATGGACAGACGACCTTGTAAAGATCGCAGGATCACACTGGAACTGGATGCAGACCGCTCACAACCGGTCGCCGAGGAAAACCATAGAGGACACTTGTACTTACAGCAGTGGACGTCCTTTGGCTGATAATGATGATGATGAAGAAGAACAACCAGTATTAAAACATTAGTACTTAGTGAATTCGTCCGCAAATAATTAATGAAACGGTAATAGTAAAAAAAAACTTATGCCCTTTAAAAAAATACGTGACATTAATCATATTCAAACTCTAAAATGTGTGGTAAATGCTTATAACCAAGTTTCCCACATACCTAAGTAGGTAAAAACAAAGAACAATGTTTTTGAAGAATGCAAATAAAGATGTGAAATATTATTTTGACTTCGTGCGTCATACATATTTCGTAAAAAATACTTTTATAATCATTGAAAAATCTGTTTTGAATATTTAGCTGTCTCGTACTTAACCTTGCAAATTAACATAGTGAATTAAGTGGTTAAAGTTGTATTGAAAACAAAAACTTGAAAAGATTTCAAAGAGTTGGCATCTTATTACTCCACATCATCAACCTAACTTAATTACTATTGGTGTTTTGTATGTATTCAGCGCCAAAAGACTTATTTGATTGTGACAATTAATACGCACGTATTGCAGTACATGTAAAGTTATATAGGTAGTCATAGGTAGGTACATCGACATGACAATATCAGCCTTATTGATTGAATATCTAGATGACATCAGTCTCATCAATTGAATTATTTGAATAATTCACTAATTGGTGATTGACCCATGCAGCAAGTTTCCCTGACTAATTGTAACTGCCTACACCATAAATAATAGCTAGTAAGTCAGGATTTTAACTTATTAAGGTACTAAAAGCAACTAATGGCAAGCTTGTCATGAAAATAAGTAACTTATTAAAATCACTTAAGTTGCAATTACGTACAAAAAGTTATAAAAAACTAGCAAATGCCTAACGAAAATTGACTCGCAATTTTGTACATTATTCCTATTTATAAAGTGTTAAATTAATTAAGATCATTAAATAAATGCATAAGATGTTTATCTTTCAACCTTTACAAATAAAATTAATCTCAAATTGAAGTAAAAATCAGTCTAAAGCAGAGGTTCCCAACCTTCAACGTCGAATTTACACGTAACTCTTGTGTGACTGATGCAAGTTTAAGAATGTTTTCAAGCACAAGATTACATTGAAAAAGTCGTAAAAATTTACGTATTGTCAAGAAAATATGAATTCATAAGGTCTCAACCAAGTTGCATGGTATTTTGCCATTTAACTACAATTACTAGCGTAGGAACTCACCATCAATAACAAATTTCTTGCGCCATGACTTGAAGCCACTTGGCATCAACACAGACAAACGGTTTCAAATTCTTGCTTCTCTTTACGTAGTACTAACAAACAACTGCAATTGCTGACGTCTCTACTCGTACAAAAACAAGGGAATATCGCTTCACCTCCATAGTTGGGAACCTCCATTACTCTTAAGATCTACATGTACAAATCGAAGTCGAGCCCATTCCCTCCGCTCAGGTAATCGTATAGGTATACCGCCATCTCGTCCAGGGCTTCGAAGCGAGGGTCGCTGAGGGGATCATCGCGGAGAGATCGAGCTGACCGTGAGAGAGACCTGTGGAAACTGTTCCAATTAGTTGTTTTCTGCCATCAGTTAAGACATCGTGATCAACACAATGAATATACCTATAGATGACTTTTATTCACTAGCTTACAGTTACAAAAATGATTCGTGTTTAATAAGACTCAGGACAGGAGGTCTACTACGAAAAACGAATCGATAATCGTTTTGCGGATCCGAAGCATTTCGTAGTAAGGATTCCATACTAAAAATGTTTCGGATCCGAAAAACGACAATCGTATTGACGGATTTCGTTTTTCGTAGTAGGCCATCAGACCCCTTGTTACAAAAAAGATAGCCTCAATATATTCTTAGAGAATTCAAAATTGAACCCCATATGAAAACCCAGTTCTTCCATGTCTGTGGATGCGGTTCGGTTTCTATTCCTTATCTTATTATTGACGTCAGAAATTAATTAGTGATAAATACCTGAAATCAGTGTCTGTATCTAATTCCTCTTCAGTTGTGAACCTTTCACGGATGTCCTTCATGATGCACGCTTCGAGTTTCTTGTGCTGAAAGTAAAGGACACGGTATCAAAGAAGGGACTTATGACAGGAGCTAGCGTGAAGAAATCCTTACAGAATGCAAGATCTTCAGTTTAGAATAGAATATTTTTTTTTAGTTTAACAAATGCGAGAAAAAAACAGTTGGCTACGTTCAGATTTGACGACGCGTTTGGTGTATTGGTTAGCGCTCCTGACTATTATGCCGGCCGTCGCGGGTTCGAATCCCGCAAGGGGCAAATGTTTGTGTGATGAGCATGAACATTTGTACCTAAGTCATGGATGTTATATGTATTTAAGTATTTATGGGAGACGCCCCCGTCATAATCGTTGTCTGGTACTTCGTATCACAAGGAAGAAATTCCTTACCACGAAGCCAGAAAATTGGTGTGTTGTGTGGCGCATAAAAAAAAAAAAAGATACGTAACCTCAGTTGCTTGAATCAAAGCTGAGCTACAAATGAGTTGCCAAATTAACGAACTAAGAGCATTTTTTTCTTATTGGAAGATGAGAACATAATCAGCAAATATTGTACGAAGTAATTAGTAGGTCAAAGTAGGTAAGCATAAACTTTAGTTACCTTGTAGCACCGGAAGAAGAACATTGGTTTGATCAGCTCCTGAGACAGGGGAGCCATATCACGCTTTACGTCTGGCACGCATTGCTGAAAAAGAAAAAAAAATTATAACTAGTCTTATATTTTGCAGCTAAAATCTGAACAAGGTACTTATAAGTTTTGCCGATGCATTAAATTTGTTGCCATATTCATGATTTCATATGCAGTACCTTCTAGACCTAGACCTATAGATTTGTACCCTTTGGCATCATCGACGATGTATCAATCAACTAATAAACTAGCTAGCAGCAGTTTACGCCATTTAATGATGGCATCTGCACTCTTCAGTCGCCTAAGCCACAAGCATCGCTTGTATGTCAGAGCACTCACCGAGAACTTCCTACAGAACTGCAGGCCGTCCTGTATGTCTCCCTTCAGCTCGGAAGACACGGGCAGGTCGCTGATCCGCTGCGTGATCTGCTCGTAGTTGGGCTCCAGGCTCTGGTCCACGTAGCCGAGCTCCTGCATCACGCACGTGATGTTTCTCACGCGGCCGCCGGCGGGCCCGCGGGAGATCACGTCTAAACGCTCGCGAAGGTCCATGTCACGCTATAAGAGATAAATAAACAAAAAGAGTTTTAATTGAAGTACAAAATACATAGTAAATAATGAAAAGTCTGTAACTGCACTATGTTTCAGATCATAAAAATCTTTGGATGCAGGTACAATATTAGAACTACCGTCGGACATTAC
The DNA here is from genome assembly GCA_963584085.1 of Pyrausta aurata. Classification (NCBI taxonomy): domain Eukaryota; kingdom Metazoa; phylum Arthropoda; class Insecta; order Lepidoptera; family Crambidae; genus Pyrausta; species Pyrausta aurata. The sequence continues at coordinate 4,052,148 of OY757254.1, read as the reverse complement.
AAAAGTAGCGGTCGATACACAGAATGGTCCAATCGGAGGTACTATGCCAATATTACCTCTAAATAATGATTTGCATTTTTGCTGGTTGGTCTTGAAAGAAGCTCATATTCACACAACGAGCGATGGAGCTATGCTCGGTGTTTCTCTACGAGATCGAATCAGAAATGAGGAGATAGCTTTAATTAACTGGCAAAGGGCAGCGCAAAGAAATGATGGCCGTATGGTCAGAATCTTCGACCAAAGGCGGAGCGTAGGACGTCCACCGACAGAATTGACGGACGAACTTGTAAAGATAGCAGGATCACACTGAATGCAGATCGCTCATAACCAGTCGCTTTGGAAAACCGTGGGCGAGGCCTATGATCAGCGAACGTCCTTTGGCTGATGATGATGAAGATGATATGCTGGTATGGCTAGTACAGGGTAGAAAACAGCCCTCCCAGATTTAAACCCAACTCACCGCGACTCTGTTCGACCCGAAGTAAGGTTGTTGCATCTGCTGGTAGAACCCTTGCTGGTACGGCTGCTGCTGCGAGTACGGGTTGAAAGGCAGGCCGGGCGGGTAGTACAGACCGGGCGCGTTGTAGGGGAACTGGTAGAAGGGGGTCGCGGGGGAGTACGGACGGAATTGGGGGTTCGCGTTCATCATGTAAGGGGGGATGGATGGGGGGAATGGGCCCTGGAAAAAAAAATATATATTTAGACAAAGATCATCTTAATGAATATCTTCTTATTGAGATTAATATTATTCATCTTCTAATCGCTGGTAAAAAAATTAAATAAAAGTTTAAAGACAAAAGTATGTACTAATTTGTTAAAACAGTTAGGGTTAAGTTTAGGCGCACAGATAAGAATAAAATTTAAAAACAGTTCCTTATTATATTTAAAAAAAAAACAGTTTATTGTAAGGTCGAGTTAATTCTGTCTCTCTCTCTAAATCTCCTTTGGTCACAAAATATATCCCTTAGTATTCCAATGCAAACGCTAAAGCACGAATGATCTTAGGATTTAATAGTACGTGTCGGCTAAAATGTATCAGTCTGCCCTATGGATTATCGATAAATCGATAATAAACGCGCCTTTATAGTCTGTAGTAACTGTACATATATTTCGCCTCCTTTCTCATCGCCTCTTTAGCTCAGTGGTAGAGCACTGGTCTCGTAAACCAGGGGTCGTGAGTTCAATCCTCACAGGAGGCATCACTAAAACGTTTTTTTGGATGATGAAATAATATTTTGGTACTTTTAAAAACTTTTATCTTTATTTAATTTAATTTATTTTGTTTTATTAATCATATATTATTTTTTTAAATAAATATCTATGAATTTTGATCACGTCCATATATTTTATAATTTTTAAATATATTTTTTATTTACTTACCCCTTGTGGTCTGAAGTTGAATGCAACACCAGGGCCACCTATCGGTTTCTGTGGAGGCAGGGGCTGCTGATCTTGATTTCCATGTTCATCTTGATTGTTGTGAATAGCGCCATCTAACGGCTTTGTGATGGTTTGCGTGCTTGGGTCCATCGCGAACCCGGGCGGTAGCTTTCCTAGCAATATGGACGGTATCTGCGGGTTCGGAGGTTCTTCGACAGATGGCGGTGATGAGCATTTTGCGTACGCCTCTTTCATTTCCTTGCGAATTTGTTTCACTACCTCGGGACCGAAACAACTTTCGTAAATCTGTGGATTTGATAGCAATTTATTTTAACGAATTTCTGAAACAGTAGTAAAAAATAAAATATTATAGTTTTAACCAAAGCAACAAAAGATATAATTAATTGAATGTGAATTAGGTATGAACATAATATATCTTGGTAGAAATAAAACTTCTTTATTTATTTTGTTACGTTTTTTGCACTGATTGCTTACTTTTGTTCATAACTAGATAAATTCGTTAATAGCCATCAAAAATTTCGCCTGTGCTAACATGAGCAGTCGTGGCCGAGCGGTTAAGGCGTCTGACTAGAAATCAGATTCCCTCTGGGAGCGTAGGTTCGAATCCTACCGACTGCGGAAATTTTTGCACTAAATTTATCTTTTAAAAGCTTTTATTTTCATGAAAGTATTGAGCATAATACGTTTTTTTTTCACTTACCTTCATCATAGCATACTTTTTGATAAACCGGTCATCGCTATTTGCGATGGCTTGTGACGCGAAGCACAGGAAAATTATTAATTTCAGCATTTTTATCTGTGAACAATAAAAAATTCTAAGATGAAACACCTTTATTTGTTCTGTCGATAAAACAGTTCGTTCTGTCTTGTAGTAAAATAAGAATAATAAACAATTGTTATGTTAGTAAAATCAGAAATCACGATCCAAATCAATCCATTTACAACATTAACAATTAAAAGTTATGTACTAGGTTTTTACAGCCAAGTTCAGTGTAGATAATTTATCATTAGTTGCATTGATATTTCTGAAACTAATCAATGAAGCATCAAGCAGCTGCTACTATTTTTTTCTGCAGAATTTTACCAATAAAATGTTCCTCTAATGGCCGATTTTCCTCAGTGTTTCTCAATTCTCATGCTTTTGTCTAATAAAGCTACAACATGCGAGGCGAACGGCTAATAAGTACATGCGGCGGCGCAGTTCATTAACACTGCGCGGTACCGTTAATTGAGGCTCTCATCGCCGGGCCAGGGGTTTCCAAACTTTTTGACAAACCCCCTCTACTATCTTCAAATTGGCCTGCTTAAGTTAGCTAGCTCATGCGGGATTGAGAGCCGACCTAATAAGTTATATGGGGTACCTTAAGATCACTTTTAAGTTTATTCGTAAAATTATTTGTTAAAGCCCCTTTTTCTTTGTTTGGTAAATATGGTGTACAATATTTTCTAAGATTATTAAAAATATTAGATAATAAAATTTATTGACCATCAAATTTAAAAAGATTCAAGTGTTTGTTTAACGATGAATGAACTATGAGTTTTGTATTCTTAAAAGATGAAAAAAGAAACCAAATGTATGAGTTTTGTGTTTATCTTATTTTCAAATTAATTATTTCGTTAAAAAGGAATGTATATGTTGTTATATAATATTCGCCAAGCAAAGCAAAATAGACTTTACATAGATTTTTCATAGAAGTCATATGGGAAGGCTTGGATAGTTTCATATAGGTAATCGCAGAATTTATTACCGTTAAAAAATGTACACTACCTAATTTTAATCAAGTTTCTAAAATTATTGAGTGTTACTTACTACGTTCGATTGTCTACGATATCAAACCCTTTACATTCCCCTGAATGCGATTGCTATAGTTGAGAACCACTGACTTCGCTAAACTTTAATTATGTTCTGAGTAATGACGTTGCGGAGTTTATTACAGGTTATTATTACGTTACGGCTTTATACAGACATTATGCTCACCTTAAATAGAAAAAGATGCTACTTTTATGAAACATATCTTTTTATATTAGTCGCGTAGGAACGGACAACAGCACGTCAAGGTAAACACTTCGGTATCTTATGCTGTTGGAATAAGGGATATTTTTCAACAAAAATAGTATAATATGATGTGCTGGCGACAGTACTTATCGTTCTTAATTTACAATTTTAAGATAACTAACTATCAAGTATTCCCCTGACAAAAAGGCAGGAGGTAGGTACTTATGTAATTATCATTCTGCAAACTGTTGATGGCGGTCATAAAAACTGTTAAGGGATAGTTACTGGTACATTAATATGTAAAAACACTAACCTCCTTATTCATAAAAACGCAAACAGTCTTAAACCTGTTTTAACTATTACACTGTTTTGTCTCGTTCTTTCTTGATGCTGTCATAATTTGACAGAAAAAGACAAAACAGTGTAATCGCTAAAATGGGTTTATTTGACTGTTTGAATTATTTATGAATTTAAGGGGGTAAGCATGCACTCATAGTTCTTTGTTGATATCAACACCCCGACCTATCTATAAGTTTTCGTAAAAGCCAACATCAGGGGATTTTTAATTCAGCACAACAATAGCTTTATGTACGGTACGGAACTAATAACGAAATAAAAATTAAAAAGTTATTTCTTGACTCGTCAAGTATGTGTGAACGAGACACAATAGAAATTCCATTATTATGCGACTCCCAGCAGTCGTTTGTTACCTGACTGATAGGATAAGTATTGCATTGCAATAGTATCTTCGCGAACGCGGTAAGGAATCCTCACTCACCTTTTTGTCTCATGGACATAGTTTTATTTTTGATTAGGATTTAAGTTTAGTGTAGATATTTAACGTTTGTGTATCACCTTTTTGTGAAATAAATCTTCATTGCTTAATAATAAGCTTCATTGCTTAAAAAACATAAACATTGATTACCTAATTATAAAGACTTTTAGTTGGAAAAAATAATTTAAATTTTGTAACGAATGATGCACTCATAAAAAAATGTATCCGAGCTTTATAACCCCGATTGCTTCGATATTTTATAGAACACACATACTCCCTGAACAGCTAGTGCGTGCAATATCCTTTAAAGCCAATTGAAAAGTGGTTAATTTATGACATTGTAAACGTCAATTAATGTTCTAGTACCTCGGGACGGGATAAATTAATAAGTACTGACTAATCGCTTCCCGGCAATAAACTAAAGCAAACCGGTACAGAGAAGCGGTTGTAGAACACATAAGATTTACATTTCAATTTCATGAATTTTGTTTATGTTTCATTTGATAGCACTTCAATTCTTGTACTATTAAGATTGGGTTGCGGCGTTAGCTATCTGTTATTAGAGAGAAATGACACAAATAATGGCAAATTGTTAAAGCGTACAAAATTTAAGTCACAGAATTAGATATAATTTCAACGATCCCATGTCGTTAATAAAACGTTAATTAACTACTACGTAGCTTTCGTATAACCAAATGGCCTATTTCACCACCGAATAAACACTAACCAAGAAATAATCAATAAAAGAACATTAAGTGATTATGTATGTTAGAGATAAAGTTAATTTATCAGAATTTTTTAGGACATTGTGAAACAGGTCGATGCAATCAATGCATTGTTTAAAGGGATTTCTGGGGGGACAGCGCGTACGCAGTCCCCACTACCAAAAATTACGCATCCGAGTTATCCACATTAGGGATAATCGCAGGGGTCAACCCCACCGCAGTGCAATGGAGAGGCCTCGCCCTGGGGGAACCGCCTTCTTGATCACGGTGTCCCCTATGCCAGGTAAGTATGATTTCATAGAGTAGGGCTGGGGTAGTCATGATCCGAAAAATCGCAGTGTTAGCGCGAGCCAACTATGCACAGCGCCATCTAGTGTCACGTGAAGAGTTAACTTAACCAGATAAAAGCACGTTGTATACCTCGCAATATTAAGTACCGAAAATATAATGAAAAACAAAAACTAATTCAAGGGCAGAAAGAAATACTGTATTTACCTCTAGTTTTACATTTAAAGATATATTTTCAGATGCAGTTTCCTACTTTTCGAGCACCGAAACCCTATGACCAAGATGCGGTTACAAGATTTTATAAAATCTTTTTAATAAAATCCTATCCTCCAATATGTCAGTAAAATAAGAGTAATTTCTATATTTATGTAACATACGCTAATAAATTCTACATTTGTTCACTCTCGGCACAGATAATATAATACTCTCACGGACTATTATTTTCAAGATATAGCAGGCACCAACATTTATAGCAATGCAATGAAATATTTGCATCATATAAAATTGAAAATAATTGATTCTCAGCGTGGGGCGTCGTGGGTACCATACCAGACAAAATAAGTTTGACAACCTCGGAAAAATATGTAATGCTGACAGTTTTCACAAATATTATCGATTATCGACCCGTGTTGAGAACCCTAACTAGGTCCTCACTTTTATTATCGACCACTTGTTGTACCACAATCAGGTAAATAGTCCACTGGGTACCAGAATTATACCTCCTTTGAAGAACTAGCCAGTATTTTCCAATTAGCCCTCAGGCACTTGATGTGAATGTAATCGCCTGTACTTGAAGATGTCACTAGATCGTGCGATGGTCAAGAGGTCATTGATCTACGCGGCCTTGCGGTGAGTTGATTAGGGTTGGCACCTTGGCACCCACTCTTTTTAAATAAATTATTTTTATAAAAAATTTTTACATTGCTATAAATACCTATTTTGTTATTTTAAAAATACGAAAAATTGTGCATGGAGGCCCAGAATAGCACAATACAGTACATAAAATATATTTTTTTATAAGTACATACTATTGTTTGAATATTTTTAGCACTTACAGTGTTAAATCAAATCCCAAACGTGCGGAATTTTGGTTTTAGAAATTAAACTAGGTACATACTAGCAATCTTTTTTGCGTAATATAAAAAAAGAACTACTAAGGGTGACGGAATATTGGTTTTATTAATTATATTTATTAATTATTATATTATTTACTGGATAATATTTTATGAAAAAAAAAGATAGAAATATTGAAATTGTAACATTACCATTAAAAAACGAAGATATTGTCTTGTCGTAGACTATACTCTAGGTCTTGGATAATTTCGGCGATTGACGGCAAAAACGTAACGAAAGGCTTTTTGGCTACACTATTTAAGCAAATAGGTAATCTCGAGTTGAACGTTTTAAAATAATCCAGTGATTCATACATCCGGTACTTTGTTTAAGAACAGTTACGATAATACGGCTGCAAATAAATAACCTTTTCTTTACTTATACCCACGATTACCAAAGGTAGGCTAGGAACTTTGTAGCGTTACAGAACCCACTAGTAGGTAGATGTAAGAAATAAATTAGGACATTAGAGCCTGAGGACGCTATAAAGCAACATTATTCAAGGAATTGAGTGAACTATTTTTTTTCTCAGGTTAGTATTCCATTCCAAAGGTGAAGGTTCAGTAGTGTCCCTTTTTAAGCCAAAGACGGTTAGATGGCACCAGGCAGTAGACTGACATAAAGAAATCGATATAAATAGTATTTTACTGAAAAATCTCATGTACGCTGATTAAATCTTAATATTAGAATAGTTAGATATACGGGATTGCTACCATGTACCTTATTATTTATGAGCTTCCGATATTTCGGCACTGTTACTGTTGTAACAGTGCCGTGATCACCATGCTGCCATGCCATGCCATGATGCCACCATGCCGCCATGCCACCATGCCATCACGGAGTAACTACTCCGTGATCATGGCGCTTGTAACAGTGCCGAAATATCGGAAGCTCATAAATAATATAATAAGGTACATGGTAGCAATCCCGTATCTAACTATTCTAATGTCAGTGACCATGAAAGTTTAAAACAATAAATCTTAATATTTTCTTGACAATCATAATAATGAACTACGATACGAACTACAATCAGCCCTACGAGCGGAATGCGCAGGCGCAGCCTCCGGCTACTTGCGTAATGAGCGCGCCATTACCGAACGACGTAAAGTGATTTTCGAAAATTTCGAACTCGGCGCAGTGAAAATTGATAATGGTGGTTACTTCAGCACGTTAAATGCATAGGTGATGTTAAGCTTCTTCTCATCATATAGCTGTATGCCTTTATGACTGAGGGTGAGGGTCATGATCATAAATGTGGAATCATAGACAACATTATCTTAAATTATATAATTTTCCCAGATATTTTCGTAAAGCAATATAATTACAAATTCACATTGTTTTCACAATAACTTCGCAATAGTTCACCAAAGTGAGTGTCATTATTACTAATGTATACATATCACGATTTTGTCTTAGTCCTACTTAGCATTTATAACACTGCATACAACTTTAATAAGAAACAAGAAACTAGCATAATCAATTATCTAACTTTATTGCACATTCATAATCTTGATACCTCATGAAACGCTATGTGCCAATAACATGATAAATTAAAAGCAATAATATAAAAGGATATAGAATGTCTTCCTGGCATCATATTTCCAATTTGCTGGGAGCAAAGTACTCAATGAAATGGTTTAGTGTCGCCCATGTATGGGCAAATTTCATTAACCATTGTCCTTTAAAGGATTCCTATTCGTACTGCGTGTACTCGCATTCAGCCCCTTCTTTTAATTATTACACTGTTTTATGAATATGGATGCTTATTTCTGTTTTAAATAATACACTTTTAAATTAAGAATTCTTAAATTGTGTTCTAAAACTGCAATTTGTGGGACGTCACGCAGGAGGGTTAAACTTACAAATTTTATATGAGCCTTTGTAAAAAATATACACACATTCATCCAAAGGAAAGATGATACATGTCACATTCGGTAAGAGTTCAGAAGTTTTATGATAATCTTAGGTATTGTTGTGACTCAAGAAATAATTATAGGCGCCTTTATTCTCACATAGAGATGTGGGACCACCTATTCCACAGACTGCAGTCTGTAGCTAATTCCTTCTCATAAAAACCGAAGAATACATCCAGTGGGAACTTATTAGGCTCAACTGCCAACAACGTGCACAACAGTTTTTTAACAAATTACTATTGCATCAAGTACCACTGCGAAGCTTTTCTGCCGCAAATCAAGAAAACAGAAAAATACAATAATTACTACCACTCGATTCTTCTCGTAGTTTTTTTTAAGAATAAAAGTCACGGTCTGTACACAAACTGAGGCAGCATTGTCTCTCGATGTGTAATCAAGCATGATTCCCTGCAACTAGGTAGTGTATAATTGATAAATGATGAGGAGTTGGGAGGCTGGGACCTCGTTAAGTCCAAATTGTGTGGTTGGATAGCTCGTTAAATGAGAGTATGATGGAATGCTTGTAATATTGTTTTTTTTTACAATAAAATGATTGTCAACAATTATGTCGTCGATAAATGGTTGCATTAAAAAACTAGTAGTGAAAAACTTACTTCTAAAAATATGAATTTTGATTGTGTCATATTTTTGTTTAGATATAACAAGTTAGTTCAGCAGCCTAAAGGAATGATAGGTTTTCACGAATTAGAGTCTTCCTTTATAATAATACTTGACCAAAAACAATATTAAGAGTCCTCGTGTTCAAGGTATTTATTTTTTAACGCAACCTCGATATTCAGATCTTATAAAAGATTTATGTTACATTTTTGAAGAGGTTAATGTTTTTTTTTCAATTGATACAAGAGTGACAACCCTTGCGCACATCCGAGATTATAGCAAGCTACGTGTACTCTATATTTAGGATTCAATTACTTTTTACTCGAGTTGACATAATGTGCGATGCACTTCACTCACGCGCAGACGACGTAATAGCTACGTGTGATGTCCCCTAATGGTGTAATGTCCCTTTCTATGTAATTTAATGAGATATAGGTGCTTTCCATCTATCTATGTGAATACACAGAATGTGGCCTGTATAGGAGCAAAAGTTTTAAATATAGGTCCTTTAGTAACCAGTAATCAATTCTTAATGGATTTAATTTAAAATAATGAAAAATAAATTTATTGTTATTTTCTAACAAAATAAATCAAACCAGCAATGTATCGTAAACAAATGTGTCCAGCCATAGAACTTGACATTGTCATTTACTACAACGAGTAAGCCGTTTTGATATACATTGATTAGGGATTATAACTTTGGATTACTATATTTCTGAGTTTACAGTACAGAATCGTTGATTAAAGTTTTTGCTCCTATTACAGGCCACACGCTGTATAACAATATCAAAGCACACAAAGCAAATTGATAGAACTAGAGTACAGACATACTAAGAGCAAATGAGCATTTGAGCATACCCCATTTGTGTAAGGATAAAAAGATATCGATATTCAACCAAAATTTATGCTGAAAAATCAAATTCGTAATAAAACCCGCCTATATAAGTAAATTTCAAAGCCGCAATTTGAAAAAAAACTGTGTGGGCTGACTGACCACGCCGAACCAGCAAGACAACATTCTAACTAATCACCCTCCCCAGTAGTAGGTACTTGACCAAAACTGTATTTACATAAAAATAACTAACAACTTATCAACAGTTATCCAAATCCGCCTCGTATCATTGACTCGCCAAAACTCAATCACACAACTCTAGTCTTTATTTTAGTCACAGTAAGAACAAAGTGTCTAACTCTTAGTTAAATAATAAATACCTAACGTGAGAAGATGTAGTCAAATTGCAGTTACCGTTAGATCGTTATAACATGACCACTTTATAGTCAGCGCCATTGTATAAAGTTGATTTAAAAGATAACAGATGAAGTTCGTAAGTTGTTGTTTTATAGTAGCCTCTACCGTTGGAAGAGCTCGGAAGTGTTTCATGGTTATTTAAGATGTTTGCGTATGAGATATGAAATTGGTTGCGGTTAGAAATGACACTTGAACTCTGGGAAACTGACTTTTTTATGAGCGATCATTTACATGGGACGTGTAAATTTTTAATAGCTGATTGCTGTAAAAATTTAATATTGAAAAGCAGAATATCCTGTTTCTGTCTTGTTTAAAAATGCTAAACTGTTGCAAGTGTTTGACACTGCAAAGTTATGTCTGACTGTTTTGTCTTTGGTTGCTATAGAGCGGCTTAATCGTAATTAAAAAATGAATAATACCTCTCAAGTTATCGCCATGAAATGGCACTGCAAGTGCGAATAAGTAGGAATGCTACATAGTTTTAAAATACAGCATTAGATAGCAAAATATGCTAATTATTCGTATTTAGAACAGCAAGACTACTTTGTAGTGACAGGCCACTTCATAAACATCTAAGAGGACCACATTCCACCTCACGATTTGAATTCTGTATGGCAAGCCTTAAGTGACATTGCTGGTTGAAGGATACAGAAATAATGAGACAGGACCACCGATCGCTGATGATAATGGAAATAGCTTGTTTGTTAACCGTCAGTGTCAATGTTAATGTCAAGAAGATAGAATGGGACGTCAAGGGAGAGACTTAAATAAAAATTAGAGAGACTTAAATAATAAGATAAAAATAAAAATAAGTTTATAAAAGGCCTAACTTTTAATAGCTTACACCTAACACTGGCATCTTATTTTTATAAATAACTAGCGGTCCCAGGGTACTTCGTTTCGCCCCCAGCCCCGTCCCGCCCCGGCCCCATTTTATGCGAATTTTCTTTACTATAAACCTCACGGAGCCCGAGACCTTTCCAACGAATGCAAAACCGTGAAAATCGGTTTGTGCGTTCTGGAGTTATAGCGTCAGGAAGGAAAACCTGACTTTTTTATATAGTAGAGATGACACAGTTAAAGTATATTTTAAATATCACAGCCACGATAAAGTATGCAGCTTAGCAATTTAAAATCATGAATAAGTAGATAGTTTAATAAGTTTATTTTATTAAGTGAGTGTCCTCCTTTAAGGAAGTTGATGAAAGTTTATTTTGCTTTAATTGACTTATTCTTAACTCGAGCCACGAGAGTTAAACCGTAAACGTCCAACACCCTATAAAGCTATTATAACACGACCAAGTACGCGATACAATAAACTAATCGTGTTTATTTCTATACGAAGCGACGACGCCTTTAAAGTACACAGGCTATACAACACATTTTATAATTATAAGCACTTCATGTGTAATCCGTTGTTTTTGCTAAGCGATTGAGGTAACGGCACAGTCTTTTTAGCATTCAGCTAATTAGTTTCGTGCAAAAAAGGCATAATTGCTATCTAGCGCTTCCGGTGAACACCCATCTCGCCAACGACACTTATAGTACGTAGAATTTTATATTTTGTTTCGCAAGGAGTTAGGGGCGTGCGAATACGACAAGTATAATTTTACTCTTTGCGGTAACTATTTGGTACGTACGTACGTACTCCTTTTTATTTTGGATTTCATGATATTCATTAATGAACATGTAAGCGTATTAATGAATGTTCTTAGATTGAAATGTATTTGAAGGGAAAAAAGGCTTCGTAGCCATACTGCCTTTTGAGATGGGGTTGACGTAGATAGAGAATTCGCAAGTCTAATTAAAAATTAAAAAGGTCTCAAATATTGCAAATGTTTTTGTTCATACCTATGTTATGCCCACATCGCGTGGGTACAAAAGTCAACGAACTTGTAAGTTAAAAAATTTGTTAAGTGTAAGTTAAATGTTAAGTTGTTGACAGGCTAGTTGGTGTCAAGCGTCATGCATATTTCTAGTCACTGTAAAAGGCAAACGCTGAAAAAGGCGTGCAGAGCAACAAGCAAAATGAGCGCAGATTGTCTTGAGAATAACATTTCTTACACGCCTTTTGTAGAGTCATACAGTCTGGAGTGAAAAGTCAGTGTACATTTGTCACATTTTGTCATACATGCGCTTGACTTGACCTAACTATACCTATCTTTCTGATAGGACCTAGAGGCGAGTGAAAATATCATCATAATCATTTACAGCAAAAGGACGTCCACTGCTGAATATAGGCTTCCCACACGTTTTTAGCAGCGCAAGCGGTCTGCAACCAGTGTGATTCTGCAATTTTTACAAGGTCGTCTGCCCATCTTGTCGATGGACGTCCTACGCTTCGAACAAAAATATAAACCATAGTTTAGGGCTGAGCTGTAGGGTACTAGCGGGGCACAGGTGATATAGTGAACGGCCTCTTGATATAGTAGTTAGTGGTTACCTGCGAATATGTTGCATAAGTAGTTCCCGACCAAAAAGCGACATTACCAGAATGTTGTGGGGGTGTCTAGTGGGATGAGCTTCTCTATTAAAAGCTACAATATTCAGTGGAGATCCTGTGTCATGGCGAGTAAACACCGCCATCAAATAAGCGTTCCCATAGTGTTGGGTAGCTGCAACATCAGTACTGGCAGAAGGCTGAAGATATATATGCTTTTCACTGGGTATTAAACGGCGGGAAACCGCGGTTCTCAAACTGCATTGTAGAAGGAAACCACCACACTTTCTTCTCTAATTTGGAGTTTTTATGGAATATTCCCCACCGGAGCTTAGTTCTGAAATTTTCGATGATGAGGCTTTTACTAGGAATGACACTTGTAAGCGTTCACAAAGCTGTTCAAACTGAGACTAAGTGCAAATATTTACTCAAGGAATAACGTATGGATTTTAATTTTATTTGCCCATAAACTTTTATTACAGACCAAAGGGTTTTCCAAGAAAACATCTCTCGTAAGGTTGTTCTCACAACATGTTTTAGATAAATCGCTTACTATATTGGCTTCAGGGCTTAATCATTGAACCATGGTATTATTATCAAATATTACTTTAATGACTTTAACTGACCTAAAGGTGAGCGCATAGAATACGAACGAACTGTAATTTTGACGCTTTCAAGAAAAGAGTGATAGGCTGTTACTAGACAAACATGGGGCCCTATTTTTGAAATACTGGCCTTAATATGGCGTGTAATTTCCGTCGATTAATGTTTGATTTTTCAATTAAAACCTGTTAATAAGGTATACACAAGAGTGATTAAAAAAGAAATTACTAGATTTTGTAAGGCTATAAGTACTCATGCCAATATTTTAAGTGATTTTCATTGATTTTTTATTAATTTTCGGACCGCATTGTCACTTATCATCAGATGCAATCGTGGTCAAATGTCTGGCTATCTACCAAAAAAAAACCAAAGGTTTGTTAGATCAGAAATATTATTTAGCGGTATCATTACATTCGTATGCTTGTGGAAGTAAGTAGTTCATATTTTTTTCTGACAAACTACTTGTTTTAATTTTAAGAAAGTTTATCTATCTACCTTGGCATACTTTTATAGAGATTTATGTTGGTTTATAAACTAACTTTTATTCAAGGTTATTCTACTAATATTATAACTGTGAAAGTTCGAGAGGATGGATGTATGTTTCTACTCCTTCACGTAAAAACTCCGGGATAGATTTTGATGAAACTTGACAATAATACAGGGTGTTATTGCAAGGGGGTGCCAAATTTTTGGAGGTGAATGAGACCGTCAATACGAACAACTTTTACTATGGGGTCATGGTCAAAATCTTAAATAAAATTTCAGGTTCACCATACAAAATCAGTCACCTACATTGACAATAATGTATGGAGAGGCAGAAAAAAAAAGTAATTGAACGATGGTCCCATAGTAAAAGTTGTTCATATTGATGGTCCCTTTCCCCTCCAAAAATTTGGCACCCCCTTGCAATAACACCCTGTATAGCTCATACTCAGAATAACACAAAGGCTATAATTATCTAACGATACTTTTTGAGATCCGACATTTACGCAGGTGGAGCTTCGGGCACCGTTAGTTTAAAAGTACAATCAATTTTGTGTTACATTTAAGAGAAAGGATATAAAAAATACACCTTCATTACTTTTAACTGCACTAATATATTTTAATTAAGCCAATCATCCGCTAAAAATCAAATTGGCCAATGAGCAAACTGTGCCGAGGAACGATATTCGCGAGTATACCAGTATAATTTGAGGTAGTAATAAACCGGTAACCGGTGGTCAAAGGTAACAGTACTGGTTAATAGTGGGCATGGGATAGACGCGACCTGTATACGCATTATTAATGCGCGGGCGCATCTAGTGCAATGAGTGCATTTGGGATGTGCAAAAATTACACAGAAAGGCTCCGAGACGCTACTGATAATGACCTAATAATGATACTGATATGATCTTGGAGATATTTTCCAAAGTTAGTTAACTCAGGCCTTATTGTTATGTAGAACTGCCGAATCATGGTTTTATATTACCTTACGGCACATATAATATAATGCTTACGGTAATTTAGAAATAGGAATATTAACTAATGGTTTTACAATATTTTTAACACTCACAATGTCATATTTTATTCTTAAAAGATGAAATATGGAACCAAAAATTGCGCACGGGCGGAACTCGAACCAGCATCTTTCTGGATTTTTGGTTTCATATTTCATATTTTAGGAATATTACCTACTTTATAGTCATTATCACATCACACCACAAAAAATAGAATTTAACCCAGTCTCTGTCCCAGTGAACTTCGTTTGGAGGGCCCGGTAATTTTAATAAACCCAACTCTGGGCAGCGACGAATCCAACAAAGTAAAAATCTTGAAAATCAGTCTACTCGACTACTGTTCTCGAGGTCTAAGTGGTAAACTAAAACGACTTTCTTTTGCTACATTTTCTAAGGTCAATTTTTGTTTGCTAGAATATTGTAAGCAATTATTTTTAAAAATCATATAACAATTAAATTAAATCACTATTTGAATTCAAAGATCTCAGTGTTCAACGATGAATTACCTATTTACATAGCGAGTTTTGTGTTTAACTTGTTTAAAATTAATTATTTCGTTAAAAAGGAATGTCAAGAGCGTTTCCGATATTCTAAAAGCAAATAAATACGGACTTTTAGGTCCTGCAAAATAAGATATATTAATCTGAAGTGTCGGTAATAATGTGCTCAAGTTTTTGATGAAAATTTTCTAGCTGTAAAATAAACTTTTCCCTCCCAGTCAAACATCTTCAGCTTGGCCCGATAAAATTCAATCACGTACAAGAGCCTAAAGGCGGTGGTCAAATAAAAAATACTATTACTTGTAAACCCGGATCCCGGTGTCATGAGTAAACCACTTATTCCAAGTGAATTGTCAATGGTCTCGATCGAAAACGACCGAGGGCAAACGGGAAAAGCGTAGAAGAGAAACATAATAACATTACAAGTCTTAGAAACACTACACAGGTCTAACTAGGTATATGATATACACAACTTCAACTTCAACTTCAACTTCAACTTTATTTTGCAAACTAAGTGTTACATAAGTTCAAAAAATAATAACAATGTACTTAAGACTTAGTAACCTGTAAGGTATTGCAAACAGTAAATACAAATATTGAATGGTTAAACCCCGATTCTCACATCAATGGAACTTTTTCCTTGTGGTTATTCAATTACAAGTTTCACCGTTTTACTGTAGAAAAAACAAGTAATATATCCACTCGTAAAAAAACGAACGCACGAAAAAAAACATAAAAACGGACTTTACGGTTGATGGAATTAGGGACTTTAAACATTGGATTCTTATTACTTACTACTACTTACTTGGGTGACTCAGCGACCCAAAGTGAGTCTTGGCCTCCGACACCAGATCACGCCTTATTGATTAGCTAAAAATATTAATGGTGACATACGTAAAATGTCACCAC
This sequence comes from Pyrausta aurata, assembly GCA_963584085.1. NCBI lineage: Eukaryota > Metazoa > Arthropoda > Insecta > Lepidoptera > Crambidae > Pyrausta > Pyrausta aurata. The sequence goes on along the minus strand of OY757254.1, from coordinate 4,036,122 downwards.
AGACATTTATATACCTACGTCAGACACAAACGCTCAAGTCACCAAATCTCTTTTGTGATGACGGTTAAAAAATATTAATTGTTTTTCACCGTTCGACGTAAGGAAAATGCTCATACGCGTCCAGAATCACATTGGTTTTTTCCATGGTTATTTATTTCTATGCTATTCGTTCACTGGTAAAGATAATCAAGATCTGACGAATTGAAGCGGTAAAGATGAGAGATCGAGGTGATACAAGATAGTTGCAACTGTTTTTTTTTTTTAAATAGGCTCGATCACGTACCAGTGTTGATTTTAGAGGAAGTCGGTTAACGGTTAGGTATAATGGGTTATGTATAAAAAGTTGGAAAAGTTATTATTGTATTGTTCACAGTTTTTTGATGGAAAATTCAAAGCGCCGTGTACCAAATCGTCGATGTTGAAAAACCAGAAATAAGTAAGGCATTTTGAACAAACGATCTTAAAAGGAAGAATCTACCTAAGCCGATAATGCGAATTCTAATGCAATTCATGATAAATTTATACATTGATTATAACCAAGAAAATATTATACCTAAAAATTAAGACATGCAGCATAAAAAATAAACATAAAACTAAACTATTCAAAAACGAAAGACACATTTAAATTTTAGTCGGTGCATCACTAAAATCAGGGTCCCTATTTTACACAGGAAGGTAACACAATTTTGTGCGTACTCATGTCTATAGTTATTATTTATAGTGATTCAAAAATAGAGCCTCAGGCCCAGTAGCGGCTAACACTGCGATAAGTGAACAGGTTGCATAATGGTCGTCGACTCCGCGGACAAGTGTGGGTCTCGCTAGTGGCATGGTGTTCTGCACAGTGTTCTTTCATTAATGATTATCGATTAATAGTTCAACAAGGGTTAATTATCCCTTTGATTAAGAAGTTATCGTCTATTATTTAAGTTTTGTTATAAACCTAACGGATGAAATTCTGTTGAAAATTTTAAATGGAGTGAATAAGGCTTCAGATTTAATACAGGAGTCAAAAGAAGAAACCCGTTCATTCTGTCTTTGAATATCACGTATGGTTGTAGTACTTACTATGTCTTTTCCATAAACTCATTTTACTTAGTTGTAAGTAAGTACTTACTTAATTTTATATACAAAAGAATTGTCACTTCATGGAACTTTTAGTGCTCGTATTTTTAAAACAAAAAAAAACACATATCATTGATATCATTACATCATTTAGACGTCATTGATTGACATAGAAATTTAATAAACTGTAGTATGTGTAAACTCTCGTATCTATTTGATTAAAAAGCCTTTTATTGATATTAGTTTTGCCTGTTGTTTATCACTGCTTCTAATAAGTTTATTAATATATGACAAAAACATTGCCAATGTAGTATTTTGATGACGTTTAAAGGTTTCAAAGTTATCATTATACTACGTATCTCCAAAAAAGCTATAGCATGAACCTTCTCACCAGAACGGATGTTAACTGTACGTACACTTAACTTTTTATACCGAACTAGCGGCCCGCCCGCGACTTCGTACGCGCGTTTTAGTTTAACTCCGTTCCCATAGATCGTAGGTCGTAGCGAAAAATTATAAGCCTATACCTATACGCATTAAACATTCTACACCCTTACCAATAGTTCCTGTGATTAGCGCCTTTAAACAAAAAAACGAAAACATCCAGTTTTAAAATATATACATAGAAATGCGAACAGATAAATGTTATATTCGACGACGCGTTTGGTGTATTGGTTAGCGCTCCTGACTATTACGCTGACCGTCGAGGGTTCGAATCCCGCAAGGGGCAAATGTTTGTGTTATGAGCACGGACATTAGTACCTAAATCATGGATGTTATATGTATTTAAGTATTTATGGGAGGCGCACCCGTCATAATCGTTGTCTGGTACTTCGTAACACAAGGAAGATAATTCCTTACCACGAAACCAGACCATTGGTGTGGTGTCTGGCGCATATTTATTTATTTATTATATTTTATGTACACTCAACACGCAGCCCGGTCTTTAACACGTTCCGGGACAGTGACCGCCTACAGGCGTGAAAACAATAAAACATCTATTGTGTCTGGAACAGTGTCCCGGAATGTGTTAATGGTCAAACTTACACGGGTATATTATCTTTTTATTTTACAACAAAATAGAAATACTTCTTACGCCCTTTCGTTAATCGTACTTATATTTCTTTCGGGTACTAATTAGACCAGGCTACTCTCTGCGCTTACACAGCATCATGCCACATACAGGCTGTGGGAGAAGCGAATTCTCTCAAGTCTTCTCCCGCTACCTTTTAGGAGTTTGAACTTTAGCTTTGTTTATGGTTATAGCGAATACTCTACTTTCTTGAATTCAAATCGTGAATTCAAAGGGTTAATTCTATGTAGGGATCTACCCCATCATCATCATCATCAATACCCAAAAGCCGTCCACTGCTAAACATAGGCCCCCACTAAAAGTTTGCAAAAAAAAAGATTGGACACCCTTCGACCACAGAAACAGCGTTGAATGTCCTCCGACAATATGAACAGACGACCTGCAATCTACACTGTACACAGACCGCTTGATACCTACCCTGTTTAAACACAAAAAAATATTATTTACTGTTTTAAGGAATAAAATCTCTTCTCGAGCATTTTCTCAAGAGCAACATCAATAACAAACATGTGTCAAAACATTGTGTCTCAGACATGTCAAATGATTGTCAAAAATGATATACAAAATATTTTCATCATTAGCACTAAAGAGTTTTGATATCAACTTCGAAGAAAATCACCCCCAGAATAACTTTGTCACCCCTTTTCACCCCCTTAGGAGATTAATTGCAATAAAATATAAAATAAATCTTCCGTCAATTCTGTAAAAGAATGTGTATGCAAAATTTGAAGTAGATTGGACCAAGGGATCACGTTGTTCCATACAAACTTTGCACCCCTTTTTGACCCCCTTAGGGGTAGAATTTCGAAAAATCCTTTCTTATCGGATCCCTACGTCATACAAAGAACACACCCTCCCAATTTCAGGTTTCTACGATCAGCAGTTTAGGCTGTGCGTTGATCCATCAGTCAGTCAGTCAGTCAGTCAGTCAGTCAGTCAATCAATAAGTCAGTCGTTCAGGACAAAGCATTTTATTGGTATAGATGATGATAAATTATTACAAGTACCTACTTGTGATAAGTAGGTGCGATCTGGTAATCTTAATTGGCGATTTAAATTAACTTTTGAATGGAATTTTATGCTTGAGTAAGCTTACGAAGCTTTTTTCATATCAATCCAATTTAGTTATGAAGTAAAATAAGGGAAGCGTGAAATTCGAAATGTTATAATGATAGTTATTATTGGTCAAAGAATAATAATGGGATTTGTGTAATTTCCACTGTTGATAAGGTTGTTACTTAGTCCACTTGTTATTTATTAACTTACACATTATCTTGAATACTTTCGAAAAATCAATGAACAAGAGAAGAAAAACCTCCTGTTACTTTTTAAGTAAAATTCAATTTACTATTCACACAAGGAAAACTTAGAAAAGTAAGTACCTACTATTTGAAATTAAAAAAAAAACTTTTTTTACAGAAAAAATACAGGATATTTTTTTAAAACTTTTTCAGCATTGGTAAAGAAGGAAAAAGTGTCAAAATTTTGAACAAAAAAAATATCAATCTCTTCACACATAACACTGTAACAACAATTAGTACTCACGGTCAGCCGGTGCGGGCGTCGGATCGCGTATGATGCGCAGGCGGCGGCGCAGGAGCAATGATCTGGCGCGCGCACTTGACCTTCGGGAGTACACGCGAAACACCCGCAGTACTCGTTTTATACTCACCTTAATGCTAGATAATTACGGATGTGGAGGATAGAGAGCTTTTGGCTGAGCTCTCGGCGAGGTGCTCGTAGCGCAGTGGTGGCAGTGCTTTGGCTGTGATACCGAAGTTAAGCAACTTTCGGCGCGGCCATGTTTGGATGGGTGACCATTCCATGCTCGGAACTGCAGATGCAAACATCATTCAGAATTTCAGAGACATCATCATTAGCCAAACGTCCACTGCTGAACATAGATTTTCCACAGTGACTGGGTACAAGCGCTCTGCATCTAGTGTGATCCTGCGATCTTAACAAGATCGTCTGTCCATCTTGTCTGTGGACGCCTTACGCTGCGTCTTTGGTCGAAGGGTTTTCAATCTAGAATCTTTCTGCCCCACTGGCCATGACTTCTTCTAAACTGGCTGACAAGTTTGCTCGAAGGCTGTCCATCCTTCCACTCCGTCTGTAACAGACATGTCTTCGCCTATCCAGTTTATTTTGATCCGCTTGGCGTCGCCAGTTCTAGACAAAACGGAAAAAATAGACTAAGCACAGGTATCCCACTTAACTGGTTGCTGCAACGCTTGCCGTAATGCCTTGAAGATGGCGCATAAGGGCTGACGTTTAAATAGTAAAATCACAATTTATTTATTGTTAACTACTGACCGGGGATACGCCCAGGGTGCGTATTGCGATGCAGTTTTGACAGTTAAAGCGCTCCTTTACTGTCAAATTAGCAATTCTTATTGCAATTTCGCATTATATTGATAATATTACTACATATAATATATCAATATAAATATAAATATTCATACCATTGTAGATTGATTATATTCGTTTACACTAATGGGAATTGAACTGCCTCGGAATTGAACGGATTAAGTTGGATCGCAATACGCCCCCAGGTGCAATAGGTTCTACTATTAGATGGTTTTTATGTAGATAGGTAGATAAGTGTGAAAAATTGACTCTTGGTAGAGAAAAATAAAGTTTATTGTTGATTTCTATCCTTTGTTTTTAATTTTCCTTATTTTGTCTACGTTCGGCGTAGACTTTCGTCAACAAAGACTATTAAAATTGCTGGTTGACTGGGCACGATCATGATAATAATGTAAAACACACCTTCGTCATAATTGTCTTTAAATATGCATAATTTCAATTTCCCCTATGGTGAAATATTATGGACTACATAAGATCACGATGGAGATACTAGACGTCTTACAACTTATATAGAAAGGGTGCGTATTGCGATGTTGCTTTAAAAGTTGCTCTGCTTTTGAACGGATTAGTAAATTCGTATTGCGATTTCGTATGATCCACTCAGCAGATTAGCGTTGGACAGCACTACACAAGTGACTACACAAGCTTGTTGCATCGCAAATAATCGCAATGCCAATTTAGCGACTTAACTAGTTGAGCAAGATCGCAATACATCCCAATAATTACTCTCTTTAATGGCAAATAAATATATTTGAATTTACGCCTTACTTTAAATTGTAGAAGTGTATCCCTTATCTAAATCACAGACAGTTACCTACATTTAATGAGAGCTTGTATCACTTCGATGTGTAAATGTAATTTCAATAGTGTGCAATGCCAGCATCTATGAAGATGCCATTAGCACCTTCTGGCAACAATGTGTGAGCTCGTGCTGGTTTCCTGATTATGTTTACAGACACACCAATTGTCTGGTTCTGAAGTAGGGAATTCTCTTTCTTGTGTTACTAATTAATTACCTACCAGACAACGATTATGATTGGAGCGTCTCTCATAAACTTAGATACACAATAGCATCCATGACTTACTTACTTACGGTACAAATTCTCGTGCTCATCACACAAACATTTGCCCCTTGCGGGATTCGAACCCGTGATCGTTGGTGTCAGGAGCGCTAACCACTGCACCAAACGTGTCGTCGCCGTAGTTAGTATGGTATTTTTATTGGCAGTCAAACCGAATCCAATTAAGCTTAGCTCGCAATCGGGTCGCGAGAGCACTTCCTGGCTATTTACTATACTAGCGGATGCCTGCAAGACCGCCCGTTTTGATAACTATCCGATGTAATGTACTGCGATGCGAAAAAACTGTAGGCCAGCAAGCCTACTACGATAAACGAAATTCGTCAATACGATTATCGTTTTCGGATCCAAAACATTTTCTGTATGGAATCTTTACTATGAAATGCTTCGGAACCGCAAAACCATTATCGCATTGACGGATTCGTTTTTCTTAGTAGGCTTGCTGGGTATTACATTTTTACGTCCCTATGTTGAATAGCGTATAGGTAGCTTTCTTCGACCAATGGGCTTTTTTTTATCGGGCTCTATTCTAGAACCACTCGCATGAATATGGCGTGCGAATTTCATTCGAAAAACAATTAAAAGCCAATGAAAATTACGCTAATTAATCTAAGAAGTATTACTGCTATATTGTTTTGAACAATTTCTGTGTAGATTTCAACTAATTTTCAATATGTCATATTGACGTCAGTGATTCAAAAATAGGGCCCCAATATAAGTTCTTGAGACTAGACTAGCGTATTCAAACAAACAATTCTCCAGCTAAGATATTAGTATGGATTCCCTGCTATTGCTCGGGTCAGTATATTTCCCAAGGCATTACGATTCCTAATAAGGTTTCGCTATAATTTTGCATTAAATGCGACTCGGGCGTTTCAATATTTTCAATTCTGAATAGTTGTAGCAATTATGCAGATTTCATATCAGTAGTTAAGGACGGTTGGGATGATAAGTAGGTATAGTAAATATTTTAATGTAAAACAGAACGTAAATTTTCCTTTCGGCTTGGCCATAGTTTGGAAAATGCTACTCTTTTAAAGCAAATGTGGCTGATAGCAAAACCTAACTTAAATTTGTGCAATTCCAGATTTATTAAGCGGATATTATCTTGTACCTTTTTAGTTGTTGCTAATTGGATCATACATTTATGTACTTGAACATATTACTGCATTACGAGCTATGATTAGATTCCTATGCTAATGGTTATAGTGCAGAAAAAGTTTATTACTCTTACGAATGTGTGCATTTATTGCAGATTATGTGGGTACTTATTGAAAGGATTCAACATAGATAATGTAATCTAATCCAATATTTTTACAACTGTAGTGCAATTATATAGAGCTACACACGTAAGTTATGTTACGATTACCAACCAATTATTATAATTGATACGCCCCTTGAGCTTAACTGGAAGGAAGCTTATAAATATGGCAGCAGTATAGGTTAAAAGCTGAAATAAACTTATTTGTAAAAGCTTCTAATATCTATGCTAGATAATTAATGGAATCACGAGTTATTTTGCGGAAATCCATAATTGATTCGATTTTATTTAAAAAAAAACAAAGCTAGATTCGCCGGGCCATTTGAATCTCTTAAAAAGAAATGCTTTCTTATGACTTATGATAAGATAATACGTGGTAGCTATAGGTAAACCGCGAAATTGAGACCTCGCCTGCGGGGTACAGGGGCGCGGGGGGAGGCGAGACCGGGGCTTGTGAGAGGTGCGGGCGGCAGGCACATTCTTTTCAAAATTCAGTACGCTCGCTACACAGGTAGCGATAGCATCTGTTGACAGTTGCGGACGCTTTGACAGAAGTACACATGAGAATACTGTCTGACTGAAGTCTGAAGATAAGTCGCAGTATATTCGGACACAAAATCTATATTATTGCATTTTTTTCGTTTTTTTTTAAATTCCTGTTTGACATCATTCTCCTGCACCTATTACAATCTTTGTACATGACCTAAAGTTGTAGTACTTTTATATATTCTATGCTAAAGTATAACTGAATGCTCTTAGCATTAAGTCTACCTTTGGAACACTGTAAAATAACAGTGTTTTAATAAAGGCTCTAAATATATGCTAATATTATAGAATAAAATATAGATTTAAATTCAGCGGAATATGAACTAGATATAAATATGACCTAGATAAACACTTAGTTAGACAAAACAGTCGCAAAAGTTACCAGGAAATGTTATTTGAAGTTTTTAATTTTGCCAAAAAAATCTATCTTATTTTAAGATTCCATGTTATTTATTGATCAAAATCCGCGGCTCTGGATAGTAATATTTAGACTTAATTCACTCTCATTAGTGTTATTGTATCAAAACGTTTTTTTTTTCCAATATGTTATATAATGTTATAAAGTGTCGACACTGACGACCATCATTGTGACCACTGACGTCACATATCTTAAGATCTGTCGCGGCAAATTTCGTCTCTTGTGTATCCCCGCCGCCCGCACCCCTTACAGTCCCCGCTCTCGTCTTTCCGCCCGCACCCCTGTACCCCGCAGGCGAAGTCTCAATGAAGCGGTTTACCTATAGGTAGTAAAGTGCGTCTGTTCTCTTCGACGACCGATTTGGCGCAGTGGTTAAGAAATCGGCTACTGCGCCAGAGGTCGCGGGTTCGATCCCCGCACATTACAAACATTTGTGTGCATGAACATGTCTTTTTGTAGTGGTCTGGGTGTTTTCTACGTATAATATGTATGTATTTACACAAAAAAAATATTTAAGTATGTTTATAACCGTTGTCTGGTTACTATAGTACAAGCTTTGCTTAGTTTGGGACCAGATGGCGCTGTGTGAAATGTCCAAGGATATTTATTATTATTATTATTCTTATAAAACACCTAAAAGTATAATTACCGTAGGTGAGTATATTATTCATTGATTATTATTACCAACTAAATAAAAGTTCTATTAGTTTTGAATTGCTTAGCTTACCTCATTTCAGTAATCACGTTTAACGGCCAAGAGGTAAATTTTACCGTAAGATCTACACACTATATTTTATAACTGTTTAAAATTTAAATTATGTATGGCTTTTATGAATTTATACGATTACTTTATCTATCGAATCGTAGAATACAAATATAACCGATCGTAAGTTTTAACGTTCGTAGAAGATCGTAATCTTTAAATCAGTCAGACATGTTTGTATGATAGGTGAGGTAGACTAAGTATTTGATAAATTGGTTAGCGTGGTGGGTAAAGTGAACTAATAAAAAAATGCTGGTTAAAAACATATATACGGCACTAGCGCCTTCTTGTAACTTCGTAAAAAAATAAAATTTCCACTTAAGGTTCCTTTAATAGGGTTTGAAACTATCTTCAAGACTGTCTTAGATTCACTCATTTCATCTCTATAAGTTTAGTTTTACTATTTTCTGCTGCATCTAATATCCATTTAACAAGTAAAGCTATTTTTAATAAATTGCAAAAAAGATATATTTCTTTATTAAAAAAATCTTCTCAATCAATAAATAGATACACGAAAGTACAAATTTTGATTCAGTTTCGTTCGAGCGCTACCTGGAGCTCTATTTTTGAATCACTCGTGTAAAGATGGCGTGTGAAATTCATATGTAAACCAGTCGTAATCCACACAGGACGGATTTGAAATAAATAAAACTCTATTTTGTGAGTGCTCAAGTCCATTTTTCGCGTCATTTTCGTTGATTTTTAATTCGTTTTCGAATGAAAATCACACGCCATATCCAAGCGAGTGATTCAAAAATAGAGCTCCTGTTTGTTAGAAAGATAAAACTGTGTCGAGACTGGCACCACAGGTTTAAACCAAGACTAAAATCATTTTTAAAAACATTTTAATACTAAATAGAAAAGTATATGATTCCTCCATTATTGAATGATGTTCGACGACGCGTTTGGTGTATTGGTTGCTCCTGACTAGTACTTACGCCGGCCGTCGCGGGTTCGAATCCCGCAAGGGGCAAATGTTTATGTGATGAGCACGAACATTTGGGCGAATTCAAGAAAAGAGTGAATAGACTATTACTTCAGGCATGATCCATCCTAGGCCACATCATCACTTACCATCAGGTGAGATTGTGGCCCAATGTCTGCCTAGATTCTATATAAAATTATATAAAAAAAAATTACTAACTTATTGATTTAAATTGGTCGGTTAATACCTCAGTGCGGTTCTAAGCCTGCTACAAAGCTTTTGGAATAAGAGGGATACTGTCTTGGCACAATAAACCTAACCAGAAAGAATACATAAAAGTTCGAAAACTTACTATCGACTTCTTATGTTGCAGTGCACTTCGTTGGATGTTGACTTTTATTTTTTTTTACATTCACAGTAATGTAAGCTAATGAGCTATCTACGCATGAAGTTATCTTTGTCTAGACTTCTAGAGCACCAGAAAGTCCGATTTGTTTTAATATAAACACACAAAGCGTTCGTCTGTTGCTTTCACTTGGTATAACGAAAGAATTAGCCACGGACCTTACAGCTTAGTAGACTGGTGTCCTAAATGAATGGGGAGAGGCAGACGAGTAGTTGGAACGCTGCTTCTTTTTAATTGCAGATAAATTATGTAAGCTTTGATTTTTTACATAATCTTTAGGTTTAAAGAAGTTTATTTAATTTCTTATAAGAACACAAATATCAAAGAGATACATAGTTTACTTAAAATGAGATATGCTTATATTACGTAATAATCAATTTGGTGCAGCGCAGCCACATCACTTATTTTAATCGTATATAAAAAAAATCGTTCTTGTTTAATGGTATGTAAAATGTAATAAATAAAATTTATTTTAAGTTCAGCACATCAATTAATTGGTCACATATAATTCCCAAACCATTCACAACCATTGTGACGCTTATGCTACATATAGAAAATAAATGCATTCATCATTAATTTGTGTTTTTCTGTTTTATATGCACATCAAATATTTCTCTTTCTAGTATGCTTTTTAGTATGTTGTTATTCAAAATCATTAAATATAAGAAATGTTTACTTTATCAGTTTTACTGCACACAGTTTCTTTGTGATGCTTACGGCCTTTTCACAATGTCTTATTTATTTAATAAGGTACATCTACATTATAAAGATTAAGACACAGTTTATATAATTAAACTATTTTAAATTTGTGTCTCAATAAGAAACCACTAACGTTATCTGTTCATTGCTTTTTACAAAATGAGGTTCCATTAATTTAAATAATTCGTAGGTTAAGTGCTTATTTGTCGATAGCCATGGATAGATACAGGCGCTAAGAGCGCTTTCACACTTAGGCGACTTTAGCAGCGCGACGGTCGCGCGACAGTCGCGCTGCTGTCAAATTCATACATATATGACAGCAGTAAGCCCTTCCCATTAGAGCGACGCGCTGCTGTCGCGCTGCATGCTGTCGCTTTAATGTGAAGGCGCACTTAAACAAGAAAAGTTTGTTTTTCTGAGGAGTATGTACTATCATTACTGAAAATTCAATTTTAAACCGTCCGTAGGAAGTAGTAGTAGGACTTCAAAGTTATTTTTGAGACGTTTAAATTCACGCCGGTCTACAACCTCTCTAGATCCATTGTCTGGTATTAGCATAACAAATCGCTGGATCGCTCACAATAAGATTCGCGGATATATTTTATTATCTTCAGACAAAGCACCTGCGTCAATGGAGGATGCTGTATGTCATAGGTGTCGAACGTGAAAGTATTTTGGCCATATACTTTTACGAGTTTGGTCTTAAAGCTCATAAGCGTGTCTATCCATTCATGATGTCTGTGACTACTTGATGCTAGATGCTCCACATGACCTTAGAAGCGGACAAACGAATATAATTTTTGGTAGAAGAGCCTTCATAACGATTGCCGTCAGGACTTGTCTTATTGTTTTATTTTCTCGAAGCGCTAGTAGGTGACAAATTAATTCAGGCCTTAGCTCCAGTAAAACAGTTAAAATCGTTTAAAACTTTTTTTGTTTAGTTCATGCGACTTACCTCGCTGCCAGATGTTATCAAGCCGCCCACGAGCCCTTGACTAAGCTTAACGACTAATATCAACCGATATAAGCCGGGACAAACGTCTTTTAACGTGCCTCCGAAGCACGAAAATGCTCGTGATATATGTCACTTATTTGGTCGGAATAGTAACCCGTCCAAATTAAAATTCAAAATCTTTATTTCAATTTAGGTCATGAAATGGCACTTATGAACGTCAAATATACAGTGAAAAAATAAAAATAAATGTGACCTGAAAGGGCCTAAACATGTCTCCTTATCTATTGGGCCCTAACAGCGCTTCGAGACAGAACACAGACAATTAGGCAAGTGCTGAGAAGAAACGCCGGAACAAACTCAGTCACCACTAGCTGCCGTAAAATCAAAATCATCAAAGGTCTAAACACGACCGCGCCGTAGGTTGCTTAACTTCAATAATTTCTACCCAAGCGCAACCACCACTGCGTTACGAGCACCAGTAATAAGTGGCATCTACTGGTTTGAAATTTTGAATTTCATAAATACCAATGTTTTGGTGTAACTGTGCGCCTCATAGCCGATCTTGCCATTAATGCAGTAAATTTTTAATCAGCCCACCATAAGATATCTAGCCGTGACTTGCACATAATTAATATCGGGCACAAATAAAATATAATGCATTAATCCGTCGGAAATGAGTATTTACTGTTGTTTACTGCCCGCCAGCTATCTTCGATTTGTATGGCTGTCTCTGACATAATTGATGTGTAGAGTAATTGGATCTAACGCATTCGATTACTATAATACTTGTATGACCGGCTATGGAACTCCGTTATTATGTAACTTGAAGGCGTTCGCGGTACGATTGCAAACTGTACGGCAAGGCTGGTGTAAGCACTTGTTGAAGTGAATACTATTAATTCATAATTATTTAAGTCCAAATGAAGTGATCGGGTATCTTAAAGTGTCTCAAATCCAAATAAAGGGATTAAAATCTGCTTTCATCAGGCGTTAGAAGCTCTCGATTTGTTATCTAGCCCATATTGTCAAATTCAACTGCTCAGTAAAAAATTAAAAAAATATATTCGCAAAAAAGAAACAGTACCTACCCTAATTACGAAAAACTATCGAATACGTAAGCGTATCGAGAAATGTCAATTCGTATGGAAACTGGACTAGCGCCCCTGGCAGTGCGTAAAGAAATATCTTTTTTTAATATGAATTTTGACATTTCACGATAAGTTTATGCATTCGATAGTTTTTCGTGATTAGGGTACAGGGCACTGAATTCGCTTTCGGCCACGACATAGCCTTTGTCAAATGCTAGTATGAGCTTATTTCCCAGATATATTTTTCCCTAATATAATTTTTTGGTTTGCTCTAATATTCGTGTAAGTAGGTACTGTCTGATCCAAATGATCTTAGACTTAGCCTTGTATTGTGGACTTGGGTAAGAACCCCAGAAAAGCTATGATTCGTCTTAAAACGCTTTTATATTTCTTTGACTAACGGTTTTAACAATTATTGCAATTGATAACGACTAAGTTACGTAATATCCCTGCCGAGATATAATGTAAAACTATAAATACACTGTAGTATAATTAACAATTTATTTGATCGGAAGTACGTGCACAATGTATACTAATTACTATCAAAGTTTACTTAGATCTTAACATGGTTATCGCTTATCTTTTTAATTAGAGGCTAGTAATAAGCAACTATATGGGAGATATTAATACGATAAAACTTATATCTTCATTGCAAAGCTAAGTAAGTCTTATCGTAGTAATATTATAGCTTATGTGATGGTATTATCTTTATTTCATAGCCAGTATATTAGTGACATGAGTGTATGTAGCACAAAAAAAAAATCTCAGAGTGCGCAATATATTCTAAAGACAATTGCACAATTAGTTTATATTGTATCTTTTGAGATTTCAGAGAGCCTATAAGCTTTCCATGAGGGTGAGATGATGCTTTTTAGGGTTCCGTAGCCGAATGGCAAAAACGGAACCCTTATAGTTTCGTCAAGTCTGTCTGTCTGTCTGTCTGTCTGTCTGTCCGTCCGTATGTCACAGCCACTTTATTCTGAAACTATTAGCATCACACCGCTGAAACTTGGTAGGTAGGTGTATCCTGTTTACCGCTTTCCGATTCAGGTACAAAAAATTTGAAAAAATGATATTATAGGGGGGGCTCCCATACATGAAACTAAAATAAAAAAAAAAATATAATAGAACCTATACGTGTGGGGTGTCTATGGATAGGTCTTTTAAAATGACATTGAGGTTTCTAAAACCATTTTATCTAAAAGTCTAACGTTTGAGATATAGACGCTTCCAAAGTGGTAAAATGGGCGTCCCCCCCATCTAACTTTTGAACTAAGAAAGTGAAAATTTTGAAAAAAATATATGATGTAGATCTCGACAAACACATTTTTATCAACCGCAAATATAACTTTGTCTTTCATACAAACACTTTGAAAAACAAAGTTATTTTTGCTTTCGCAATATATTGTGATGTTTTCGTTAAGTGAAAGTAAGTAGACCCTGCATTCCGTTAAGGGTGGCACGGAACCCTCAGTGCGCGGGTCCGACACGCACTTAACCGGTTTTTTCTATATAGCCACATTCTGTGCTTTTCTGATTTATATCAGAGCACATAATATTGCATTGAAATATGTTCTTTACGTGAACTTAGATTTAAATGTTAAACAATCCTTTTGATGACTTTGGTGTTACCTTTGTTTGGTTTCAAGTTCTATTGATCAATTAATGTCAATAAATAGGTTCTAAAACAAGCTAATTGGATCTAACGTGTATTCGATACCTAATAACGGATAGTGTAAACCGGACCGGTACAGTCACGATGAAAATTAATTCTATTTTAATAATTAGCTTTACCGGCAAGATGGACCAACCACCTCGTAAAGATCGAAGGATCACACTGGATGCAGCCTGTAACAGGGCCCCTATTTTTGAATCACTCGCTTGGATATGGCCAGTGATTTTCGTTCGAAAACGATTTTTTTTCTATGACTTTTGACACTACGTCGAACGAAAATCACTCGCCATCTTGAAGCGAATGATTCATAAATAGGGCCCCTGGTCGCAGTGGAGGTTTTCCACAGGACTGCTCTGGTGTGCAATACTGTGCTAGGCCTTCTTCGTGGTTACGAAGAAGGCCTAGCACAGTATTGCACACCAGAGCAGTCCTGCGGTTGGTAATAAATATGCGTCAGACAACACACCAATTGTCTTGGTGTTGAACTAAAGAATAATCTTCCTTGTGCCAAAGAATACATATACTAACGTAAAAAGAAGCGACACTGACACTTGTGTGCAGTAAACTAACTCGCAGCTATGTGTGCGTGTCGCGGGGGCGCGCGGGGCCTGCGCGGGTCGCGCGAGGTGGAGAACGCATGCCACGGTATGCGCGAGTCGAAGGGTCACACACCGCCGATTGCCGCCGAGCCGTCGTCTCTGCTCGAAGCAATTTACTTAGTTCGCCCGCGCCGCGTCGCGTCGTATGCGATTATTATGATACGATTTGTCCCAAATGCAGCATATAACTTTTGATATGTCTTGTGAATGCTTCCCATTAGATTTTATGAAAAAAACCGTTCGTACGATTTCGAATCTTCGCTATAATTAAAGAAAATAATAAAATGTTTAAAGTAAGTCGCAAAAACAGAAAATATGTTAAAGTAAGTAATTTATAACATATGTGAACACTATACCAAATATATTTTGAACCTGAAATACATAAACATCTTTCATTAAGTAATTATTATTTTCTTGTGCCGCGGTAGCTAAACCGCCAACCCTACGCGTAGACGCAGCATTTCAAGGTCACCGACGCCCGAGTTACACCGATAGATCAGTGTCGCGCCTGTGCTTGTGCTAAGAATACCATACACCGATTATGATGAGAGCGGTCTCCCTTAAATACTTAAATACATATAAACATACATGACTTAGGTTCAAATGTTCGTACTTATATCACAAAAAAACATTTGCCCCTTGTGGGATTTAAACCCACAACCGCTGGCATAGTAGTGAGCAGCGCTATCCACTACACCAAACGTGTCGTCAAATGATGATGATGATTGATGATTGATAAGCTTTAGCGTACGAACTTAATACAAGAATGTACCCCATTAAAAAAAGGTGACAGCCACTATCTGCCGTTAAATACCGTAGCATCATGAAGAAGACCTTGTGACGACCGCAGGATCACGTTGGATGCAGATGTTTGCAACCGGTCGCTGTAGAAAACCACGGAAGAGGTCTGTCTATGGCCAGCAGTTGATAATGATGATGATGCTGATGAAATACCCATGATCTTACCAGTTCCGGAATGCAGACCCTTGGGCGAAAAAAAATCCAACAGCAAGATTAAAATCCCTTAAATCTCAGGCAGTATCGCTGGATACTGGCCGATTAGGATCTTTAGAAGACAAATGAATAATATTGAGTCAATGAGTTATTTTATATATAGGTACCTTAGGTATACAAGTCATATCTTTTTCTAGCAAATTCAGATAGCGACGCCCTCCATCACACGAAATCAAACATGACTTTAAAACAAAAGAATAAGGAAATATGCGTGGGACTGTACTTGATATCTGTACAAAAAGACTAAAAGCCGTTTCGTACGGTTAATTGTAAGTACAAGTCTCACTCTTGACGGCTCTATCAGTACCGATAGTGTTTCACTCCGCAAGCTTAGCTGATAGGGTAAGGTATGTATTTATTTGCATAAGTATGTCTATTTATTTGTCATTTTAGTATAGTGCAAATGAACCAAAGATTTGTAATAAGTATTGTTCCTGCAAATCCTGTCTTTGCTGTTATCGGGACTGCCACGATTTTGCACTGCACTGCTGCTTGCTGAATGTCAAACTAATGGCTTCGAAACCATCATTAAAAAAAGACTAAGGAATAGTCTCAGAAACATTCTGAGGACATTCAGAACATCATGATTAATAAAGTACCCAATAAGAATTGGTTTGCTTATGCGCTTTTCGTACTTAAGTTATCCTCGATTCGTTTAATTAATTCTTTATTGGCGTTGAATGCACTTGTAAACTACGTGAAAAGTGGTGCTCAACATACAATTATTATTTTATTATATTATATTTGTATTACGAAATCCACAACTCTTAAAGATGATAACATAATATACAGACATATCGGACTTACAGCTAATTATTTATTTAGAACCTTGCTCTAGGACTTATAAATGATTTTAACCGCAAACGAAGGCTTCGATCCTTAATAAAACAAGGTAAATTAATGTTGTGGTGGGTCTACTCGTTAGAAGGTAGTAGTTAGATGTTCATATGTTTGCTTGGTCTGTTGCCTGCAGGCATTAACTAGTGAGATGTTATAAAGAATGCGTATTTGATTTTTTATGGAGTCACATAGTTAAAGAACATTGCATCTGGCGACATGTTGGGGTACCGTCACCTAAAAAACTCGTTTACTCGTAATGAAGAGGAAAATGAAAAGTGCTTTCAAATACATATTTAATTTTTTTATTACCGAGCATTACAGTATAGGTATTAGAAGGCATTTATAGAGGCAACTTTAGAGAAGTAAAAAAAACATAAAAAGGTAGGTAAACAAACTTGACATTTAATCTGTAGGGCTAAGCTTAGTTTTTATGTGCCTACATTTGAAATTCATGATATTTTTGTTAAGAGTTAAAAGTGAGTTGTTCATTTAGTTACGATGTCGTGGAACCACGGTCCTATGAAGTTTGGAGACGTGTACGATCACTCAAAGGATTTCTTCGATCCGAATGAAGAGTCTAGAAGACAGATCCAGTATTTCATGGAACATCCTGAAGTAAGTTTGTCTAGAAACATTTCTGATTTATTTGTTCATTCATAATATGAACGTTATGAACGTATTTGAGGTCGAACAAAACACATAAAAAAACAGAAGTCTATAGTAGGTAGCACAGACAGTATTCAACATTCTTGTTTCAGATACAAGCTTTAGTGACGATTTTCATTGCGCATATGTCTAGAAAGCGTGAAGTAGATAAGAATAAAAACGCCCTCGAGGCTGCTGGCTACTTCTTCACCAGAGAAGCTGATGTGTTGAAAGCACAAGTCGACGAGGTTATGAAGAAAACTGACAAGCTTGGACCGAAGGAGAAGGTGGGGGGAGAGTTCAGAGTGGTTAGTATTTGGTTGGATATCTATTTGAGACACTGCCCCGGCGGTGCAGCGCTTAGAGGGTTGCATTTTAAAGCGACAGCTGCACCACAGGTCCCGGGTTTGATCCCTGGGTAAGGCCGAAAATATGTACACACTTGTGCACCATAATAGGTATGTCCCGCGCAGTCGGTTAGTCGTTGTGACTGGCCACCGTAGTCGAAATCGGCTATGGTGACTAATAATCTTTTTGAGAGATCTGAAAATTTCATACTAGCCTAGAGTCAAGTTGTATAGCCTATCTACAGCCTTAGCATTTCAAAAGTAAATGAAAGGACTTACTGAAATGCATTGCTGTGTTCCCTAAAACGTATAAACTCCTAACATCTTTTGTATGCGGCTAAAACATTATGTGCCATTTTTTTACAGGTTCCATTGACACCACAACGTTCAACTTCTAAATCAGATTGTGCTAGTCCCAGTTTGATAGCGTCATCGAATGAGTCTTACTACTCTTCATTTATCTCCAAGTCCAGTTCTGCTACTACATTGCTCCCCCATGAAAGCACAGGTACTTAATATTTAAAATAGCAACAATAAATAGCTGATGTAAAAACCTGAGTGAGATTAACTGCATGAGGCGAGTGAATGCAGGTCTCAACTGCGTTACATACTAATTTAAGTTAATGCAATTTTAGTTATACCTTTGCAAAGTCTATAAAGACCACTACTTACCTTTTTGCGGTCAGGGAAACCTTAACTTGCACAGTTCTTGACCACTTTTAGTCAAACTCTATGTCAAAATAGCAAAGCAACTCAATTACTAGCCCGTTTCTGTTGTGTTTCGGTCCCCGTGCGGCCGCGCGTTTTAGTTTTCTCTCCCCCCAAGTTGTAGTGTGATGTTTTATAGCTCTAAGCCTTCCTCAATAAATCAATCCAACATTTATTTTTATTCGGTCCAGTAGTTTCTGAGATAAGCGTTTACATACATATTCGGGGCTTGCTTAACTCATGCTCTCTGTCAAAATTGATGATAAGCACGGATCGAATTTGGGATATCCTGACATGTTTCCCACTCATTTCCCTCTCTTCGTCATTATAACTAAAGAAGTGCTGGCATAGGTCTTTAGCTAAGTTTTTTCGTTTCCAGTTACCGCTCCTACATTGGAAAAGGCTCTCTGGGATCTGGTTATCCAAGCATTTGACAGTGGTCTGGACGACTTGTACCTAGGACGAGAGCACGATGTGAACATTGACGGAGCATACCTGAGCCTCATGAGCTGCATCCAAAAAGCAGTAGAGGCAGTCTGGGGACCGAGAGTCCAGAAAATAGAAGATATCAAAGAGTCCCTGTTAGATAAAGCTGTACGCAAAGCAAGGGAAAGGCGGACACGTAAGTTTTCAAGCAATCGAGTCGTAATACCTAGTTCAATAAACAATTTCTACTGCTATGTTACTGTTAGGGTGCTGATTACTAAGTGATTTTGTTTTTGGTTTCAGTGCGACTCCTGACGACTAATAAGCTGCCTATCAAAGTCAATAGATTGAAGCATGATTTCAATGGTAATATTTGTGAGAATCTTAGTCTCAGTTAGGGCCAGGCTTTTCCTTTCCTGAGCTATTAGGTTTTGAGATCACTCTTAAATGTAAGTATTTACGTAGTGAAGGCATATACAAGTAAATGAACTCTCTTTACTCAAGATCTTCGGCAGAGGACCGTGGCTCTTTATTTATTCTACTCTCAATATTAGCTTTACGTTTTTATTCACTTTAATCAGTCAGGTATCAAACGACAGCCGGGCGCCGCATAACAATGGAATTTATATTGTGTCTCGTTTACACATACTTGACGAGTTAAACTAACTTTATTTCGTATGCTACAGGGTTTGAAGAAACCAACGATTATCCAGAGCTACAGAAGAAGGAAATATTGGAGACCCTAGAAACTAGGCAATGGACGTACAACCGTTACCCGAAAGATAAGTTCGGTGTTTTCATTTCAACTCGCGATCAGAGTTTGGATGTGAGCACCACGTATCATCTGCATCTGCATGGGTGTCTTACAGAGAAGGTACCAGCACCAGAAAGCAGTATTGATGCGCAGACCTCGGACAATGCTCAAGATCTGGACGAAGATGAAATCGAGAACTAGTGATGTGACCCATAAGCGAGCGACCCCTTGAGGAACTGATGAAAAAGGCAAATCAGGCCAAGCTGATTGACGGTGTCAGTTTGGTCAATAGTGCCTTCGTACTAACTGCAAAGTACAATCGATTGAAGTCTAGTTCTAGTTCTAAGACAAAGCTCAGTTAACTAGCACAAAAATTAGTAAAAAAATACAAAAATATTTCCAATGAGGTTAGGTAGGTACGGCTATACGGTAACGGTTACCTCGGTTAACTGCCTCGGTGGCGCAGCGGTGAGAGGGTCGCATTTTAAAGCGACGGCTGCGCCGGAGGTCCCAGGTTCAATTCCCGGGTCGGGCCAAAAATATGTACCGGAGTTTTTCTGTTCAGAATTTCTCAGGGTAGCCCGGAGTTTGGAAGTTGGCGGTGTTTCACCCCCGTGCCTCGGAAAGCACGTTAAGCCGTTGGTCCTGCGCCTGATCTCTCTCCGGTCGTGTCAGATTACTGTCCCATCGGGCTATGAGAGTGAAAGGAATAGAGAGTGCACCTGTGTTTGCGCACACACTTGTGCACTATAATATGTCCCGCGCAGTCGGTTGGTCGTTGTGACTGGCCACCGTAGTCGAAATCGGCTAGGGGGACTATTATTATTATTATTATTATTATTAACGGTTACCTATACTGCGTAAAATGTAACGTTTATTACCTTTTTAAATTAGAAATGTACTTCAGTTCTTATACAACTAAGGATTAAGAATATACCTTAGTAAATAAGCTCATCCATTATTGTTAAGTTTGATTTTTAATTACTCTTCGATATGTTTGGTAGAAATAAATAATTTAAGTTTACCAGTTACGAATAAGGAGAACACCTTAGTAAATAATATTCTAAGTACGGTTTGATAGAGATCTCGAGTGCTTTTTAAGAAGTTGTTCTATAATGGAAAAATAGTAGCAGCAGCAGCTGCACAGCTAACATTTATAAGAAAATGCAGTTACCATTAACAAGTTATGATTTTATTGGTGATGTTTTTGGTAATAATGAAAGAGGTAAACATATGTTACAGTCAAAACTCATAGCCAGTCAAAACCACTTTTGACTGCAAAAATCAGTCAATATTGGTTTTGACCGATGTCTTTAGTCAAAAACAGTTTTGACTGACTTTGGCAGTCAAAAGTGTTTTTAACCAAGGACATTGGTCAAAACCACTTATAACTGGAACAATATTGGGTAATAGTTATTTTGACTAAGATGTATCAGTCAAAAGTGGTTTTAACCAATAATGTAGGTCAAAACTACTTGTAACTGATAATAGTGAAAAAAAAAACTATAGATAATTATAATCGAAATCGTTTATTATTAAAAAAAATATGAACATTTTAAGTAGTTATTAAGAATATTATCTTAAAATAAAACAAATTGGACAACGTTTTATTTGTCTACTACAATATGATTCGAGACTTAAATAACAAAAATAAAAAAACTTAAACTTATAACTGCTGTATTTGGATTCTATTTGTTCGCACATCCAGAACTGTTATGATACTTTGAATAGCACAGAAATCCTTTTTCTTGCACAGATATCTGCTACTCTTACAACCCTTAGAACACACACATCGTGTAACACCTTGCCCGGTTCCAGTAGCAGATTTTCTTGTAGCAGTTTTTAATGTGATAAAGACGTTTGGCACTTCTTCCAGGCAGATGAATTTTTCAAAACATCAGTCAAATTCAGATCTGTAATAAGATATAAAATAATGTGCTCATACACATTTACTTACACTTAAACTCACTCAAATACCTACATACTGGCTCTCTCTCTCTCTCTCATGTACCCGCGACGAGCACCCGCACACCTTCCTGCATATCCACACACCCACACACTCACTTGCACACCCACACACGATCACATGCACATACACATACTATCATCCACTTTGAAATAATAATAGGTAATTACTTGCAGTATATTTTATCCTTTGTTTTATATAGTTGCTCAGAAGTGACTTCTAACACAGACACTCTCTCTCACACACACCCGCACACCTACCCACACATCTACACACGCATACTTACATCCACATACACAACTGCACGCTCACACGCTAACAGTCACAAACACATACTATTGTATACCTTGCTAAAAAAAAGGTATATACCTGCGGTATAATTTATCCCATATGCCGTCCCTTGTTCCAATTTTATAAAGTTGATCAGAAGTAACTTCTAGTACTAATCCGAGAATATTAAATAAAGTAACAATCTACCAATGAAAAAAGAAAACATGCTTCTATTTCTAACTGTTTACAGTTCACAGGTTTCGTACAATGTTATTTTTTTTAATAAACAAAAATCTTCAATAATGCACCTCGAAAATAGTTTATTTAAACTTTATTAATGATTTCCATAGTAATCTTCGCTACCGTTATTGACTTTTTATGAGTTTTGACCGATAGCCTCAACTTTAAGTCAGTCAAAAGCACTTTATTAAAAATAGCTGTCAAAACTACTTTTGACCAAGAGCGTTAGTCAAAAACAGTTTTGACTGACTTCGGCGGTCAAAAGTGGTTTTGACTAACGACATCGGTCAAAACCATTATTAACTGATTCTTGCAGTCAAAAGTGGTTTTGACCGGCTATGAGTTTTGACTGTAACATATATAATATGTTCAACAAATTATATCAAAATAATATTGAATGTTGGTTGTAACGATGTTTTACTTAGATAATTTTCCTTTGTGCGCGAGAGACTGCGAACGCACACATTACATACTGCCATATTATTTGTATTTTTTTGTGATCGCTATCATGGCATACTTAATTCGACAAAAACTTGAGAACAATATTGACTAAAGACGAATGATAGCTTGGGTCTAAGATGTTTTATTTATTTTAATGAGTGATTACATTTTTTATTTTTTGCAATAAACTGTAATGAAAATGCTTTGAGTATACAAAGTGAAAATGCGACTATTGCTTTGCTGCGTCTTTCGCCAAAAAAAATAACTAAGTCAATGACTGACTCTAGTGATGTGCAATTAATCAGACAGATAGCTTTCAAAAATTATCGATCAAATTAATTTGTAATAGTAATGTATTATATTATCCAGTGTATCAGTTTTTCAGAATTGGACAAAAAATAAGGTAGTTTAAATAAGGTAGTATGTGTGAACGAGACGCAATAGAAATTCCATTATTATGCGACTCCCGGCAGTCGTTTGATACCTGACTAATTACTGAATATTTAGAGTGTTCAACATAATTCGATGTCATGATGATGATAATGTATTCCGTGCTGTGATCAAAGGTATTTGTGACTAAATCATTTTGAAAATTAAACTTTTCAAATATTAACTGTACCTAAATCCAGCTTTTATATTAAATTGTTTAGAGGTAGGGTAGTACTTTCTACTTAATAATATCGATAATTGGTCGATTCGACGAATGAGTACGCCCTTCACTAGTAAACAATTGACAACTGACAGAATCAGAGAACAGACATTTGACAGTGACGTTTCTTTTGTTTGGAAGAGAGGTTATATTTTTCAAAACATCGCCGGTTTTTAGTGTAAAAACACAAAACAAGTAAAAACCCATAAAATGTCGAGTAAACCGAACTCAAAACGGACAATATACGTAGGTGGTCTTGCTGAGGAGGTAGATGAGAAAGTTCTCAACGCCGCGTTCGTTCCCTTTGGTGATTTGGTGGATGTGCAGATTCCTCTTGATTACGAGACGGAAAAGCACAGAGGATTCGCTTTTATCGAGTTCGAAAACGCTGAGGATGCAGCCGCTGCTATTGACAACATGGTGAGTTGATGTCTTTAATGAAATATAATTATTTTCTTTGTAAACAATCCTAACCTCTTTCTGTTGTAAGTACATTAAAATGCTTTGTTTTAACATTAATTATTTGTTTTAGTGTATTAGTTAGTTGCAGAGATCCTTGTTTTTAAATTCTGTATAGAAGCTTATCTGCATACTAACAATATTATGATTAGGAGTCACAAACTTCTACAAAACAAACAATAGTAGCTTTGTAATAGTAGATAATAATAAAAAAAATGCGCGAGACAACACACTAATTGTCAAAAGATAATTTATAAAACAACAGAAAGTGTGTTACTTAAAACTAGTACACCATGATATTTTTACACTCTAACTAAAACATGTCAATAAATAATGTTATAGGTACATAATTTTGTAAAAATTCAATTTTCAGAATGATTCGGAACTTTTTGGACGGACAATTAGAGTAAACATTGCAGCGCCACAACGTATCAAAGAAGGATCAACACGGCCAGTCTGGTCTGATGACACGTGGCTACAGAAACATGCTGGAGAAACATTGTCTGTAGAAAAAGATGGTGAAGAAAACGGAGCCAAAGAAAAAATGGACACAGAAACTGTAAGTTATACTTATCCAACTATAAAAAGAAATTTTATAAAACATAACAATAAAATTTGTGATTTTATTTTATAGGTACAAATCATGCTCATAAATGCTAGTAGGCTGTTTGTGATTTTGTATAAGTATACTAATCAACACTGTTTAGGGATATTTTGTATAAAGTTCTGATAAATGGGTTTTTCAAAAACATATACATGTTGTATGTTATTTTATTTTTAATAAATTATTATGTCTAAACAAACATCATTTCAACAAAGCAAAAAAAGAACATCATTTAAAAGCTAAGTTAAATGAGGATATTAGTGAGGCATTTCAGTAAAATATTTTCATGTAAAGCCCTTAGGTCTATCTACATATTGTTGTACATAGAGTTTGGAGTCTAAATGATTTTGTGCTGCACTTATAAATCAAAAACTGTCATGAGATCAATTACAAGAAAACTTGTGAACTAAATAAAATACATTTGGAACTAACCACTGTTTGATTTTGTTTTTGATTGTGTAATCAGCAGAGATAGGAATAGGTAGGGCTTATTTACCTAAACTTCGAATCAGAACAGAGAGGAATCGGAGTCTTTTTATGATAGTATTTTTTTTCCGAGACGACTGTCCCAAGATTCATATCAAGACTCATATAGGACATCATCTAAGTACATTAAAAATAAATTTAATTTGGAATAAGTAATTAGTTTATGTGATTGTTTAATGTTTATTTGTAAAATTTTTTGAATTATTTGATTGTTATTATTTTTATTTTATAATTACTATTATTATTTTTAATTAATTTTTTTTGTATTTTTTTTTTTTAATTGATTTATTTTTCATTATGAGCCTTTCTCTGAGCAGACTGCTCAGAGAAAGCATCTACCCACAAAGGCATCCGCTGAAAATCAGCGTCGTGGTATGCGTTCCGCTGCCACGACTTATGCTGAGCGGGTGCCTTTTCGACTCGAGTAGTCTACCCAGCTCTGTATGTTTTAAATGTTTTTATTTTTCTCAGTCGAATAAATGTGTTTTCTTTCTTTCTTTCTTTCTTTCTTTACCAAACTTTGTGACTGGACATAATACAGGATGTGAAAAAAGCACTATCCAAATTCAAAGAGGTGATTAAGAGTCGAGTCTAGAATACAGGAAAAATATATAAAAAACTTGATTTTTTGGTAGATACAGTTTTAATTTGCATTTAATTGTTATACAGAACAGTTAACGGCCCACCCATCCAAACGGGCGTCCTTTAAAATAATGATCATGCTATTTGACTAATAACAATTGATTAAAATTAAATCAAGCATTACAAAATCATACTCAAAAACATCTAAGATTGCGCGCACCTCATTCATTCATAAAAAAGCTACAAAAACAGATGGTTAGCGCCGTTGCGAGCCACCCGGCACCGAACAAAAGAACTTTTGTCTCTTTTGAACTTAGGTAGCCGCACTATCTGTTACTTTCGCACATTGATAACGTGTTTTTTTCAATTAACGAGTCTTCATCCAAAAAAATATCGGTTAGTAAGTCAAGTGCTTTATTTGTTTATGGTTGTCTCGGGAGTCGTGCGCGTGAGCAATGATCGTAGACGCAGGTTCTTAGATATATCAATATCTAAGAACCGGAGTGACATGACGAAGCTGACATGAATGTGCGTGTGTTTCACGCGTGCGTTGGTATTCTGAAAATAATGTAGATTACGGAGGCGGTGTGTAGCAGAATACCTGTGTTCAGAGCAATACAAAATTAACATGACTTCAGATAATTTTATGCGCCCAGTGTAAGTTATTACCAGACAGATTATTTGCTATCGTGAATTATTGTAAGTAGTTGATTCCAATTTTTTAAGTACGTACATGCGTACATGCTCAATTTTGCACTGGTCCAATCACATTTTTGTGTTTTTTGACGGTCTTGGGCCCGTGGTCAAGACCACTAGTCCAATCAACGAGGAGATTCGTTGTATGGAGACATCCGAATAATTCTCCCGTCGTTGAAACTTGGCACATAGTGAAAATAGGTAATACAGATTATAGATATGCAATAATCCAATGATTTTTTTTACGAGAAGTTAGGTATTTATACCTAAACATGGAAATCGCTTATAACTCTCTGTGAAAAAATTCTCAGTCTGAAATTGTTCGTGTATACGTATGTATGTATAAGTTAGAATAGGTAAGAATAAGAATCCAATATTTTTTCGATTTCCAAGATACTCAAAATTTAACTTTTTGCATTTTGCTCTATAACTTCTACCGAAAAAATTCTCTGCCCATTTTTGTTTTTTAATATGGTTTTATTTACGTATATAAGTAGCTTTAATAAGTTATCCAAAACATTTTTCTTTACAATATTACAATTCTTATTATTACTTAATTATGGCTCGTGAATAATTGCTCAGGCAAATTTAATGCGTTTCTTAGTTAGGGGTCGCTCTATTGCAGTAGACTTTTCAATAATCCAATGAAAATTCCACTAAATACCAAGTTTTTCAAATATCAATAATGGATAATATTGAATATTACCGCCACCGAGCCGACCGGGCGCGCGGCAGTGCGGAGTGGTGCTCATTAACAAAATATTGTTTTTGCAGTGATTATTTGCCAGTCGAATTCAGTCCTTATATGTTACGATGTAAGGCTTATTTTGGCGGACGACTGACAGCGGAGTCTGGAACGCGGCGTGTGTTTATTGCGATTTCTGTCGGGCGAAAGTAGTTCTTATTTCTATTGGCGGAAGGCTTGTAGCCGGCTGTGATGGATGATTGAGGATTCTATGTAGAATGCCGTCTATTGTATTTCGGCGCCCGCGCACTCAATAGCTATCGTATACTAGTATACTATCATTCAATTAGTGTGACGGTATTTTGCGCGCGGTCCTTAAAAGTAATTCTGTGCAAACACGTTTCAGTTTTCGTTCATCTCAGTTACCTACTTGACCAATCAGAGGACAACGACTCAACGCAATATAATAATTAATTACGTGAAGAATTTAACGAGAAATTAAATGAAAAGATGGACCAAGAAATAAGTAAACGACGGTGGAAAAGCAAAAGGCTTAAGCGACACTTTTACAGATATTTGGTCTTAACTTAGTTGTAATCAGCAAGTTTTTCTGCGTCGTTTGAGCTGGGTTTGGTGTAAATCAGGATTGGTGTAAAATATGTTTATAGAATTTATCGGAGACTATTGAATGAATGAATGACTTTCTTTATATCGCACAATAGCACCCCTAATAATAAACAATTAAAATAACAAATAATAAATATCAACTAAAAATTACATTTGATAAAATAAAATTAAAGCACGAATTTTTTATTTCCATTAAAATCTAGGTAGTACATAATTATATTACCAATCTGATTAATGAAAAATATGACTGCCCCATTTTACCTATTGATTCAATGGAAATCAAAATACTGTTGGTTCCTCCCCCGCAATCTGCATAAGCAAGAAGCCTTTGTACTTTAGGCAATGCAGTAACAGCATTCTAAAGGCATTATTGAATGGCACTTTAAGTGTCTTTAGCGCCTTTTGCGTATAGCTGACCCAGAGGGAGCCCGAGTAGAACGACTGGCAGTATGCTTTAAGGACAGTTAATTTCATTACTACATCAAGCAAATCTCCGGGCCAGCATATTACTCCGGAATGCCAAGGCGTATTTAAAAAGAAAAAATAGAATAAGCGACACCAAAAGTCTACTAATTAATAATATGTATTGTTGGTTTTCTAATTTTGTTGTTATATTAATAATCACATTTATTTTATATCTGGTTCAAGTGATTAAACTAGACTGGTTGCACCCGCAATCAATTAAAAACGAATAAATCATAGTTTATGTTGTTTATGTTTTCGCGGGTGCAACAAACGTGACCCAACCTTTGCCAGATTATAGACAAAACGCAAAAATCAGTTTATTTTGTTACGTTTAATATATTTTGCTTTAATATTTTGTGAGGTGTAAAAAAGTAACAAAGTAAATAATATCGGAACTGTAAACTAAACAAACATAAACAATGATTTATTCGTTTTTAATTGATTGCGGGTGCAACCAGTCTAGTTTAATCACTTGAACCAGATATAAAATAAATGTGATTATAAATATAACAACAAAATTAGAAAACCAACAATATTTATTATTAATTAGTAGACTTTTGGTGTCGCTTATTCTGTTTTTTTTTAAATACGCCTTGGCATTCCGAAGTAATATGCTGGCCTGGAGGTTTGCTCGATGTAGAAATGAAGTTAACTCTCCTTAAAGCATACTGCCTGTTCTTACTTGCAGATTAAATAATTTTGTATTAGATATAGATAGGTACTGATAATTTTTTTTTTATTTATTTATTTATTTTCCAAACTTATATCTTATAGTTATATCTTAGTCACTTTATTTAGAAACAATGTAAACAGATAACTTATCGGAAATCTTGAATCAATCTGACTATGAATGTTTTTCTGTCATTTCTTCTTCTCTAAAATAATTTTTAATTTTAATGTCAAAAACACATACGGAGGTCTTAACCTCAAACAATGCCAGTCGTTCTACTCGGACTCCCTCTGGGTCAGCTATACGCAAAAGGCACTTAAAGTGCCATTCAATAATGCCTTTAGAATGCTAAAGTACAAAGGCTTCTTGCTTATACAGATTGCGGGGGAGGAACCAACAGTATTTTGATTTCTATTGAATCTATAGGTAATGGGGCAGTCATATTTTTCATTAATCAGATCGTTAATATACAGGGTGTCCCAAAAACGAAGAATAATCCTGTAACTGCAAATAGGTCACACTATGGCCTATTATATGCCATAAATTTTTTCAAAAAGTCTCACCATTTTCGAGATACCCTCACTTTTAATACTTTTTGAAAATTTCGTCTTGTAGTGTGTGCGCTGCCTCACCCTATATTAGATATGTAAGTTAGTATTTAAGGCGTCAATTGATGTAACATTAGGTCTTAATAAACTGACAGTGCGCGCTATCACTTGGTTTCATTGTGTCTCCCGCGTCTAGCCTTACATGGCGACCCTGCCAGTGCTGCCTCTGGGCAGTACTGAGCAACGGGAACATCGATGATTGGCCAAATATTTTTGTGGTGAAAATGATTTTTTTGTCATTGAACTTTATTTAAAATTCGCGCGTGAAAAAAAAAATCCTGAATCCCAAATTAAATAAAAATCAGCGTTGGTGTAGTTGTCGTGAGGCGGACTATTAAAATATAAATGGAGCCGAAAGCGTAATTTTACTGGCTGCCGGGCGTACGATGGCGCCAGATGTTGGTGTAATGGTGATGATGCTGGGCGCAGGGAGTCTGTTGGTGTCGGATGTGTAAGAGTAATGCTGGGCGCCGGGAGTAGTCGGTGTCCATGGATGAGGCTGCTGCTGCTGGGAGGTCGGCGAGTCGCGAACGACGACTTCAGAGTGGTAAATGGTGGTGTTGTGTTGTGAGTGTTGTGAGAGGAAGTAGCCCAAAATAGTTATATTTAAGTAATTAGTTAAAAATATATATACATATAATCAAATAGACGATAAAGCTATATTTAAAGTAAATGTTTTTTTTTTCAAGGGCATTGTTACCAATTAAGTAAGTAAAAAAAAAATACAAATTAGAAGTTCAAACTCTCTTAGTAGTTACGCATGTCTAATGCTTCTAGGCAGATTATCATAATTTGGTTTACAACTACTGATGAGTAGAATTTTTAGAAATTTCGATGTAGATTTTATTTCATACGTTACTCAATGTTTATTTAAAAATTACAGGTTTTGCTCATTATGGACGTCAAGCAGGTGATTTTTTTTGTTCTAGAGTTTTGTCTTGAAAAGTTTTTTATTTATTTCAATCTTTAGAATTTCAGGAAATTGCAATTATCCATTTCTTTTTATAAGTTTTTGGCAATATCATAGATTTTTGTCAAATGTGGTAAATACAATCATACCAATAAATCCTAATCAAATACATATTCCTTGTTACAAATATTTTAGAACCATTAATTTCATAACATTTTCTTATATCAGTGTAAAAGTAGATTTACTTCCAAACCGAAATATGTTTGATAAACATACTTTGATAGTTTCATTGACCTAATTTCATTAAATCGTGCACATAGACGAGTGGAGACAGAAAAAATTGCTGACGTTGAGACGCGTGTCGTGTCGTCTTGAAACTTGATGCGTTTTTATGAGTTGCTCATTAAATATCATGCCAATTCCTAAAATGACAACTTTTTTAAGACCTGTTACATTTTTTAAGCTCACAAATGATTGAGACATGTAAATCAATGGCCTTTTTGACAATAATATTTTAGGGTAACCCCAAAAAATGAATTGTTTTGCAATATTTATGTAAAATAATTATAATTCAAACATAAGACTTTCATAGCCTGTGGTGTAAAATAAAACCGGCCAAGTGCGAGTCGGACTCGCTCACTGAGGGTTCCGTACCAACTTTAACTGAATTAGGGATACTTACTTCCACTTAGCCAAAATACTACAATATTTTGTTGACCGCAAACAAAACTTTGTTTTTCATAGTGTTTGTATGAAAGACAAAGTTATATTTGCGGTTAATGAAAATGTGCTATATCTCAAAAACTACTAGTTTGATTTCGCTCAAACCAATTTTCATTTAAAGTTTTTTGTTAAGATCTACATCATATATTTTTTCCATAATTTTCACTACCTTGATAAAACTGTATCATAATAGAGTCCGAAAACACGACCTTTGTGCATTAGTGCATTAGAATTAGTAATAGTAATAGTCCCCCTAGCCGATTTCGACAACGGTGGCCAGTCACAACGACTAACCGACTGCGCGGGACATATTATAGTGCACAAGTGTGTGCGCAAATACAGGTTCACTCTCTATTCCATTCACTCTCATAGCGCAATGGGACAGCAATCTGACACGACCGGAGAGAGATCAGGCGCAGGACCAACGGCTTAACGTGCTTTCCGAGGTACGGGGGTGAAACACCGCCAAATTCCAAACTCCGGGCTACCCTGAGGAATTCTAAACAGAAAAACCCAGGTATTTTTTGGCCCGACCCGGGAATCGAACCCGGGACCTCTGGCGCAGCCGTCGCTTTTAAATGCGACCCTCTCACCGCCGCGCCACCGAGGCAAAATTAAATTTATAGAATTAATAGTACCTTTGTGACCAAAGAAGAGATGGATGGACTGTGTTAAAAATGATATGAGTGTGAAAGGAGTGGATGATTCAGTAACGAGTGATAGAATAGTGTGGAAGAGCAAAACATACTGCGCCGACCCCAGATAACTGGGAACAGGGCAAGAGAATGATGATGATGATGATGATGTGCATTAGAATTGCCATAACCATATTTTTAAAAGTAATTGCTAAATAATAGTTACCATTTCAAAATTGGCATTTACTAAACAATGGTTTAGAATGTTTTTAAACACTCACAGTGTCATATTTATATTCTTAAAGATGAAGTAAGAAATCAAAAATTGCGCACGGGCGGGATTCGAACCAGCATCTTTCTGGCTTACCGGGCAAACTGCTCTTCCAATTGAGCTACCGTGCTGTCGGTCCGACCGCGCGAAATTCTTGGTCTCTTAGTATACGTCATTGCGTGACGTTAGCGCCATCTACCCGTCTGTTTATGCAACAGTCCGTGCGCAATTTTTGGTTTCTTATTTCATCTTTAAGAATTAACTAAACAAGTTATTATATTTAGATTTATTTATTTGCATAAGAACACGGTATAAAAGGTGTTACATAGGTTAAAGTGAGCACATACAAGTCTTGCCAAATTATTAAGTAACTGGCACTTTCCCCTTGGTATATTTTTACACCACAGGCTATGAAAGTCTCATGTTTGAATTAAATTTTACAATATTTTACATTTTTTGGGGTACCCTAAATATTATTGTCAAAAAGGTCATTGATTTACATGTCTCAATCATTTGTGAGCTTAAAAAATGTAACAGGTCTTAAAAAAGATGTAATTTTAGGAATTGGCATGATATTTAATCAGCGAAGACGAAATGAAACGAGTCGAATAATTTTTTGGCATATTATAGGCCATAACGTGACCTTTTTTCAGTTACAGGATTATCCTTCGCTTTTGGGACACCCTGTATGTTCTACGTAGATTTTAATAGAAATAAAAAAATCGTGCTTTAATTTTATTTTATCAAATGTAATTTTTAATTGATTTAAATTTATTTGTAATTTTAATTGTTTATTATTATTAGGGATGCTATTGTCCGATATAAAGAAAGTCATTCATTCATTCAATATTCGCCGATAAATTCTATAAACATTATTTTACACCAATCCGGATTTACACCAAACCCGGCTCAAACGACGCAGAAAAACTTGCTGATTACAACTAAGTTAAGACCAAATATCTGTAAAAGTGTCGCTTAAGCCTTTTGCTTTTCCACCGTCGTTTATTTCTTTCTTGGTCCATCTTTTATTTCATTTCTCGTTAAATTCTTCACGTAATTATTATATTGCGTTGAGTCGTTGTCATCTGATTGGTCAAGAAGGTAACAGAGATGAACATAAAAAAGAAAAGTCATAAAAGTCGTTTATGCATATAGACCCACTGGGGGCACTTATACACGTCCCAACATAGACCCTACCACAGCTTCGGGACAATTGTGGGCTAGTGCTGAGAAGAAGCTGCGCAAGAAACTCAGTCACTTTTGTCAATGTCTCTTTTCAAAAGTTTTACAATGTTTGTGGTGATCATGCAAGTCCATACATTATTATCTTTTAAATAATCATCTACTTTACCTCTATAATACCCTTTCGTCATTAGGGTTTCTTTAATAACAGTTTTAAATTTAGTAATCGGTAAGTCAACAATGTATTCTGGTAGTTTATTGAAAAATTTTATACAACCTTTCGAAGCCTGAATTGTAGAATAGCAAGCTTAGAACGAAAACTGAAACGTCTTTGTACAGAATGACTTTTAAGGACCGCGTGCAAAATACCGTCACAATAATTAAATAATAAACTATAGTTATACGATAGTTATGGAGTGCGCGGGCGCCGAAATACAACAGACGGCATTCTAGAATCCTCAATCATCCATCACAGCCGACTACAAGCCTTCCGCCTATAGAAATAAGAACTACTTTCGCCCGACAGAAATCGCTATAAACACACGCCGCGTTCCAGACTTCGCTGTCAGTCGTCCGTCAAAATAAGCCTTACATCGTAATATATAAGGGCTTAATTCGACTGGCAAATAATCACTGCAAAAACACAATATTTTGTTAATGAGCACCATTCCGCACTGCCGCGCGCCCGGTCGCGTATTGCCAAACTGTATACTGACCCAGACCGGGGTTGCTCTGAGTTCGATCGCAGTTTGCCTTTATAGTTGAAGAGCAAACTGTATACCTATTCAGAGCGTGTCTGAATCGAAATACATTTTGCTTTAAAATACTTGAGCAAAATACATACGAGTCCAGACGTCCATACTTTTCGGCGTCTGGTGTAGTATGTAATATGGCATCGATAATTTAGAGCAAAATGCATGTGAGTGCAGACATATCTTATCTCTTTTATTCCCGCGCGGCGCGCTATCATGCCTGCCTTGTCTTCTAAAACTTGCGCCGCTTGCGACCTTGACGCCTTTTTGTCAGTGTTTGTGACCTAATTAGCAATTACGCACGTGTCAAGGTTATTCTTTCACAAATAAAACATTCTGTGACCCCTTTAGTAAGAAATGTAGTAAAAGCCAAAATTCGATGTTACAATACAGGCAAAAAACAAAAATAGTAATTATGTCATTTTTCTGTTCTTGATTCATTAATTTATTTGTTTGTTGTTGATTGAAGGAACCCTTTATTATTTTCAGTGAACATCGATTACAAATAGGTACAATTTATTGTGTCAGTCAGTACATCTTTCTTATGAAAAATTAATAAATACTATCATTGGAAACACTTACATTTTTTTTAACAGCCTGTACCTATAATTGTTACAGTTAAAATTTTTACAGTTCAAATTTTTCAAAATACTTACTCGTACAACGGGTTTTCTTTCGTTATAACCCAAAATAATTCACAATAGGTATGTTTTAGGGAAAGTTGTTCAGTTTCACGGATAGGTATAACAATCACACACAACAACATAACAAAAATATACGGGAAATTATTAAACACATTGTATAGGTAGTTACAGATATTCGCATGTCACAGTTTGCTTTACATACAAGCGAGCAAAGTGCATACCTACTCAGATTGGTCTGAGCTCGTATGTACTTTGCTCCAATTTTCAATGAGCACGACGTAGTTCAGTACAGACTATGGGCGTATGGGTCAGTATACAGTTTGGCAATACGCCGCCCGGTCGGCTCAGTGGCGGTAATATTCAATATTATCCATTATTGATATTTTAAAAACTTGGTATTTAGTGGAATTTTCATTGGATTATTGAAAAGTCTACTGCAATAGAGCGACCCCTAACTAAGAAACGCATTAAATTTGCCTGAGCAATTATTCACGAGCCATAATTAAGTAATAATAAGAATTGTAATATTGTAAAGAAAAATGTTTTGGATAACTTATTAAAGCTACTTATATACGTAAATAAAACCATATTAAAAAACAAAAATGGGCAGAGAATTTTTTCGGTAGAAGTTATAGAGCAAAATGCAAAAAGTTAAATTTTGAGTATCTCGGAAATCGAAAAAATATTGGATTCTTATTCTTACCTATTCTAACTTATACATACATACATATTCACGAACAATTTCAGACTGAGAATTTTTTCACAGAGAGTTATAAACGATTTCCATGTTTAGGTATAAATACCTAACTTCTCGTAAAAAAAATCATTGGATTATTGTATATCTATACTCTGTATTACTTATTTTCACTATGTGCCAAGTTTCAACGACGGGGGAATTATTCGGGTGATAAACGCTTCGTTGATTGGACTACACGGCTTGGCATGAATTTATAGAACACGATTTGCTGCCTTAAGATTGCTCCTGTCTATCTACATCAAATAATACGTGAGTCGAATTTTATTTGTCTATACTAATATTATAAAGAGGAAAGATAGATCTAGTAGCCATAATACTTTTTGAGGTATTGTTACACTTTATCCAGTCGTAAACTTAAAGTTAACAAAGACCGATCACTTATTCAAAATATTATTATTATTTATGTACCTAATTAATGATGTCCCAACAGATGTCCTAGAAAAAAAATGTAGTAAGGGAGTCTCCGATTCTTGTCTTTGTTCTTCGAAGTTTAGCCTAACCTAACCTAACCTAACCTATTCCTATCTCTGGTAATCAGCATAACTTATTTTGCTGTCTTTTTACTTACCTTTTTAATTTAAATTTAATTTTTCAAACCATAACTCCTCATTCTATTATCTGACTGATACTGAATATTAACTAGACACTTAAATTTTTTCAGGAAGCACCGTCAAAACCAGTAGAGAAACGGAATCCACAAGTGTACTTCGACATCAGTGTGGGCAAACAAGAGATCGGCAGGATAATCATGATGCTGCGTGCAGACATAGTGCCAAAGACAGCGGAAAACTTCAGAGCACTGTGCACACATGAAAAAGGGTTCGGGTACCAGGGTAGCTGCTTTCACAGGATCATTCCGGATTTTGTATCCTTTTTGTATAAATTATTATTATGCATATATTATTATTTAACAGGCTCTGAAAGAGTTGAGGAAAATGTGATACTCAGAACGAAGGGTCAGTGCGGAAAGAGAACAGACATGGGATTTGAGCATTTAACCTCTTATCTCGAAATTATTTATTTAGTAATATGACTGCATTCCATGTTTATTTTGCGTTCCTATTGTCGTGCTGATTAAATTATGTTAATAAGAGGTATAATGCTCAAATCCCAGAGGCTTGGTCATATGTGTTGATTCTTGATTCATTTAATTAATTCTTGGTTATCTTTTATTGTTGTGCATTAATTTATAAGTGGCAGGTATAATATACATAGTGTGTATTTTTTTAATGGTAATTCTGTGTGTTTTGATCTTACATTACTATTGGATCCCAAGTTTAAAGGTGTAACAACAAAATGATTGCATTTTGTTTCCTTTTTAGTCGCATGTTCTAGTTAGTGTAATTACGATAAAGTAATTATCGAATAAACTATTTTACGTGCATAACTAGTCATAAGATTTGGAAGTCAATTGAATACAGTTCAAAATATGGTGGCAATATATTTAAAATTGCACTGTAGAGGGTTGAAACTGCTTACAGAGGAGTACTAAACAAACGCCTTGTCTTTTTTTATTCATCTATCATTTCCCTAACCCAAGATGGTAGATGTGTCAAGGCGGCGACTTCACAAACCACAACGGCACGGGCGGCAAGTCGATATACGGGCGGAAGTTCGCGGACGAAAACTTCACGCTGCGACACACCGGCCCCGGCACGCTCAGCATGGCCAACTCCGGGCCTGACACTAACGGCTCGCAGTTCTTCCTCTGCACCGCTAAGTAAGTGCTAGTTTTAACTGTGTAGTTTGTATAATCCGTGTCGAATATTCTCTGTCCGAGTCTTCTAGGTTCATAGATCCGATGTCTTATGTCTTCGGCGCTGCCTATCCAGTCATGGCAAAGTTGATGTATCCTTTACGTACGGTGTAGTGGTTAGCTCGCTGGTTGCCAACCAAGAGGTCCCGGGTTTGAATCCCGGGTCGGGCCCAAATTTGTTTCTGGGTTTTCTGTCTTGAAAATTATCGGAAACAGCTCTGGCTCAAGTTGGTGGTGATGACACCCCCGTGCCTCGGAAGGCACGTTAAGTCGTTGGTCCTGCGCCTGATCACTCATCGGTCTTGTCGGCCGTCTAACCGAATTAATGAGAGTGAAGGAACAGAGAGTGCACTTGTGTATTGCGCATATATTTGGGCACTATAATATCTCCTGTGTACCTGACCTATCTCTATTGAGAGGGGTCGCCATTACCGAAAATCAGTGGAAGAATATTATATTATTATACGGTTATATTGACGAAAACTTCACGCTGCGGCACACAGGCGGCCCTGGCCGCTCAGCATGGCCAACTCCGGCCCCGACACTAACGGCTCGCAGTTCTTCCTTCGCTAAGTATTTGTTGTTGGTATAAATGCAATGCGACTATTGACTGCTTTGTTGCAGATGTGAACTGACAGATCGCGTGTTAATCAGAAATCAGACAAAAAAATAAGAATTAAGAATCGCACCGGGCTACTCTGACGATTGTATTGTCACAGAACGTTATCATACCAGCACCGTTACCATGAGTTTACATCTGTTTTACTCGCTAGCGACGACGTAACTTTTTGTGTGGAAAAATTTAGTTCTGCAAGTGACCGCTAGAGGCGCTGTGCATTTTTCCATACTCATGGTAACGGTACTGTAGTGGAAGTCACGACATGGTTTTACCTGTCAAACAACAAAGGTAGAGCTCAAAAACGCATAGACAAAATTCGTGTTTTCGTGTATATATTAGTTTTTGAATTTAGCTTAAAAATACTTTTTTTTTACGATTTGTCAAATATAAGAAATCTACGTGAAATGTTAATAAAAAAAATCATTTCTGCCTCAGACTGTAGCCGCAGGCGGAATCCCAGGAATCAAATGTGAAATAACTTAAGTTTTTTCACAGAACAGACTGGCTAGACGGCAAGCACGTGGTGTTCGGCCACGTGATCTCCGGCTTGGACGTGGTGAAGAAGATGGAGAAGTTCGGCAGCAAGGGTGGCGCCGTCTCCGCGAAGGTCGTCATCACTAACTGTGGGGAATTACAGTGATTAAGGATACTTACGTCTTTTATTATAACCCTCCCTATGTCCATTCAGGGCCGCGACAAATCGACCAAGGTAAAAATGATGAAAATCAGTCCACCCGTTCTCGAGTTCTTTTATACATTTTAAAACATATATATTGGACATTTTACAACACGTCTCTGCTCAGCACTTAGCTCCGCTTCTGTGGAAACTCAGTCAAACTATATAAAGCAAACTTATTTTCATAACCAACAAGAGACCGAAAAGGCGAGAGAGAGAGAGAGTTAGTGACATTGAAGATTAATTTTGATGGTTCATCAATAACCACATTTTCTCACTACATAAAGTGGACTTTTGATTCACCTATGGTGTATTAATTATAGTACAACTCTGTAGCTGTTCGTTACAGTTTGGATGCGTAGCACTTCGTAGTATCGTAGCAGTGTAGCGCCGTAGTAAAGTGAAAGTCGTAGTATTTTCGTAGACTCGTTTCTATTATAATATGGCGTAGTAGTACTTATTAAATGATTAGTATTACATATTTTCGAGAGTGGTAATTAAGTAAAGTAAATAAATGTAATCGATTTAGCTTAGTTATATAATATATTTTACTTGAATGTCCATCTTATTAGACAAAAAGATCGAGAATTTGCCACTGTGGCCATAATTCGGTGGTCTCCAAAGTATTACTTATTTATTTCTTCGTAATCTTTAATTGAATAACAAACGAAAATAAATAACATGTACGTAACTGGCTTATATGATTATTGTTCTCGCCCCAAACCGTCTGCCCAAAATTATAAATAATTGAACATTATTCCTGTTAATCCTGAAGATAGTAGTAACTCAATCAATACAAAAGCAAATGATATCGGAGGGATTAGTTACTGTATCTAATTAAGCGATATCGGTTACATGTATGCTGATACGATAGTATTACACATTGATATACTTAAATATTACAAAAGTTAATAATATGTAGGTAAAGTCGTATTAAGATCGTAGGCAGACAAGTGGTAGGATACCTATATAATTTAAAAACTTTTCCTTCTCTTATTTTTTTGTTACTTATACCAAATATACCTACCAATTTTAAAGATGTGGCAGAGGCTACTAGCGGGTCACAGGTAGCGGATAGTGAACGGCCACCAGATATGGTGGCTACCTGCGAATATGTTGAATAAGCAGTCTTCGACCAAACAGCGGCAGGATTACCAGAATGTAGTGGGGAGTCTATTAGGATGGGCTTCTCTATTAAAAGCTACAATATTCAGTGAAGAGCATGTACCATAGCGAGTAAACGCCACTATCAAATAAGCGTTGCCCTAGTGTTGGGTAGCAGATAGCAGCAACATCAGTACTGGCAAAAGGCTGAAGATAGTACATCAGGAAAGGCTTTTCATTGGGTATTAAGAGGCAGGACATCCTCGGTTCTTAAACTACGGTGTGGAAGGCAAGAGGGAAACCACCACACTATCTTCCCTTGTTTGGAGTTTATACGGAAAAACCTCCA